>CM059341.1:7084256-7111756 GCA_030340685.1 Protosalanx chinensis | reverse complement strand
AGTTTGTGGCGCTGCTCAAGAGGTTTAAAGTCTCTGACGAGGTACGCCAACTTAGCCCTCCTCACTGAGGGGTTAGCAACAGTGACTTCCTGTTGGTCTCTCCTGTTACTTCCTGTCTCTGTCTGTGTGGGAAACACTGAAAACACCAGGAGCCTTGAACTAGGAAGTCCACATGATGCATCTGACTGCACTTTGTGTGTGTGTGTGTGTGGTGTGTGTGTGTGTGTGTCCAGGTGGGCTTCGGGCTGGAGCACGTCTCCAGAGAGCAGATCCAGGAAGTGGAGGAGGATCTGGACGAGCTGTATGACAGCCTGGAGATGTACAACCCCAGTGACAGCGGCCCGGAGATGGAGGAGACCGACAGCATCCTGAGCACGCCCCAAACCCAAGCTCCGGTAACACACACACCACACAGGATCCTACACACACACTTTGTGACCAGAGGGGTGGTCAGGCAGGCTGGCTGAGAAGCAGCAGCCCCTCTGCTGGTGGAGAGTTGGTACTGCGCCCTCCTCCATCTCATCACTGTGGAGGACTAACGGCATTCATCTGCCTCTCCTGCTCTCTCCCTCCCTCCCTCCCTCCCTCCCCCCTCCCCCTCCTCTCTCTGTCTCTGTCTCTCTCTCTCTCTCTCTCTCTCTCTCCTCTCTCCTCTCTCCAGGCCCTTCTTTGAGGGGATGTCTCAGTCCAGCTCCCAGACTGAGATCGGCAGCTTGAACAGCAAAGGCAGCCTGGGACGAGACACCTTCAGCCCGGTAGGGAGGGAGGGAGGGGGGGGAGGGGGGGGGGGGGAGGGAGAGAGAATGAAGAGAATCAGAGCCAGAATGAACAGTTCAGTGATAAACTGTGTGTGCGTAGTGACTGTTTGTCCTCCCTCCAGCAGGGGGAGCAGTATCCTATAGAGAAGATGAAACACTCACACAGTCGAACCCTGGAAGAGACCATCTCTGAGACAGACATACTGGTGAGAGAGAGAGAGAGAGACAGAGAGAGAGACAGAGAGAGTGTGTGTTTGTGTGTTTTCACCTTATTTATCCAAGCTGGTGTGTGTGTGTGTGTGTGTGTGTGCGCGTGTGTGTGTCTGTGTAGGAGCTAGCTGACCAGGAGCTGTTTGCAGAAGTGGGCCCCTGCATCACAGTGTCTGTGGCAGAGAAACCCCGTACGCCCATGAAGAGCAGCAAGAGTGAGGGGCAGACCACGCCCTCCCCCAGGTAACACACACACACACACACAGGTAACACCTACACACATTCTAGTTCAGTATTTGTTGTCAAACATAATTCTTGTTTGAACAGGCATACGGTATGACGGCTAACTATGTGTGTCTGCCTGTGTATGTTACCTGTGCGTGTTTGTGTGTGTTCCCTGTGTGTGTGTGTTCCCTGTGTGTGTGTGTGTTTCCTGTGCCTGTGTGTGTGTGTGTGTGTTCCCTGTGTGTGTGTGTTTCCTGTCCCTGTGTGTGTGTTCCCTGTGTGTGTGTGTGTTCCCTGTGCCTGTGTGTGTGTGTTCCTTGTGTGTTCCCTGTGCCTGTGTGTGTGTGTGTGTTCCCTGTGTGTGTGTTCCCCAGGCTGGAGGGGGCCCACACCCCCAGGCAGAAGCGCAGCAGCACCCCTATGAAGGAGAGGCAGCTCTCTAAACCTCTGAGCGAGAGAACCAACAGCTCTGACAGTGAGAGATCACCTGAGCTGGGACACAGCACCCAGGTAACACACACACACACAGCACCCAGGTAACACACACACACACAGCACTCAGGTAACACACACACACAGCACCCAGGTAACACACACACACACACAGCACTTAGGTAACACACACACACAGCACCCAGGTAACACACACACACACACAGCACTCAGGTAACACACACACACAGCACCCAGGTAACACACACACACACAGCACTCAGGTAACACACACACACAGCACCCAGGTAACACACACACACAGCACTCGGGTAACACACACACACAGCACCCAGGTAACACACACACACACACAGCACCCAGGTAACACACACACACACACACAGCACTCAGGTAACACACACACACAGCACCCAGGTAACACACACACAACAGCACCCAGGTAATACACACAGCACACACATCACCCAGGTAACACACACACACAGCACCCAGGTAACACACACACACAGCACCCAGGTAACACACACACAACAGCACCCAGGTAATACACACAGCACACACATCACCCAGGTAACACACACACACAGCACCCAGGTAACACACACACGCACAGTTCACACTGCAGACAACCCTCCAGCTGTCCAATGTCATCCATCCCAAACCAGCCTGAGGAAACAAGGACAGGAATGTCTCTGCCCTCCCCCTCTTCCTCCCCCCTCACCCTCTCTCTCTCTCTCTCTCTCTCTCTCTCCTCCTCCTCCTCGTCCTCCCACTCCTTCTCTAAATAGACAACACTAATGTAGCCTGAGTATCTAGGCTCTACGATCTTAAGAATAAATTATACATACAGTGATGAGTCATCTAAGATGAACTTTGTTGCCGTGGGTGCGTGTATGTACGTGTGTATGCATGTGGGTGGCTGTGTGTGTGCGTGTGTGTGTGCGTGCGTGCGTGCGTGTGTGTGTGTGCGGCTCTGTGTGTGTGTGTGTGTGTGTGCAGGTCCTCAGGAAGGCAGTGTATGATCAGCTGAATCAGATCCTCCTCTCTGATGCTGCGCTACCAGAGAGCCTTATCCTGGTCAATGGAACTGACTGGCAGGGCCAGGTAACACAAGGACTGTGTGTGTGTGTGTGTGTGTGTGTTTAGTCTAGTGCAGTGGTTCTCAACCCTGGTCCTCAGGACCCACTGTCCTGCATGTTTTAGATGTTTCCCCCTTCCAACACACCTGATTCAAATGAATTGTCATTATCAGGCTTCTGCTGAGCTTCATAGCGACTCATTCATTTGAATCAGGTGTGTTGGAGCAGGGAAACATCTAAAACCTGCAGGACTGTGGGCCCTGAGGACCAGGGTTGAGAACCACTGGACTAGTGTAGTGCAGCTACACAAAATAGATGAAATAGAGATTTATTAGTGATACACATGTTTCAAAGCATCGTACCAAGTGTGCGTGTGTGTGTGTGTGTGTGTGTGTGTGTGTGTGTGCGTGTCAGTATGTGGTGGAGCAGCTGTTGCTACAGAGACACCCTGTGGTGTGCACATGCTCCGGAGCAGAGATCCAGGCCGTGCTGTTGGCTGTCCTGACACGCATCCAGAAGTTGTGAGTGTGTTTTACATCCTCACACACACACACACACACACACAAACACACACACACACCCTCAGAACATGGGGGCACAATGTCTATGAAATATTGACCTGACTGGTTTTGATGACTCACTCTGTAACTTTCTTTCTTTTCCCTTCATTGTGTTCCTCTCCTCCTCCTCTCCTCCTCTCCTCCTCCTCCTCTCCTCCTCTCCTCCTCTCCTCTCTCTCTCTTCTGTCTGCTTCTTTGTTGCTCTGTTTAATCCACCTACACACTCTCCATCTTTTCTTTTTCTCTACTTCCTCCCTCCCTCTCCCTCCCCCTCTCCTCCCCCTCCAGCTGTAACTGTAACTCCTCCATGCCCAGGCCAGTGAAGCTGGCAGCAGTGGGCAGTCAGAGCTACCTGGGCTCCATCCTCCAGTTCTTCGTCACCCAGCTGGCCAACAAGACCTCTGATTGGGTCAACCACCTGAGGTTCCTGGTGGTGCCCCTGGGTGAGCAACAGACCCCTTTCCCCACGGCAATGGGAGATGGCCTGTTGTTGTCGTCATGTTATTCAGTTTGTCCATCTCATTTTCTTTTCTCTCTCTCTCTCTCTTCTCCATCTCTCATAGGTTCCCACCCTGTTGCTAAGCACCTGGGTGCACTTGACAACCGCTACAGCTCAGCTTTCCTGGACGGGGCATGGAGAGATGTGTTCAGCCGCTCCGAACCCCCGCAGACAGGTAACACACACACACACACATACACACCAGTTACACACACACACACACACCAGTTACACACACACACCAGTTACACACAATATAGACACACACACACCAGTTACATACACTATAGACACACACACACACACACACACCAGTTAAAAACACACTAGAGACACACACACACCAGTTCCGCACACTGCCCCCCCCAGACCCCCCCCTCCTCACCGTGGCTGTGCTCTGTCCTGCAGACGTGCTGGATGTGGCAGGCAGGATCTCCCAGTACATCAGCGGAGCCACCGTCACTCACCAGCTCCCCATCGCTGAGGCCATGCTCACCTGCAAGCACAGGATGTGAGGCTGCACGCACGCACACACAGATACACACACAGACACACACACACACACACACACACACAGGGCTCTTTCTCTCTGACGCACTCACACCTGTTTCTCTCTCTTACCTGTGTATCTCTCTCTGTCTCTGTAGACGTGATGAGGACTCGTACCAGAAGTTCATTCCCTTTATCGGGGTAGGTGTTTATACGAGGCCTGGACCCCACATACAGGCTCACAGGATTCATGTTCACATAGGAGAGTCGTGTTCTTATTGGAGACTCGTGTTCATATAGGAGAGCCATGTTCACATAGGAGAGTCATGTTCATATAGGAGAGTCATGTTCACATAGGAGAGTCATGTTCATATAGGAGAGTCATGTTCACATAGGAGAGTCATGTTCACATTGGAGAGTCATGTTCACGTAGGAGAGTCATGTTCACATAGGAGAGTCATGTTCACGTAGGAGAGTCATGTTCACATAGGAGAGTCATGGTCACGTAGGAGAGTCATGTTCACATAGGAGAGTCATGGTCACATAGGAGAGTCATGTTCACATAGGAGAGTCATGTTCACATAGGAGAGTCATGTTCACATAGGAGAGTCATGGTCACATAGGAGAGTCATGTTCACATAGGAGAGTCATGTTCACGTAGGAGAGTCATGTTCACATAGGAGAGTTATGTTCCCATAGGAGAGTCATGTTCACATAGGAGAGTCATGTTCATGCAGGATGACAGGAGATGTTCATCATGGTGTTGTCATGTCTCCTAGGTGGTCAAGGTGGGGCTGATTGAATCTGGGCCTTCTTCAACAGGTGTGTGTGTTAGGACACACACTCAAAAACCACACACACACACACATCCTGTCAGTCTATATATAACCCTAATGACATAATATAGTCCATTTTAGCACTAACCTAGCTCTCCTCGCTGTTGCCTAGGCGACTCGGAGGAGGGCGTGGCGGTGAGCCTGGCGGTGCCCTCCACGTCTCCGCCCTCGCACGGATCCCCCACCGGCATGATCAAGGAGGCGGCCACGCCCCCCTCCTCCCCCTCCATGGGGAGCGTGCTGTCTGTACAGGGGTGGGTGACACACACACACACACACACACACTGCTGCCCCAAACTCCTCCCTTATCCCTAACTCCTCCCCTTCCTGTCCCCAACTCCTCCCTTATACCTGACTCCTGCCCTTCCTGTCCCTGACTCCTCCCTTATCCCTGACTCCTCCCCTTCCTGTCCCTGTCTCCTCCCCTTCCTGTCCCCCATGGCAGGAGCCCCAGCATGTCTCACGGCGTGGACGCCATCGGGCTCCAGGTGGATTACTGGCTGGCCTCGCTGGCGGAGAAGAGGAGGGAGGGCGAGAGGAGGGACACGGGCTGCAAGAACACGCTGAAGAGCGCCTTCCGCTCGCTGCAGGTCAGCCGGCTGCCAGGAGGGGGCAGCAACGAGACACAGGCACAGGTCAGCACCATGGCGATGACTGTGGTCACCAAGGAGAAGAACAAGAAAGGTGAGAGGGGACAGGAAGTGACATGGTGGAGTACTGAGTTTGTTTCCTTCTTCTTCTTTTTTTACACTTTTTATGCTCTTATTATTTCTTCACTGTGTAATTTTCTTTGAAAGCCTGTGTGTGGAATTCTGTTGTTAAATGAATGTATTGCAAATCCCTTATCTCCCCTCTACACCTCCTCCTCTCCTCCTAGTTCCCACCATCTTCCTGGGCAAGAAGCCCAAGGAGAAGGATGTCGATTCGAAGAGCCAGGTCATAGAGGGCATCAGCAGGCTCATCTGCTCTGCCAAGCAGCAACAGACCATCCTGAAAGGTAACCTGAGAGGGAGGGAGGGAGGCAGGGAGGGAGGGAGGATGTAGTCTGATAGAGACGGTGGGATGAAAGATTTCCTGACAGGGAAGTAAGAGGAGACCTTCAGACTGATGAGCTGGCCCTGCTCATGTGTCTCTGTTATCAGGTGCTTACATGATGCTTTCCTTTAAGCGCTAGCTAGCTTATCAAGTATCACTTTCCTGTTATCTGAACTGGAGACTATATTTAATACATTCCTTGGTAACCATGTTAATGATCTGTTAATTGGTCAGGTGATTCATTAATTATTAATTTGATTTATAATGACTACGCTGTTGATAGGTTGTGTGTTGGTACTTGTCCTTAATTGTGTGTGTGTGTGTGTGTTTTGTCCCTGCAGTGTCGATAGACGGAGTCGAGTGGAACGACGTCAAGTTCTTCCAGCTAGCTGCCCAGTGGCCCACCCATGTCAAGTACCTTCCTGTGGGACTGTTTGGTTACAGCAAGCCCCCCTCCTAGGGTCGTGACCCCTGACCCCTCCACCACACCCCACCACTCCTTCTCTACACACCCCGCCCTTTTACACACACACACAGCCCCCCCCCCCCCCCCCCCCGACCTGGAACCAACATGGAGCAGTTGTAGTGGATTGTAAGGGGCTGGCAGTTTGATTTTGTTGGGAGTTTATTTTTATTTTTTTTGCTACATTATTCTTGTTTCATTTTCAGGAAGCAGGAAGTAGACATGGGAATCGGAGCGCTAGTCACTTTAAGTCTTTGTTACGCCCCTTTTGTGTGTGTGTGTGTGTGTGTGTGAGGGTGTGAAAGAAGGGGTTTACAGCACAACTTCATTAACTGCCATCTAAAGTGGACCTCACCTACGCATGAGCAACCGCACACTCCCAAACCTTTAACCTGCCGGCGACCTTTGAACTTTGAACCTCAACCCCCCAAACCCAGTACCTGCCCACAACCACATACAGCCTTGCTAGCTAAGGCCCGGTCCAGACATGCATGCAGTGTTCTACACACAAACACACACACACCACAATGTGCCACAGCCTCGCACGCACACACGTGTGATCATGCCTTCTGGATCCAAGAGGCACCTTACAAGTAGAAAGTGCATGAAGATTCCCGTATCTAACGGAACTTAACTAAAACTCTAAATCACTACAAAACCCTTGTCATCACCTGGAGGGCTCTGATTGGCTGCTTGAATCTTGAATCCCAGTGTGGAGTTTTCCAGAAGCTTGGAACATTCATCATGGTCTTTTTTTGGTTTGTTGTTTTTTTTTTAAACGTTTTTTTGCCCCTAGTTTTTCTGCCCCTCCCCCCTCAAAGCACAATGCCGCTTGCCTGCCCCCTCACCCCCAACCCACCTTTCAACCGACAGGCAGCTTTCACAACAGTCAATACCGTGGTTCACTGTTTGCAGACCTGGGTCAAACACTCAACTATTGAAAAAAAAAAGATATATAAAGAAAATAACCAATTCTAATGAGGTGCATTTGATTTGACGTACATCCCCGCGCTTCTGGGACTGCTCCATTGGTGTCTTTGTGCTAGGTTGTGTAAAATCAAGCGAACCCTAAGAGCGTGTGACTCTGGGCTGCTTTGGGACTTGGGTGTTGTGGGTTGCCTAGTGACTTCAGTGACAAGTGTGTGCGTGTGTGTAAACAATTCTGTGTAAATGTAATATGGTGAAAATTACTAATTACAGTTTGTTTTTTGTTTGTTGTTTTTTATGGGGGAGGGGATTAATTTGTATGTGTGTTGGCGGTGTGCTTGTGTATTGATAATATGGTCAATAGTTACTATTATAAAGGAGTTTAGGCTGTAGATAGACGTTTCCTTGTAGCTTTGACACAAGCCGACATTGAGTTCTTCCTCTATCAAGCTACAGTTGTCTGTATCTCACTGTACTTTGCTTTCTCAAAGGAGATTTCTGACAGGATTTGAGTTTTGCATCCAAAGAATTTGAATTTAAACACAGGTTCAAGAATGTAAACTATATAAAGTGCTTTAAAATCAGTCGTAGTGGAATAGTTTGAGTTGACAAATGGTTGTTGCGTTTTAACAAATCTGAAAAAAGTCCTCTGCGTTTCTGTGTTTTGGATGTGGGAATGTACCGATCTTGACCTTTAACATTTGAACTTGTGTCGCCTACAAAGTAACCCCTGCCAGCTGCCCCCCCCTCCCCCCACACGTGTGCAAAGTGAAGTGTTACGAAAATATTAAGTATTACAAAAGCTTACAAATGTTTCTTTCTGTCGTTGTTATGATGGAAGGTGTTTTCTGCCCATTTGATGTTAGTGTTGACGTCGTACACTTCCTGTCCACCTGTCTGTCCACCTGTCTGTCCACCTGTCTGTCCACCTGTCTGTCCACCTGTCTGTCCCTGTCCTCTAGGTCCTGGGGACTGTACTGCTAAGACATGCCTACCAACCGCAACAATACAGGCCACTAAATTCACCTTCTCCCCTGTTTGAGGCATCAAAATCACTGCCCCAAAAAAAGGTGAAAGTTGACGTTGATAGATGATCCCCCACGATTCAAAATGGGAGCGTAGAATATAGATGTTTGATGTTTCGTAACGTATTTGGTGGCAAAATACAAACATCCATCTAATACCAACTCCTTCTCCCTCCCTCCCCCCCCCCCCCCCCCCCCCCCCCAAGTTATAATAGGTAAATATTCCAAAGTTTACCTATCTGGTCTCGTCTTTTTTTTTTTTTTTTTTACTCTACTTTCCATCTGTGAATGTTTTTCTACTTTGTCTTCGATAACTTGGCTGTATCGGTGTGTCCTCTGATTAATCTATTGGACTTCCTGTTACCGTGTCCACAATTGTACCTATGTCCTCTAGTGTGTGTGTTTGCGTTTGTGTGTGTGTGTGTGTGCGTGCGGGTGTGCGATGTTGTAGTGGACATTAAGTCTCTGATCAATAAAGTGAGCGACAGATCAAACTGTATGATCAATCAATAATCCTTTCAGTGATCAACAGTCTGTCTCACTTCGTCACAGAAAACATGTTTTTATTCATCCTACAGTGAGAACAAACAGCAGGAGGTCTTTGTTAAGGTTCAGAAAGCATCTCACTGAACGCAGTGAATCAGTTTAGCAAAACAAAGCGTTGCCGATTGATATTAACAGAATTCTACGTCGGTGAGGAATATTTGAAGTTTGATGGTTTGAATAGAGAGAGTATTCTTTTGCACGTCATTTGTTCCTCAGCAATCTTCAGCTTTTTTTGCCTTTTGCCTTTAAAAATGATAATCTTAAAAAAAGCTTGTACATATCAAAATAAGTCTTGTACTGTATTATTTAGTCTTTTTGTATTATTTGACATGTTTTGTAGTAATGCTTTTCATGATCATGTTGTCAATCAAGACCTGATGGGTGGGAGATGTTCATTATTATTTTTTTGTTTGTTTTTTAAATAAATACTCCTCATTTGTACATGTTGTGGTTTGTTTTGTGTATCCACAAAACTGATTGATTTCCCTTTTTTTTGTAGTGGGGAAACGATCCGGAGGACAACAGAATGTCTAAAGTGCATGATCATTGTTTGAGGGCACTGGGCTATGCCCCCCTCACGGTGCCCCCCCTGACGGTGCCCCCCCCTCGTGCTCCCCCCCTCACGGTGCCCCCTCACAGTGCCCCCCACGTGCTCCCCCCCTCACGGTGCCCCCCCCTCACAGTGCCCCCCTCACGGTGCTCCCCTCACAGTGCCCCCCTTGGCAGAGGAGGGGGCTGGGTGTGATGTCACTCCTCTGGGCTGGCTGGGGCTGTGGATTGTGGGAGAAATCGGACAACAGCCATTTTCGGGTCGAGTCTGTCATCCTGCAAACACAGTGTTGCCAGTCGGGACAGTTCAGTCAGTCTGGGGGTTTATTTCACCGCAGCAGAACCTCCGGAGAGAGACCGGAAGTGACCGGCTCTGACAGTAAAGGCGCTTCCGGTTATTAAAGATCTTGTTTCTAACAGAAACAGCGAGATCAGAGCTGCTGGAGGAGCTGAAGCCATCTGCTGGCCATGTTCCCTTAGCTGTTCTCTGCTTCGCGATGTAATGCATTGAATTGACCCGTGTTGGATAGTAATCGAATGGAACTGTTTTGATGCCGCAGTGATTTTATAAAAAACGGGATTGAGATAAAAAGCAGGTTGTGTTACAGGCGTTTTATTAAGTCTGACATCAGTCTGCGGATCACCGGAGGAGAGACCGAGGAGAGACCGATCAACAACAGCAAAAAAAAAGGTAAACACAGATTCATACTTTAACCTAAAACAACTATTGTACCATCACTGACCAGGTGAACCAGTTGGGTTTATTAGTAAGTATTAGCGATGTCCTAGATGTTATTTAGAGCAGCATCACAACAGCAGCTCATCAGATGCGCTTTGTTCAACACAGGGGATGTGAGGGGGCCAGCAGGCTGGTCAAAGGGGACATTAACCCTTAATAAATGAAGGTAAAATCAGTTTATACCCGTTAAATATCCTCATCTGTCAAAGATACGAGAAGAACAGGCCTGATAGATGTGCATGTTGTCCCGCTATAGGCTATATTGGTCATCTCCTTGGACCGGATCAAGCTCGTGAAATGTATCACAGACATTCAACATGTCCCCAGATATTGTTGGGATCCATCAAAGCAACATTTTAACTAACTGGTTATCCTAAGAGTGATTATGCAACAGTCTGCATTGTTGCAGGGAAGCCCTTACTGCCTTATTTCCAGGCTGGGCCTGCTGCCATGTTTACAAACCTGATGTGGATCTGTGATTAAGGATTTACAAGGTTTTTATTATACGGATAGGATATTAGTATCCATAGAATCAAAGCTTCTGTAGCCAAAGTAAAGGGCTGTGTTGAAGAAGCAGGTCACCTTGATTGATGGAAACATATTTTTCTTTTCATCCTTTTGCGACACCTGGGACTGTTTCTAAACCGGGTTTTGCTGACATAGCGGACGTTTGTTAAATTGTTTACCGATTTATTGCGCTATTATAGAGATGTGCGTTTTGGATTTTACCAGATAGAAATGACTAGATCGCTCATATTGGTGCATTGCAGTCAATGGAATGGGGCGGGAGGGGAGGGGGGGGGAATCCTGACTGTGTGCAAAAAAAAGGAACAGGTGCGCGTCCCAGAGAGAGGAGGTGGGGGAGGTGGGGGTCACGGACACGCGCACGCTGGTTGTCTTCAGCATCCATGAGACCAGAGGGTTTTGTTTACACTCTATTCAGTCAATATTGTATGTAGAGAAAGGAGAGTGACAGAGGATCTCTCTCTCTCTCTATCTCTCTCTCTCTCTATCTCTCTCTCTCTCTCTCTCTCTTGCTTTCCCTCTCTCTCTCTCTCTTTCTCTATCTCTCTCTCTTGCTCTCCCTCTTTCTCTCTTGCTCTCCCTCTCTCTCTTGCTCTCTCTCTCTCGCTCCCTCTCTCTCGCTCTCTCTCTCTCTCTCTCTATCTCTCGCTCTCTCTCCAGTGTAGAATAGGATTGAGTGTGGAAGGGCCTTCCCTCCCAAGATCAAAAGATTAGAGGCTAAATTGGGCCTCGGTCCTGGGGTGGGTAACGGTCACCATGCTGGGGCCTCTGCTTGGTGACAGCTGCTCATTTTTCCAGAGAATAATGCAGACCCTGTTTCCCCCTCAGATGTGTTCTAATCTGGGCCAGTCCATACGTTTCAACCAGGATCTTCTATTTAAATACTGGAGGATCACCACACACATGCACACACACTGTGTGTGTTCTCTCTTACTGTTCTCCCTCTATCACACAAACATCCTCCCTCTCTCTCTCTCTCTCTCTCTCTCTCTCTCTCTCCCTCTCTCTCTATCTCTCTCCCTCTCTTTCTCCATGACTTTTTCTCTTTCTCTCTCTCTCCCTCCCTCCCTGTCTTTCTCTCTCTCTCCATCTCACTAACCCCTCCCCCCCCCTTCCCCCTCCCTCTCTGGGCAGCACTGGTGGTTCAGGGTTTCTTGCCTACTTTTTGTCTGTGAAAGGCGCTATATAAATAAACTTTACTTACTTACTTATTATGTGCAGATGAGCCTGGGTTTCATTCCTGTTGGGGGTTCGAATCCTGGCCAATGCATTGAATATATGTGCGCCTGTGAAATTTCCCCATAAGGGGACTAATAAGGGATGATTTCTTCTCCGCAGAGTGTGTGAGTGCGGGTTATGTCCACCATGGTGTACCCACGTGAAGAGGCCCTGGAGCGACTGAGCCAGGATGAGATCGTCCTGAACACCAAGGCTGTGATGCAGGGCCTGGAGACCCTGCGGGGGGAGCACACCCAGCTTCTGTCATCTCTGCTGGACTGCACCCAGCCACCCGCTGCCCAGGAGAAGTCCGGCCTGCTGCGCAAGAGCATGGAGGCCATCGAGCTGGGGCTGGGGGAGGCTCAGGTAGGAGGAGCCAAGAGCAGTGTTCCTCTCTGTGTGTGTGTGTGTGTGTGTGTTCCTGTGTGTGTTCCTGTGTGTGTTCCTGTGTGTGTTCCTGTGTGTGTTCCTGTGTGTGTTCCGGTGTGTGTGTGCCTGTGTGTGTGGGTGTGTGTGTCTTCCTCTGTGTGTTCCTGTGTGTGTGTGTTCCTGTGTGTGTTCCTGTGTGTGCTCCTGTGTGGGTGTATGTGTTCCTGTGAGTGAGTGTGTGTGTGTGTGTGTGTGTGAGTGAGTCAGTGTATGAGTGAAAAAAGAGAGAGGGATGGGACACTAGGGATGACAGTGATGCAGAAGGGATGAGTCAGAGAGAGGGAGGGGAGAGAGAAGAGAGTGTGATGATGACACACCCTCGGATGATGAACAGCTAAAAAGTCCCCAGAATTCCCATAAGCCTCCCTCCCTCCCTCTTGTCAGATGGAACATGAACAGAGACACAGTAGGAGGAGTGTCTCCTGTCTCATCCCCTGAGCCTGAGGTCTTTGTGTGATGACCTCATCCATAGGGCACTGACACAGAAGCTCTGCCTCGACTGCTCACCTCTCCTCTCCACCCCTCTGTCTCCCCTGCCCTCCCCCAGGTGATCGTGGCTCTCTCCAGCCACCTGAGCGCTGTGGAGTCAGAGAAGCAGAAGCTGCGGGCGCAGGTGAGGCGTCTCTGCCAGGAGAACCAGTGGCTGCGGGACGAGCTGGCCGGCACCCAGCACAAGCTGCAGCGCAGCGAGCAGAGCGTGGCCCAGCTGGAGGAGGAGAAGAAACACCTGGAGTTCATGAACCAGATCAAGAAGTTCGACGAGGACGTCTCCCCCTCCGAGGAGAAGGCGGCCGGGGAGACGTCCAAGGACAGCCTGGACGACCTGTTCCCCAACGACGATGACCAGGGACCTGGTAAGAGCGGGGTTAGACCAGGGGTTAGACCAGGGGATAGACCTGGGGTTAGATCTGGGGATAGACCTGGGGTTAGATCTGGGGATAGACCTGGGGTTAGACCTGGGGTTAGACCTGGGGTTAGACCTGGGGTTAGACCAGGGGATAGACCTGGGGTTAGATCTGGGGATAGACCTGGGGTTAGATCTGGGGATAGACCTGGGGTTAGACCTGGGGTTAGACCTGGGGTTAGACCTGGGGTTAGACCAGGGGATAGACCTGGGGTTAGATCTGGGGATAGACCTGGGGTTAGATCTGGGGATAGACCTGGGGTTAGACCTGGGGTTAGACCAGGGGATAGACCTGGGGTTAGATCTGGGGATAGACCTGGGGTTAGGGCTAAACCTGGAGTTAGACCTGGAGTTGGGGTTAGACCTGGGGTAAGGGTTACAGTTAGTCCTGAGGCTAGGGTTAGACTGGGAGTTAGGGTTAGACCTGGTAGGACTGGGGTTAAACCTGGGGTTAGTCCTGGGGTTAGGGTTAAACCTGGAGCTGATATGTTAGAGTGTGTTCACTGTCCTGTGTGTATGATACTAATGACAGCCAGTAGCATTCAGCCTTCAGCAGCATCCCAGCCTCTGAGCATTGGTGGATGAGTTCAGAGTCTGTGAATTATTGATGATTTGTGCGCCCACCACCTGCTTCCTGCCAGAAGAAAACCCCAGAGCACTGCAGTTTACCAAAGCACTAACCGCCTGCTCCTCCCCCCCGCCCCCCAGCCCAGCCCAGCGGTGAGGTGGCGGCCCAGCAGGGGGGCTACGAGATCCCGGCCCGCCTCCGGACCCTCCACAACCTGGTGATCCAGTACGCCTCCCAGGGGAGGTACGAGGTGGCCGTGCCCCTCTGCAAGCAGGCCCTGGAGGACCTGGAGAAGACCTCCGGACACGACCACCCCGACGTGGCCACCATGCTCAACATCCTGGCCCTGGTCTACAGGTGAGGGGGGGAGGGGGTCGAGCTAGCATGGGTCTACAGATCAAAGGAATCTGATTAGGATCCACATGTTCATACGGTATTTTAACACTTCACATCCCTTATTCAGGATCAGAACTAGAACTGTGTGTGTGTGTGTGTGTCTGTGTCTGTCTGTGTGTGTGTCTGTCTGTGTGTGTGTGTCTGCTCGTCCCCAGGGACCAGAACAAGTACAAGGAAGCGGCCCACCTTCTGAACGATGCGCTGGCCATCAGGGAGAAGACCCTGGGGAAGGACCACCCAGCGGTGGCTGCCACCCTCAACAACCTGGCCGTGCTCTACGGGAAGAGGTCCAAGTACAAGGAGGCCGAGCCGCTCTGCAAGAGGGCCCTGGAGATCAGGGAGAAGGTGGGGGAGGGAGAGGGCTGGGGGGGCTGGGGGTGGAGGGTGGTCGAGTGTGTGTGTGTGTGTGTGTGAGAGCCTGTACATTCTGTATTAGAAATATAATTATGAATACAATTATGGTTGGAATTGTAAAGTATCCTATTATTTTTCTTTCGCTCTTTCCCTCTACTTCCCTCTCCCTCTCTCTCTCTCTCTCTCTCTCTTTCCCTCTACCTCTCTCTCTCGGTCAGGTTCTGGGTAAGTACCACCCTGATGTGGCCAAGCAGCTGAACAACCTGGCCCTGCTGTGTCAGAACCAGGGCAAGTATGAGGAGGTGGAGTATTACTACCAGAGAGCCCTGGAAATCTACCAGACCAAGCTGGGCCCAGACGACCCCAACGTGGCCAAGACCAAGAACAACCTGGTGGGTGGGTGGGTGGTTGGTTGGGTGTATGTGTGGGTGGGTGAGTGGGTGGGTGGGTGGGTGTGTGTGAGAACAAGAGGGAGAGCGGTGAAATGAAAGGAGGGAGGCAGGAAGGAAGGCTGCCTGCCTAGGTCACCCTCTACAGTCTGTACATACATGTCTGACCCCTGACCTCTGACCTCTTCCCCAGGCTACCTGCTACCTGAAGCAGGGCAAGTTCAAGGATGCTGAGGCCCTGTACAAGGAGATCCTGACCCGAGCGCACGAGAAGGAGTTTGGATCTGTCAACAGTGAGAGGCCGAGCACACACACACACACACTTCTATCTCCCTCAGACACGCTCTCGTTCAGTCACATTCTGGAGTTGACTCAAGGTATCGTCATGGCAGCGAGGCCAGGTTGTGACCTTAAGGTCAGAGAGTTAATGTGAGATCAGCTTAACCTGTCCCTGGGCCTAGCTCACTGTCCGTAAGCCAATCAAACGCTTACACGCCCCGAATGCTGACAGGAGAGGTGGCTGTCACCACACACACACACACACACACACACACACACACACGGTCTCTGTTTCCTTCCTCCTCATCTCCCCTGAACTCTGATCCCATCTTTTCCCTTCACATGAAAGCATTTTCATTGGTGCTCCTCGTCTTTTGTCTTCCAGACGACAACAAGCCGATCTGGATGCACGCAGAGGAGAGAGAGGAGAGCAAGGTGCGTTTGTTTTGTTTGTTATTGCCCCCCAGCCTGTTAGGGGAGACGCATGGGGGGAACTGGCCAGGATCAACAGGGAACAGGATAGATGGATGTTGAAATGACCACTGTTAATTGGCTCATTAGTCATGCCTGTTTCTCTCTCTCTCTCTCTCTCTCTCTCTCTCTGTCTCTCTCTGTCTCTGTCTCTCTCTCTCTCTCTCTCTCTCTCTCAGGGGAAGCGTAAGGATGCTGTGTCCTATGGGAGTTGGTACAAGGCCTGTAAGGTGGACAGGTGAGTGTGTTGGTGTTTGCTCTGGCCCCGCCCCTCATCGTTGATTCCACACACGAAACACAGAGGGTCACTGGTGTGACCTGTGACCCCTCCCCTCTCCGGCTCTCAGCCCCACAGTCAACACCACCCTGAAGAGTCTGGGGGCTCTGTACAGGCGCCAGGGCAAACTGGAGGCAGCAGAGACCCTGGAGGAGTGTGCTACCAAGACACGCAAGCAGGTACATGCCCCGCCCCCTGGCCCCGCCCACTGCCATTAGGATTGGTCAAAGGGGTTTTGACAGTGTCGTAACTCGGCGACTCGACCCCAAACTGTTTCTCTGTTAATGATCTCTTATTTTGTCTCCTCCGTCTCCGTCTGTCTATGTCTCTCGTCCCCCTCTCCTCGGTTCCAGGGTATTGATGCCATCAACCAGAGCAAGGTGGTGGAGCTGCTGAAGGATGGGGGGGCCGGAGGGGCGGAGCGACGACAGAGCCGGGACGGGATGAACGGGCCGGGGGGGCCCAGGGGGGACTGCGAGGGCGAGGAGGGGGCTGAGTGGAACGGGGTAAGAGAGGATCGCATGGGATCGTAACAAAAATGCCCTAGTAAATGCAGGAATGACAACAGTGTGTGTCTCTGTGTGTGTCTCTTTGTGTCTCTGTGTGTGTGTGTCTCTCTCTCTGTGTGTGTGTGTGCCTGTGTGTGCTTGTCTGTGTGTGTGTGTGTGTGTGTGCGCGCGCGCGCTCTGCAGGACGGTAACGGCTCCCTGCGTCGCAGCGGCTCGTTCGGGAAGATCCGTGACGCTCTGAGGAGGAGCAGCGAGATGCTGGTGAAGAAACTGCAGGGAAGCGGACCACAGGAGCCCCGGAACCCTGGGTGAGGGGGGGGGGGGGGGGGGAGGAGGGGGAGGAGGGGGAGGGAAGGAGGGGGGGGGAGGCAGGGGAGTGTGTGTGTGTTTGTGTGAGTGTGTGTGCTGGTGTGTATGTAGAGACATGGATTTATCATGACTTGTAATCACTGACGATGTGTGTGTGTGTGTGTGCAGGATGAAGAGAGCCAGTTCTCTCAACTTCCTCAACAAGAGTGCAGAGGAGACCACACAGGTAGTGAGAGGGCCGGCCAATCAGACGCTGCTACGCTGCTCTGTAGACACTCAGGGGGGGTTTCTATTGGTTAATTTCTCTGTCTCCCTTCCTCCAGGATGTCCCCTCGGGCCTATCAGACTGCAGAGGCCTGAGCGCCAGCAACGTGGACTTGACCAGACGCAGCTCTCTGATTGGTTAAACACTGGGACTTAGGATCCAATCAAAGTCACAATTAAGATCAAACATTCGGTACTTCAGTTCTTTTTCTTTCTTTTTTTTATAAACACAAAAAGGCACTATAAAAAAGAAAATACAAACAAACTCACACAAAATAGATTTTCGGCACAGAAGTTCGGAAATATAACGTCTGCTTTGCTGTACATGTTTGCTGGCATCAATACATCGGTACATAGAAAACAATAACCTCAGAATATGAAACGTCTCAGCATGCTGCCTCACATAGTGTGTAATGACTGCACGTGGCATTGTGATGAACTAGCGCATCGTAGCTAGCTAGCTAGCGCATGGTATCAGGTGTCTCTGTATCTACACCTTTACTGCAGACAGTCCACCTCCAGGATAGTTGAGGTCTACGCTGATTTCCCCTGTAGACAATCACCTTTCTTCTGCTTCTGTAGCACGAACAGGGACTCACATTAACACGTCCAGCAAACTCATATTACAAATGCCAGAACGGTTCGATTCATTAAAATAATAATAAGAATAAGAAAATTAAAGTTTGTAGAATAGAAGTCAGACCATCTTTTGGGAAAAAATATAAATGTGTCTGTTTGTCGCAGGTTTAAACTGGAAATCACACACTAAAAAAAACAGTTCCACGGTACTTTTTTTTTTGCCTTCAGATTGTTTTTGTATGTATATACAGGTTTAAATTATTCAAGGTTTCTTTCTTTGTATATAGTGCACAGAAGTTGTGCTTTGATTTCGTTTACGTGGTACAGCCTGGCAAGAGCTGATGGGATCGTGACTGAATCAGTGAAAAACCAAGTGAGGAAAGGAGAGGAGGAGGGAGGAACCAGGAAGGAAGGAGGGAGGAACCAGGAAGGAGGGAGGGAGGAACCAGGAAGGAGGGAGGGAGGAACCAGGAAGGAGGGAGGGAGGAACCAGGAAGGAAGGAGGGAGGAACCAGGAAGGAGGGAGGGAGGAACCAGGAAGGAAGGAGGGAGGAACCAGGAAGGAAGGAGGGAGGAACCAGGAAGGAAGGAGGAACCAGGAAGGAAGGAGGGAGGAACCAGGAAGGAGGGAGGAACCAGGAAGGAGGGAGGAACCAGGAGGGAAGGAGGGAGGAACCAGGAAGGATGGAGGGAGGAACCGGGAAAGAGGGAGGAACCAGGAAGGAGGGAGGAACCGGGAAGGTTCCATCTCATGTCCGCAGTGGAGTAATACTGGAAGGGGAAAGCAGAAAGGTACCTAACCTTGCTCATCTTTCTCCCTGGCAAATCACTTCTGTTGATCAGAAAGGACCTGATTGGTGGGTGCTTCTCTTGAAAATGTAACCAATGACAAAGTCCCTCACCAAACGTTCTGTTTACTGTTTTGTTTGTGATTGGCTCCAGCCTTAAGTGAAGGTGGGCGGAGCTTTGCGAATGGAATGAACGATGATTTGATTGTTTCAGTTGAGGGAGAGGGAAGGAAGGAGGGAGGGTAACAGTTCTGTGTTGTCTTTTGGGTTTGCGTTCTCCAGAGATTTCAATCCTAGACCAAGACTTTTACCAATAAAACTGGCCACCGAATGTAAACATGTTTTTGGGGGGGGAGAACTTCCTTGATAAACATGTAATTAGATGCTCTGATAACTGTCATGTAAACATGGTATCAACAATCCATCAACCAGTGGAGCCACATCAACAGATTGACAGTTGACAGTTTCCTGACAATCTCAGAGCATCTATTGGGTATTTCCTAGGGCCTGGACAGATGGATTGTGGCCAATGTAGTTTTTTTGTGTGAATGGGTCTGTAGTCCTTAAATCCAGTTTCTACAGTGCTTGGGGGGATTGTTTTACCGATACAAAACAAAGAAATGAAAAGCTGGATGGGCAATTGTGTGTAGAAAAGATTTTGTGCTTTTTTTTGTTTTGTTTTTTAAGGACGGTAAAAATTTGATTTGAAAATAAATGAAGAATAGCAAGTTCTTGAAAAATCGCTTTACGATGTCGCAGCAAATAATGTACAGAACTATCTACTGTAAGACCTCCTTACTGCAGGCAAACGCACTGAAACACAGTCTTACGCTTTCAGTGTGACAGAAGTCACCGGAATGCTGTAGTTGTAGGTTGTAGATCCTCGAAACATGCTGTGTCGTCACACACACGCACCGATGAATGTCCACCACACACACACACACACACACACACACACACTGTACACACACTTGCGTGGTGTAGCTGAGCCGAGTTTCACATCTGTCTTCAAAACAGCCAGTCTGCCAGTGTGATGTGTAGAATGTACTGTAGGGTAGAGCTCCACAGATACCCAGGGAGGTGGGGGGTGGGGTGGGGGGGGGGGGCACACTGTTCACTGCTAGATCTTATTCTAAAGGGGCCAACCTTAACATGTATATTTTATTGAAAGCTTCAATAAACAAAATTCACTTTTCAATCAGATCCGTTGTGTTGTGTTGCCTGGTGCATGCATGTGTGTGTGTGTGTGTGTGTTACCCTTATCTCGCTGTGTGTTTTCGCACGGTGTTGAGCGTATCAGCTGTGAGAGAGCTTCCTCAACGACTTCCTGTGTGCGCTCGCCCGGCGTTGTCAAGCGAGCGACCTCGACAGAGCGAAGGAAGCTGACAAACCCACCAGCAGCAGCAGTGAACCCTCGCCTGCATGCAGACAACATCAACACGTCCGCCCGGCCCCCTCGGTGTGACGGCGGGGAAGGGAAGGGGGAGGTCCTCTTGAGGAACCACCAACGCGCTTCAGTTGGAAGTTCCTGTTCAGTTCCAGAAGTTCCAGTTCCTGACAGATCGGGCTGCTGGGGGGAGAAGTTAGGCTGCTGGGGTGTTCTGATCTGGGAGGTCAGGGACTGGACTGTACCACAGGAGAGGGTCCCTGTCTGGGGTGTTCTGATCTGGGAGGTCAGGGACTGGACTGTACCACAGGAGACAGGAGAGGGTCCCTGTCTGGGGTCGACCCTCTGCCAGGCAGGTGCAACATGGACCGCACGGACTCTGAGATGTCAAGTAAGATGGTTTCACTCTGCTGCCAGAAGGATTTCTCCCGCCTCTTACTACTGGAACTCTCTCGTTAATTAAGCTCTGGTACATTCCAGTGTTTAAAACGCTTGCTTGGTATCGTTTCCTCAACTGAGATGTTGATATTTCTGCTTGAATCTTATACTTAAACATACAGATGTCTTAACCATGTGACTGTGTGCAGGTTCTGCCTCCCTTATGCCTGTGGCCTCCTCCTCCTCCTCCTCCTCTTCCTCCTGCTCAGCGCCCAGCACCATGCTACACTTCCAGCTGGGCCTCTTCAGGGAGGTGGTTCGAGTCCCGCTGCACCGGGCCAGCTATCGCCTGGCCAAAAGACTGGCCCTGGGAATCATCGAACGCAAGGTACGACCCTTCATCATCTCTGAGATGTCAAGCTTTGAAAAAAATCCAGAAAAAAAATAAACACAAAATCCTGTTTCAAGATAAGTGTACATACTGTATATAACCCTAGTGTTAGTTCAGTGAGCTGAAGGCCTTCTGTCACAGCAGCTGGTGACTTGTTCTGTGCTGTGTGTGTGTGTGTGCTGCTCTGCCAGGCTGTGTTGACACCATGGTTTGTGCACATGCCTGAGGTATGTTAGGGTGTTAACCCTGAACTCTCCAGTGTGTGTGTGTGTGTGTCTCCCCCCCCTCCCACACTGAGTGAGAGCTAACCCTGTTGCAGAATAGCTGCTCTTGTGGTCGATCAGCATATACAGACAAGTTTCCAACCACAGCTTCTCCCCCCCCGTAACACACACACACACACACACCCTGCCTGGCTTACACAAGTCGTATTTTCTTTGATCTTTGGGGTTTCTGGGCAGTAGTTCATCTTCATTGGCTTGAATTTTTGTGTGTGTGTGAGACTGTTCTTCAGTCAGAGGCATTGCATAAACTGCATTTCTGACTGGGTTGCCCCAGCGTTTAACCTTAATCCCTTAAAGTAGTGAGCTGCAACACGTCACATCCCTCTGCTACGTGACACACACACACACACACACACCCACACACACTGTTTCCAGTGAATCTGCTAATCAAATGATTGTTCCATCATGTCTGACGTATTCGCCCACAGTTCTTCAACGTCTTGTATGTGTGTGTGTGTGTCTGTTTGTCTGTTTGTGTGTGTGTGTGTGTCTGTTTGTGTGTGTGTGTGTGTGTGTGTGTGCAGGCTCCAGACTGCAGTGTGGTCGGGTCGGGGGAGAAGATTCTCCTGTTCAGACACCAGGCTGACTCAGAACAGCTCCTCCACAGACTGACGGACCAGCATGCATTGCAGGACGGCGACCTCATCGAGATCATCCTCTCGGGTAAACCGGGAACCGACCGCCATGTCTGTAGTTCTAGACTAGGGTTGAAACCTGGTTGTAGTTCTAAAATACAAGCAAAAATTGTGGTGCTAGGCCTGTTGAACCTAACAGTCCCCCCTAAACCTGACCCCCCAAACCAGGATCGGCAACCGTCACCGAGATGAAGGTTTGGCCGCACTCCCTGGTGGTGCAGTCGTACCGCACGCCCACATTCTGTCACCACTGTGGAGAGATGCTCTGGGGTCTGGTGCGTCAGGGGTTAAAGTGTGAAGGTGAGGTGAAGTGTTGAGGAACAGCTCAGGGTTCCGTTGTCCTGGAGTTCTAGAACTCTCCGGCTCACGTTCCATATCTGAGGTGGAGGTTTCATTTGTATATCTTTTTTGGCCTCGCAGGTCGATAGTTCTGTCTGCCCTTCTCAGTTTCCGTCCCGCCCTCAATTTTTCTCTCTGTCTATGGCTCCCTCCCTCCCTCTCTCTTTCTCTCCCTCCCCTCCTTCTTCCTCCCCTCAGGCTGTGGTCTGGACTTCCACAAGCGCTGTGTGCGACAGCTGCCTAGCAACTGCAGTCGATCTGTTCGTCGTCAGGTTGGCACCAGCCTGTCTCTGTTTCCCCCTCGGAGGCCGCGAGCCCACTCCCTCTCCACACAGGCAGGGGGCAGTCTGGAGGAGGTGAGCCCCCCCCCTGGCCTTCCAGGTTAGGAGCTGTAGACCTGGTAGGGTTTGGATTGGAGCTTACTTCTCTCTCTCTCTCTCTCTCTCTCCTCTCTCTCCTCTCTCCCCTCCAGATCAGTATGTCCAAGCCCAGATCCAGGCCCCCGTCCTGGGTGTCTGTGCCCCCGGTGTGGCTGGGTGTGGGGGAGGTGGCCCGGGTCCCCCACACCTTCCACATTCACAGCTACTCCAGACCCACTGTGTGCCAGCACTGCCACGGCCTGCTCAAAGGCCTCTTCCGTCAGGGCCTGCAGTGCTCCGGTCAGTGTGTGTGTGTATGTGTGTGTATCTGATATTTGTAATCATTATGACCTGACCTCAAATACGACCCCACCTGAAATATGACCCTTTCTGCTCTCTCACTCTTTCGCTCTTTCTCTCCCTCTCCCCTCCTCATATTATCTTTGTCCTCCCCCTCTCTCCTCCCTCTCCCTTCTCTCTCCTCTCTCCTCCCCCTCTCTCCTCCCTCTCCCTTCTCTCTCCTCTCTCCTCCCCCTCTCTCCTCCCTCTCCCTTCTCTCTCCTCTCTCCTCCCCCTCTCTCCTCCCTCTCCCTTCTCTCTCCTCTCTCCTCCCCCGGTCTCCTTTCTCCTCCCCCTCTCTCCTCCCTCTCCCTTCTCTCTCCTCTCTCCTCCCCCTCTCTCCTCCCTCTCCCTTCTCTCTCCTCTCTCCTCCCCCTCTCTCCAGACTGTAAGTTGAACTGTCATCGTCGCTGTGAAGCTCTGGTGCCCAGAGACTGTCCGGGGGAGAGGACGCCTGCAGCCAATGGGGAGGGTGAGAGACCATCAATGAGCCAATCAGAAGCTGCCGTCGGGCCTTGTCATGTTGCCTTAATATGCTCAAATGTTTAAGCGATGGTTGGTTTAGTCTCATCAGTTCATCTTTCAAGATGGCGTCCATCCAGGTTCCTCTAGATCCAGCTGTCAGGAAGACTCAGACTACGAGGAATCCGTCTTAAGTGCCATGTCATTGGACGACCACGACGACAGCACATCCTCCGAGAGCTCATTGGTCGAGAACCAGGAAGTGGGTCTCCAGCCGCCCGTCAGGTGGGCACGCCCCTCAGGAACGATGCAGAAACATTGAGACGCTTCAGTTGGATGAGAGAATTGAACCATGTGGTTGTCATGGATACACGTCTGTAGCTGTGTGTGTGCGTGTGTGTGTGCGTGCGTCCTCAGCTCCTGTTTCAGCAGCACTAACTACATCCCTCTGATGAGGGTGGTCCAGTCTGTACGCCTGAGGAAGAGGAGGGGCAGCGTGCTGCTGAGGAAGGGCTGGCTGCTGCACCACACTAGCACTGATACACTGGTGAGAACACACATGCACACACACACTGGTGAGAACACACACACACACACACACACACTGGTGAGAACACACACAGACACACACTGGTGAGAACACACACAAGTGAGAACACACACACACTGGTGAGAACACACACACACACACTAACGGCAGTGTTTGTCCCAGAGGAAGCGTCATTACTGGACTCTGGACTGGAGGAGCCTCACGCTCTATCAGAGTGACAGCAGCACTAAGTACTACAAGGTATTCACCTCAGGCACTGTTTAATCTGCCTCCAAAACACACGGAAAACCTCATGGGAGGTTGGGAACATGGGAAGGAACCCAGCTCATTAAACCCAAACCCCCTCCCTCTTTCCCTCCCTCCCTCTTTCCCTCCCTCCCTCTTTCCCTCCCTCTTTCCCTCCCTCCCTCCCTCCCTCCCTCCCTCTTTCCCTCCCTCCCTCTTTCCCTCCCTCTTTCCCTCCCTCCCTCCCTCCCTCTTTCCCTCCCTCCCTCTTTCCCTCCCTCTTTCCCTCCCTCCCTCCCTCCCTCTTTCCCTCCCTCCCTCTTTCCCTCCCTCTTTCCCTCCCTCCCTCCCTCCCTCTTTCCCTCCCTCTTTCCCTCCCTCCCTCCCTCTTTCCCTCCCTCTTTCCCTCCCTCCCTCTCCCTCCCTCCCTCCCTCCCTCCAGGAGCTCCCCCTCTCTGAGATCCTCCAGGTCCGTGGCCCCGCCCAGCTCTCCGTCCCCTCGTTGCCGGGCGAAGGCGGGGCCCACTCCTTTGAGCTGGTGACGGCGTCGCTGGTGTACTGCGTGTGGGCGGGTCAGGAGGGCGGGGCTTGGGAGGCGGCGGTGCGCCAGGCTCTGATGCCCGTGCAGAGCAGCACAGAGCAGCCCGGCTGGACCACAACACAGCCTGGAGATGCTGTGGTGGGTGGAGGGCTGTGTGTGTGTGTGTTGTGTGTTTGGGTGAGTTTGTGGACAGTGTTGTGTGTTTGGGTGAGTTTGTGGACAGTGTTGTGTGTTTGGGTGAGTTTGTGGACAGTATTGTGTGTTTGGGTGAGTTTGTGGACAGTATTGTGTGTTTGGGTGAGTTTGTGGACAGTGTTGTGTGTTTGGGTGAGTTTGTGGACAGTATTGTGTGTTTGGGTGAGTTTGTGGACAGTATTGTGTGTTTGGGTGAGTTTGTGGACAGTGTTGTGTGTTTGGGTGAGTTTGTGGACAGTATTGTGTGTTTGGGTGAGTTTGTGGACAGTATTGTGTGTTTGGGTGAGTGTGTAGACAGTATTGTGTGTTTGGGTGAGTGTGTAGACAGTATTGTGTGTTTATGATTACTGTGGGGATGGTAGTAAATATTGAGCATAAAGGGGACATTAGTGTGTGTGTGTTTCAGGATGTCAGCACAGTGTATCAGATCTGCACAGACGAGATGCTGGGGTCAGGGCAGTTTGGAGTGGTGTATGGAGGTACACACACACACACACATACACACACACTTACGTACTCACACACACACACACCATGCTCGACACACAACATCCCAGCACCGCTCTGCCGTGGGGTCAGGTCGCCTGTGTGTGTGTGTGTATGTGTGTGTGTGTGTGTATGTGTGTGTGTGTGTGTGTGTGTATGTGTGTGTATGTCTGTGTGTGTGTGTGTCAAGGTACCCACAGACAGACAGGCCAGCCGGTAGCCATCAAGGTGATCGACAAGACTCGCTTCCCCACCAAGCAGGAGAGGCAGCTCCGGAACGAGGTGGCCATCTTACAGGTAACCATGGAAACACCTCGCTCCGCCTACACACAGTGTCTAAAATGTGTGTGATGTGGACATCATGGACCGACCGTGTGTGTGTGTGGGTGTGTGTGTGTCCAGAACCTGTCCCACCTGGGCGTGGTTCTGTTGGAGGGCATGTTCGAGACCCTGCAGCACGTCTTCGTCGTCATGGAGAAGCTCCATGGAGACATGCTGGAGATGATCCTGTCCAATGAGAAGGGTCGGCTTCCAGAGCGTACCACCCGCTTCCTGGTCACACAGGTACTCTCATCATCTCACAGGCTCATCTCTGACAGGTCAGAGGTCACTAAGGGGTCGGAGGCTGGCAACAAACTTGTCATTTCTCTCTTGTTTGTGCTTGTTGCGTGTGTGTGTGTATGTGTGTGTGTGTGTGTTTTTGTTTATGTATGTGTGTGTGTGTTTTTGTTTATGTGTGTGTGTGTGTATGTGTGTGTGTGTTTGTGTGTGTGTATGTTTGTGTGTGTGTGTGTGTGTATGTGTGTGTGTGTGTAGATCCTGGAGGCTCTGAGGTATCTCCACTTCAAGCACATCGCTCACTGTGACCTGAAGCCTGAGAATGTTCTACTGGCCTCCTCGGACCCCTTCCCCCAGGTGTGTGTGTGCGCCTGCGTGTGAGTGTGTGTGTGTGTGCGGCAGCGCTGGACTCAGCCCCCCCCCCCCCCCCCCCTCTCGCTCCCCCTCCAGGTGAAGCTGTGTGACTTTGGCTTCGCCCGCATCATCGGGGAGAAGTCGTTCCGCCGCTCGGTGGTCGGCACGCCCGCCTACCTGGCGCCCGAGGTGATCGGTAGCCACGGCTACAACCGCTCGCTGGACATGTGGTCGGTGGGCGTGATCCTGTACGTCAGCCTGAGCGGCACCTTCCCCTTCAACGAGGAAGAGGACGTGGGCCAGCAGATCACCAACGCTGCCTTCATGTACCCCCGGCAGACCTGGGCCTCCATCTCCCTGGAGGGTGAGGGGGGAGGGGCGTGCTGCGGAGGGTGGGAGGCGGGGTGGTGGGGTCGTGGGGAGAAGATATGGGCAGGATGGGGGGGGGCGGGTTACATGCTCTATTTTATCCTTTCTATCCCAATCCTCTTATCCTTATTCCCTCTCTCTCTCTTTCTCTCCCTCCCTCAGCGGTGAATCTGATCAGTAACTTGTTGAAAGTGGCTGTGAGGCGCAGGTTCAGTGTGGGCAAGGCCCTGGGACACCCCTGGCTGCAGGTGAAACACACACACACGCACGCACACACACACACACTCCCAGATACACACACACCAACACGGTCTCCCTCCTCCAGGACTTCCAGCTGTGGTGTGACCTAAGGGAGTTTGAACACAGGATGGGGTGTTGCTACCTCACCCACGAGGGCGACGAGGAACGCTGGCGTCGCCACGCCCAGGAGAGGGGGCTGGACTTCCCCTCCCACCTCAGCTGCGACCCCCGCCCATCACCCTACAATGGAAACTTAACCCTAGGGTCAGAGGTCAGGGTGAGGCTGGTTCCTGTAGTTCTTTATGTCAGTTGAGTCCTGCGTTTGTCCATCCGGACGCAAAACAAGGACGTTGTGTCGTGGTTGTGTGAACGTTCTGTGTACCGTAAAGGAAATAAAAGACACCAAACACAAAAAGCACCGTATAATAATATAATTGTCCTTTTTATTCCAAGGTTTGGCTTCAGCTTTGATATGAATCGTGTGCAGGCAGTGATGAGTGTTAGGATCAAGGGAGGGAGGAGGAGAGAGACAGAATGGATGTTTAGAGAGAGAGAACCAAAAGGAGAGAGGGGGGGGGAGAAGTCATACTCAAGGTTTAGCACTGTCATAAATTTGCCAGATCACAGCTGATGTGTGTGTGTGTGTGTGTGTGTGTGGTAAACCGAAGTACTCCATGAAACCACCTGAACTTGCCTGGTACTCTGCCTCTCTCTCTCACTACTCACCACCTCTCTCTCTCTCTCTCCACACAC
>CM059341.1:6852457-7083756 GCA_030340685.1 Protosalanx chinensis | reverse complement strand
GATGATGGGAGGAAATGAGATGAGGAAGAAGGAAAGATTGATGGTTATATTATTACTACCCTTTTGTGTATGTGTGATTGTGTGTGTATGTGTGTGTGTGATTGTGTGTGTGTGTGTGACTGTACGTCTCCACACCTGGATCTCCTCGATGCTGTGGACGATGAACATGTCCTGCAGATCCTCCATGGCTCCGTCCATCCAGTTGTTGAAGGGCGCCGCCCTCTTGGCGAACTCCAGGTACAGCTGGTCAATGGTCTCCCACAGCTTCTCCACACGCTGGACACACACACACACACACACTGCTGAACACCTGCAACCACATGCTGCCACCCGCAGCTGTGTGTGTGTGTGTGTGTGTGTGGTGTGTGTGTGGTGTGTGTGTGGTGTGTGGTGTGTGGTGTGTGTGTGGTGTGTGTGTGTGGTGTGTGTGGTGTGTGTGTGGTGTGGTGTGTGTGTGTGGTGTGGTGTGTGTGTGTGTGTGTGTGTGTGTGTGTGTGTGTGTGTGTGTGTGTGTGTGTGTGTGTGTGGTGTGGTGTGTGTGTGTGTGGTGTGTGTGTGTGTGTGTGGTGTGTGTGGTGTGTGTGTGGTGTGGTGTGTGTGTGTGGTGTGGTGTGTGTGTGTGTGTGTGTGGTGTGTGTGTGTGTGTGTGTGTGTGTGTGTGGTGTGGTGTGTGTGTGTGGTGTGTGTGTGTGTGTGTGTGTGTGGTGTGTGTGTGTGTGTGTGTGGTGTGTGTGTGGTGTGTGTGTGTGGTGTGTGTGTGTGGTGTGTGTGTGTGTGTGTGTGTGTGTGGTGTGTGTGTGTACCTCCAGAGAGTCTCTTCTCTTCTGGGTCAGGGTGCCCAGGTTGTCCCACTGGTCACAGATGCCCTGGCAGCGGGCGTTAACAGAGGAGGCATCATGGTAGTCCAGCTCACTGGGGCACACACACACACCACACACACACCACACACACCACACACACACACACCAAACACACACACCACACACCAAACACACACACCAAACACACACACCACACACCACACACCAAACACACACACACACCAAACACACCAAACACACCAAACGCACACCAAACACACACACACCAAACACACACATGATTAGACGTTTAGCCTGCGTAAAACCTCCTATTTTAAAACCCAGTGAGATGGCCTTTGAGGATTTGGGTTCTGTATGGAACCTGCTGGGTTCTGTGTGGAACCTGCTGGGTTCTGTGTGGAACCTGCTGGGTTCTGTGTGGAACCTGCTGGGTTCTGTGTGGAACCTGCTGAGTTCTGTAAGGGAAACCTGCTGGGTTCTGTGTGGAACCTGCTGGGTTCTGTGTGGAACCAGCTGGGTTCTGTGTGGAACCTGCTGGGTTCTTACTTGAGCTCCTGGGCGATGGCAGCGATCTGCTCCACACGGTCCTGGTGGGCCGCCAGATCGCTCTCAAACGCCTCGTGTTTCCTCATCAGGGCACGGATCTCCATCAGAGAGGCAGACTCATAGTCCTTCTGAGAGAGCAGCTCCTCCTTACCTGAGGTACACGCACACACACACACACACACAGGTCCATGATTCACCACAGCATCTTCCATCCTCTGATAATCCCTCCTCTTCCTCTCCCAATCTTCATCAACACTCAACTTTCCTCGCCTCAGACAACCTTCCCCATTGTTCTCCTTGTTCCTCAACCCCCCCCTTCCCTCCCCAGCTCACTCTCTCTGTCTCTCCCTCCCTCTCCTCCCTCCCTCCCTACCTGAGGTCCAGGACTCGTGCAGGGAACACTTCTGCTTGAACTTCTCAGCCAGGTGGTCGAGTCTCTCCAGACGGCGGATCTCAGTGAGGAGCCACTCCTCGTAGCCCTTCTCCACCTGCTCCAGACCCTTCCACGCGTTGGCAATGTCCTGCAGGGAGGAGGAGGAGGGACGCCCATGTCACACAGCTGCTGGACCCAACACCCTGAGCCGCTCGCTGTCTCAGGTAAGACACCAAACAACCCCCTCCCCGAGGAGCCGTCTCCAAGGCTACGCACCGACACCATCTTGCCCTCGGAGGGCATGAAGGCCGGCCTGTTGCTCAGCCTCAGCTTGGTCTGCAGGGTGTTGAAGTTGATCTCCAGCTGGCACTTCTCCTGCACGCGGGGCGGCTTGTGCACACGGCGGTAATCCCTGAAGTCCTCCAGCTTCTGCTGCATGGCACGCATGGTCTGCTCTGCCACGCGGTTCTCCAGCCAGGGATGGTGCGGCGGATCCACTCCAACAGCTAGGGGTCAGGGGTGGAAGGTCAAGGGTGTGTGGGGAGGGTTGGTGGAAGAGGGAAGATTTCGACGGCCAGTCAGCAGAACGTACAATACGGTGAGAACTCTCTTAGCTGCAGCTTACTGTTGTTCTTGTTGCCGTGCGAGCCGATCCGGAAGGAGTTCTAGATCCTGGTTCTAAGTTCTGAGTTCTCAGCCTCCTAGTTCTGCTAGTCGGCCCAACTCACCTCGCTGGCCAGCTTCTCGTACTCCTCCATCAGTTTCTCGTTCTCCTGGTTGACAGCCAGAACCTTGCAGATGCGATTGGCTGCTGTCTCAGCCTGGGGAGAAAGAGAGGGATGGATGAGAGGTGGATGATGGATGGATGACAGCAGACTCCCTCTGTACCATCTCCTGTGGTGGAGGGGTTGTCATGGTTACCTGCTCGGCGCCGGCGAAGGCGTGGTAGAAGCAGGACACATAGGTCATGATGGCCTTCTCATCGGGCTTGGGGGTGTTCACAATGTCTGAGGAACACAACACACATTTAGGAAATGACCCTGAGCCATCCAGGGAGTGTTTTGAAGGCCTGATTGGTCAGAGCGACCCTCTTCCTGGAGGCGTTCAGGATGGTGATTGGTGAGATCCTGTGGGAGGTGTTCTTCAGCGTCTCACCTTCAGCGTCGAGCATCTTGGGGATGTCCAGGTACTTCTCAGCCACCTCGAAGGCGGTGTTCAGGTTACCGATGGGGTCGTCCTGCAACACAGACACACAGGCTTCATCTCTTAAACATGGGGGGGAAAGAACATATAAAGACTCTGAGCCAGGTGGAATTTAGTTTGAAGTCAAATGGAATTAAGTTGAGGTCAAGGATGAGTGGAAAGAAAGAGGGGCAGAGATTCTACAGGGGGTGAGGGTGAGGAGGTAGGGGTGAGGAGGTAGGGGTGATGGGTGGAGGGGTGAGGGTGGAGGGGTGAGGGTGAAGCACCTTTCTCAGTTTGGAGTAATCAATGAGGTCAGGTCTGTGTCTGTGGATGAGGGCACATAGAGCCAGGCCATCCTTCCAACTGAGAGAGGAGAGGAGGAGAGGAGGAGAGGAGGGAGAGGACAAAAATGAGAGGAGGAGAGAGGAGGAAAGGAGAGGGTAGAAGAGGAGGGAAGGGGAATGAGTTGGAGGAAATAGAGAAGGAGAGGGGGAAGAAGACGAGAAGGAGAAGAAGGAGAATTCCGCAGAAAGGAGAAAGCGGAAAGCCAGAACAGAAATAACAGAAACCAAATGTTTTCAATACAAATTCAGAGGAAAACAAGTAAGATAAAGAAAGACAGTAAGGACAGTAAGTGGCAGAAAAAGCCCCCCCCCCCCCCCCCCCCCCCCCCCCCCAGATGTGAAGGATGTCATCCCCGTTGCAGCCACAGGGTGGAGCTGTGCACTCACCTGATATGGAAGTTCTGCACATTGACGTTCCTGTACGGGGCAGTCTTCCTCTGACACCACAGCAGCAGACCCTCCTTAGCAGAGGTCTCTGGAGGAGGGGGGTGGGGGAGGAGGGGTGGAGGGAGGGAGGGAGGAGAGGAGGGAGGGGGGGAGAGAGAGAGGAGGGGGAGGGAGGGAGGGATGGAGGGGGGTGGGGGGAGGGAGGGATGGAGTAGGAGCGAGAGAGGGGGGGGAGGGGAGGGAGGGAATAGGAGAGAGAGAGGAGGGGGAGGGAGGGAGGGAGGGATTGATGGTGTGGAAAGTATGAGATGACATCAACTATATGTGATCCAACAATGTTCGATGCTCCAATAACCCATCTATGGAACATTATCACACTATCCTGCCAACAAGCAAATACATAACATGTTTACTGAGGTGTGTGTGTGTGTGTGTGTGACATGAAAGCTTAACATATTAGCGTGTTTACTAGGACTATCTGAAGTGTGGGACTTCACATGGAACTAATGGGTGGGCTTTGTGTGTGTGTGTGTGTGTGTGTGTCTATATGTGTGTGTGTGTGTCTATATGTGTGTGTGTGTGTCTATATGTGTGTGTGTGTGTCTATATGTGTGTGTGTGTGTCTATATGTGTGTGTGTGTGTCTATATGTGTGTGTGTGTGTCTATATGTGTGTGTGTGTGTCTATATGTGTGTGTGTGTGTCTATATGTGTGTGTGTGTGTCTATATGTGTGTGTGTGTGTCTATATGTGTGTGTGTGTGTCTATATGTGTGTGTGTGTGTCTATATGTGTGTGTGTGTGTCTATATGTGTGTGTGTGTGTCTATATGTGTGTGTGTGTAATAGAATAGGAGTGTTGATGAGAAACTGTTGGTTCTCATGTGACCTGAATGTTCTAGTGTTCTAGTGTTCTGTGTTCTGTGTTCTGTGTTCTGTGTTCTGTGTTCTGTGTTCTGTGTTCTGTGTTCTGTGTTCTGTGTTCTGTGTTCTGTGTTCTGTGTTCACCGCATCAAGGGAACAGGGAGTGTGTTTATGTGCAATGTTTATGACGTGTGTGTGTGTACGTGTGTGTGTTCTCTTAAAGGTTGACACACACACCTTCCACGGAGATATCCTGGATGGCGAAACGCAGGATGATGGTCCAGATCATTCCAAGGGTCATCTTCACGTTGCCGTCGACGATCTCTGTGATCAGTTGCAAGACAGACAAGAGAATTAGAAACCATGGCAACACCGAGGCCAGACCCCATCTTACTACAAACGACACATCATAAGGACAGACAGACAGAGACAGACAGACACCCAGACAGGCAGACAGACAGACAGGCAGACAGACAGGCAGACAGGCAGACAGGCAGACAGACAGAGACAGACAGAGACAGACAGACAGAGACAGAGACAGGCAGACAGACACCCAGACAGACGGACAGACACACACCCAGACCGACACACATCCAGACAGACAAACAGACAGGCAGACAGACACACACCCAGACAGACAGACAGGTACCCTCAGCTCCGATGGACACCAGCTTTACTCCCTTGCTGCAGATGAAGTCCAGGGCTTTGTTGACGTTGGCGATCTTGTGGAAACGCATCTTCCCCTTATCAGGTTTAGGAAGTCTCTCACCTAGGGGAACAGAGACGTGTTAGACAGGATAGAGAGTGTGTAGTGTCTGTCTATGTGTGTGTGTGTGTGTGTGTGAGTGAGTGTGTGTTTGTGTGTGTGTGTGTGTTTGTGGGTGTCTGACTGTCTGTGTGTGTGTGTATGTGTGTCCGTGTGTGAGTGTGCGTGTATGTGTCTGTGTGTGTGTGTGTGTCTGTGTGTGTGTGTGTGTGTGTGTCTATGTATGTATGTGTGTGTGTGTGTGTGTGTGGGCCCCACCTGAGATGACCTCCAGCAGCAGCATGAGTTTGAGTCCATTCCTGAAGTCTTCTCGATGTTCTCGATCTGTGTTCCTGCCTTCCTTAGGTGGGAATTACACCAAGCTGTGAAAGTCTGGAGGAACAGGAACACAGGGAGATCAGACACGGAACACAACACTGCCACACAAGCGTACCCACAAACTCCTGTGAACCACACACACAAACGCACACACACACTGTCAAAGGGGACGGCTGTAATTGGTCAGTTTCCCTCACCGGGATTCAAGAGTGCTTGGAGAAGCATCAAGTGTCCCATCCAATCAGTGCCCTCCTTCTACCAGAGCTGAGGCCTGGCTGGGAAGAGGTGACACTGATGTCACTGACAAGCTGTTCACACACACACACACACACACACACACACACACACACATAGAACAGACTGTAAACGCTGGCACATCAGCTAGGCTGCAGGCCCTGGTGTGATGGGGCTGTGTGTTATTGGTTGGTGTAGTACAGCACTGGGTGGGTGGATGGAGGGAGGGTGGATGGATGGATGGAAGATGGAGAGGAGAGAGAGATGATGAGGGGTCATGATGAACACGGGTATTAGTCTGGAGTGGGCGTTGGAGGGCAGAGAAAAAGAATTACTGCAGGAGAATATTGTGTGGGAGAGAGAGATGGGAGAGAGAGGTCGAGAACGACAGAGAGAGAGGGAGGGGGAGCGACTGTATGAATCAATAATGACGGTTTGTGCTCTGCGAGAACAGGGAGCGAAGCAGAAAACGCAGAGCTTTAAAACGGTGTGATCTTCTGTGTGTGTGGGTGGGAGAGAGAGGTAGAGAGAGAGGGGGGAGAGAGAGAGAGAGAGAGAGAGAGAGAGAGAGAGAGGAGTGGGAGGAATGTCCAGTCCAGGGTGTAATTTGATGTGGAGGTCTGGAAGGAGAGAAGGAGAGCGCGTCAGGGCCCTAGCCCGCCAGGCCAGCAGGTGTGGCCCCCTCCCCTCCGCCTCCCCCCCGTTCAGAGGGGGGACAGACCCCCAAAGGGCACGCATGACCAAATTTAGACAGGTGCCCAACGCAGCCTGAGATCCACACTGCTAACCAGGCCCGCTGGCTAGGAACGAGGAGGGGGAGGAGGGAGGAGGAGGAGGAAGGAGGAGGGCTGAGGAGAGGAGGCATGGAGGCAGGGAGGGAGGGAGACAGGGAGGGAGGCAGAGAGGGAGGGAGGGAGGCTAAATTGGGACGGCCATGGGACACCAGGGGACAGCTGAGAAGGCAACATTCCTGAGAATGACTGTCAGGGTCCAAGACGAAGAGGAGGAGGAGAAGGAGGAGGAGGGGAGCGAAGAGACGGAAGGAATGGCTTGAAGGGAGGAGAAAGGGAGTAGGACCGTCCGTCTGTCCAGAGGCAGATCTGGTCCCCCCTCAGCAGGTCTGGTCCCCCCTCAGCAGGTCTGGTCCCCCCTCAGCAGGTCCCCCCTCAGCAGGTCCCCCCTCAGCAGGTACCACCTCAGCAGGTCCCCCCTCAGAAGGTCCCCCCTCAGCAGGTCCCCCCCTCAGCAGGTCCCCCCTCAGCAGGTCTCCCCTCAGCAGGTCCCCCCTCAGCAGGTCCCCCCTCAGCAGGTCTCCCCTCAGCAGGTCCCAGGGAGCCCTGGGATCTGGGAGCCTTACAACACCATTCCTACCTTGTCTTCTATGTCCTATTTAACAGTGGGGAGTGTAGTATGAAGTATGAAGTATGAAGTCACTCTGATACTATTCTGCTGCTATGCCAACCCTCCCCCTCCCTCCCCCGCCTCCCTCCTGCACCTGTTGAGGCAGGGCTGGGGGTAGGGGTGGAGGCCAGGGGTAAGACTGAAGCTGGGGACCGGGGTTGTGGCTTGAGGCTGGGGGTTAGGGCTGAGGCTGGGATTGAAGGCTGGGATATTGTTAGCCGGCCGAGGCCAAGGTTGAGGCCGGACCTTCCGTGAAGTGAGGTCATCGTGGTCCTGCTAAATGACTGCCATAATTCTCTTTCCCCTGAGGTGCTGCTGGGCCTCAACGTAGCTCACTCACGCGCGCACACACACACAGGAAAACTCCTGAGTCTGTGTATTTGTCTGAGCTTACGCAACTGTGACATTCCTGACAGTTCTACCTGTCAGCCTCTGAGTGGCAGCATTGAGCTCACAGCTCAGCCCTCTGCCTTCATCCTACCATGTTGACAATGATACGACAAGGTTGGCTGTGCTGACACAAGGAGTTTCGCTCCCACACGCACACACACGCACACACACCGTGCTCTGCCAGCCTGTCTTCCTGTGTGTTCGTTGCCCTTCAAGCCTGCCTGCATGTCTGTCCACAGACGTACTGCTGTGCTCATGTCCAATTCATCACGTCCGATGTGCCGACACGTCAACAGTCTGACCCAACAATTAGCCTAGCATGAGTGTCACTCCAACACTGTGAGGTACGACTTCCATGTCTTTAGCCTTGCCTAGCCCAGTTCAGGCTGGATTAAAGTAGCATGTAACCCACTAGGAACAAGCCTAGCTTAGATAGTCTTACTTTAAGAAGCCACAAAGCTCTCTGTAATCTACCCAAGACCATCCTAAGTGAGACAACATTAGTCTGTGGTCCGGAAAATCTTAATTTAAACCAGCTCAGTGAGTGTTTCTTAGTCCCTAGTCCAGCCCAGTTCAGTCCAAACTGGCTTTATGTGGTCTGTACGTTTGAACTGTTACTTGGATGTTAGTCCCTCTCTCCCCACCCTGTGTTATGATGTCCAGAGGTTAAACCAGCCTCTCCCTGTCCCCTCTGACCCCGGGGCCTGGAGCCCTCTGTACACCAGCCCAGCTCCACCATCAAGACAGAACCTCACAGGTGTGTGAGGGGATTGGGAGGATTGGACTCGACCGGCGAGCAAACCGGTCCACTTGGGGCTGAGACCTCAAGTCCAAATCAGGTCATTCCCTCAGTCCAGAGTCCAGCTAACAGGGCTAGCTTTGACTTCCACACGGAGGAGAAGGTGAAGAGTTGAAATCACGTAGGATAGACAGCCACAGATCAACGTTGTGGCTCTTAACTATACTTGGTTTGGTTTGGGGCCTGGCTCGGGATTGGTTGGAACTGGGATCAAACAATATGCCAGGGGGGATCATCTATAAATTCCGGAACATCAGAACTTCTTTGTTACACAGAAGAATTTACCTCAGAGTTCATATCTGGGTTCCCTTATTTTTAACAGATAAGCCTGAGGAAAAAGGAATCATTGTTATTCTATTCTAATTCTAGAATACTCTGATTTACTCAGAACCATGGGCCAAGTAGCTAGGATTTCAATGGCTTTTCATCACTTCGTAGTGTATGCAGTTCATTTCTCATCGATTCTATTTTTATAACTTTTTACTGTCCTGTTGTAGTATTATACTGTGGTGTATTCTCTGGTGTTACTGTGTGGGAGCTGATCTAAATCGTCCAATACGCTGCTTCTAACTGCTTTAGAGGTAGAAAGTGAGTACACAGGTGTGTGAGCTCAACAGGACTATGAAGAATCTAGTGACAATGCGTGTCTCATGAGAGAGTTATTATACCCACACCTGCTCCCTAGCTAGCTGCAACACCTGCTCTTTATAGTCTCTCTCACACACACACACACACACACACGTATACACGTACACACACACACACGTATACACGTACACTTCCCCATAGTTTAGAAAGTCACACTTCAAATTAAGGTTTTGGGAAGGGAATGACTCAATGTAGATAATGTCTGGCCTAGTAACACACACACACACACACTCCCAGGAATCTGGTCCATAGAAACAGAAGGTGTGTATTAATAGTCGTGTCTGTCTGGAGCGCTGCCTAACACAGCAGTACACCTGTCTGGTTATAATTGTTGGAGGGGAAGAGGAACGTGACACACACACACACACACATAGACACACACACATATATAGACACACACAGAGACACACACACGTTGTTCACACGGTGAAAAGGCAACAGTTCCCCCAGTCACACGATCCAGAGCTGCTTGACACTAACACACACTCACACACACACACACACACACACACACACTCACACACACAAACCCACAGTGTTACTTCCACCTTAGCGGAAATTCACCTAACAAGAACAACAGCTGTCACTGTTAGAACATAGATCCTGTCCATCACAGGAACATAGATCCTGTCCATCACAGGAACATAGATCTTGTCCATCACAGGAACATAGATCCTGTCCATTACAGGAACATAGATCCTGTCCATTACAGGAACACAGATCCTGTCCATCACAGGAACATAGATCTTGTCCATCACAGGAACATAGATCTTGTCCATCACAGGAACATAGATCTTGTCCATCACAGGAACATAGATCTTGTCCATCACAGGAACATAGATCTTGTCCATCACAGGAACATAGATCTTGTCCATCACAGGAACATAGATCCTGTCCATCACAGGAACATAGATCCTGTCCATCACAGGAACATAGATCCTGTCCATCACAGGAACATAGATCTTGTCCATCACAGGAACATAGATCTTGTCCATCACAGGAACATAGATCTTGTCCATCACAGGAACATAGATCTTGTCCATCACAGGAACATAGATCTTGTCCATCACAGGAACATAGATCTTGTCCATCACAGAAACATAGATCCTGTCCATCACAGGAACATAGATCTTTTCCATCACAGGAACATAGATCTTGTCCATCACAGGAACATAGATCTTGTCCATCACAGGAACATAGATCTTGTCCATCACAGGAACATAGATCTTGTCCATCACAGGAACATAGATCTTGTCCATCACAGGAACATAGATCTTGTCCATCACAGGAACATAGATCTTGTCCATCACAGGAACATAGATCTTGTCCATCACAGGAACATAGATCTTGTCCATCATAGGAACACAGATCCTGTCCATCACAGGAACACAGATCTTGTCCATCACAGGAACACAGATCTTGTCCATCACAGGAACATAGATCTTGTCCATCACAGGAACATAGATCTTGTCCATCACAGGAACATAGATCTTGTCCATCACAGGAACATAGATCTTGTCCATCACAGGAACATAGATCTTGTCCATCACAGGAACATAGATCTTGTCCATCACAGGAACATAGATCTTGTCCATCACAGGAACATAGATCTTGTCCATCACAGGAACATAGATCTTGTCCATCACAGGAACATAGATCTTGTCCATCACAGGAACATAGATCTTGTCCATCACAGGAACATAGATCTTGTCCATCACAGGAACATAGATCTTGTCCATCACAGGAACATAGATCTTGTCCATCACAAACACAACTGAGAACAAAGTTCTTCACAGCAGCAGTGAGCCAGCCAGACCCACATCTCCATGTCACCTCGACAACACCCAGACAACACCCAGACAACACCCAGACAACACCCAGACAACACCCAGACAACACCCAGACAACACCCAGACAACACCCAGACAACACCCAGACAACACCCAGACAACACCCAGACAACACCCAGACAACAGCCAGTCATCTGTCACACTTAGAGGTTTATGAGGATATTTAGTAACCTAACAGTCCACTCTGCTGTCTTGGTGGAGATGTTTGACGCGGCTGTAAACAAGCGCACGCCTGTTCCAACAACCATAAACCAGAAAGCACAACCGAACGCCATTGTTTTCTTTCAACTGCAGGCAGTGGAAGATTTCAACCCTATCGAATGAGCGCTCCGACACAAGGAGGGCATTCTACCATCGGACAAAGAGCGTGACAACAGGAACAAGCCGCCGGTGATGTAATTACAGTGTTGTGATCTGGCTAATTGAGATCTGTGTCTCTTTTCCCCCTCTGGTTTTGGAGGAGAGAGGGGGGTTGGTGTTTGGAGACGGGGGGAGGGGGATACAGCACACAACAGGTGTAACAGTCCCTGCTGTGACAGGAGAATCTCCCCCCTTCTGCTTTCCTCCCAAGGGAGGGGGGGAGTGTTGAATGTCCCCCATGAACTTGGGTGAGAGAGGGAGAGAGAGATGTGTGGAGAGATGTGGAGAGGGATGGAGAGAGAGAGATGGAGAGAGAGAGAGATGGAGAGATGGAGAGTGAGATGGGGAGAGAGACAGAGAGAGAGAGAGAGAGAGAGATGGAGAGATGAGAGATGGAGAGTGAGAAAGAGGACACTTTTTGAAGATGACATAAGAGCTGCACCACCCTCACCAGCTCCAACCTCAGAATTCCTACAGTTCCACTTCCTCCTAACCGCCATTACGTAAGATGGTATCACATGGAAATAGTCTTCTGAAATAGATTTATCATCTGTTTAAGATATGCTTGCTGCTGCTTTACTGTACTATAGAGCACAACAAAAACATCAACTGTTAGAGGGCAGAGTGCAGTGAGACCAGTGTGCTGTCTCTGAAGTGGTGTTACTTTTAGAATCACTTGCAAAACCAGTAAGCTGGAGAACTGAATGATGTCATTTCCTGTCTGTCTGTCTGTCTGTTCTGGCCAATCTAAAAAGAAGATCTAAAATTTTTGAAAACCTAAAAGGAATAAAAAAATCCTAAAACCTTACATTATCCTTGAATCTTTCATTGTGAGCGAGTCTCTTGATAATTCATAAAGAGTGAAGAAACCTTAAGACAGAGAGAGTGTGTTATAGGGCCCAACATCAGGCTGCATCTATAAATAGGAGACCAGAAACACGCATTTATCTTGCTACGGTGCACACACACACACACACACACCTGTCTCCTGCCAGATGCCAGCTGCTAGTCAGGCATGCCGCGGGCATGAAGGCTGTGTTGGTGCGGGTGGCACATCTGGAAGGTTCCTCAGCCAGAACAAACCTTCCTCTCATCTGCCAGAACAGGCCTCCGTGTGGCCGGCCGCTCCGATCGGAGATCAAATAACGAGACGAGAACCGCTTTGATCCTGTCGCTCGGCCACACGAGCGCATCGCAACAAGCGCACGGCCTGCGCCCCAGAAACGGGGACGTTGTTTACTAACGTGACGGAACATTGTCGTTGGAGACGATGATGCGTTATGGCCACGCGTCACCGTGAACTGATAAGTGACAAGGGTGATTAACGGCATTGCATTCTGATCCGTGTGCGTGTGATTATGTTCTTCTGTTCTGTGTGCGTGTTATTATGTTCTTGTTCTCAATGTACTGTTCCATGCTGCTCCACCCCCTCTCCCCCCCACCCCCTCTCTCCCCCACCCCCTCTCCCCCCTAATCATTCAAGCGGTGTGTGTTCTCTGATCCTCATAACAGTGAGGTACGGGCGTAGCCTTCAGATGACGGATTTTATTGATCGTGTTTGAGTGTGTGTGTGGATAGGAAAGTTTGGATGGACAAGGAATGCAGTTGTCAGTGATGGGTGAGTGTGTGTGTGTGTGTGTGCGTTTGTGTGTGTGAGAGGGTCACAGATAGGAGTTTCAATGGCATGCTGCCTTCTGACTCGTTAGAAGACCCTGTGGCCCTCAGAACTACCCCCTCCCCCCTCTCCCTCCCCTTCCCCCCCTCCCCCCTCTCTCTCTCCACTGGGTCCTTATGATTGATGAGGGGGGGATAAATTGGTTAAAGAGACTGGAAGGATTTACGACTGTCCGCCTGGTCCGGTCTGGTCTGGTTTCACCAGAAGTGTCCTTTGCTGAGAGGCAGGTAGAACAGGTTCAGGCTGGTCTGAGACCTGTGTGTTCAGGGTCAAAAATCATCTGGATGTTAAAGAGGTATGTTTCAAACTGATCCCAGGTCTGCTGGGTAACGGCTATAATAAAGAGTGGAACTCCGAGTTACGGCCACCATCAACGTCCAATCAGTTCTCTTCTTATTGACATGTGGTTGTGAATGTCGCCACTCCATTAAAATGATGCCAATCAAAATTCCTGATCATTGGAAACGCCTCTTGAACTCGCAGTGTAGAGCGCTTTGCTACAAGGTTATAGTTTTTACCTTCCTATATAGTTTTAACGGACCTAGGCAGTAGTGGCATTCATGACAGCGTGTCAGTAAGAAGGGCTCTGATTGGACGTTAACATGTCCTTCCCTCTCTCTCTCCTGAGTTCATGTCTCTCTTAGACTGTCTCCTACCAAATAAATTAAGTTAATTAATGAAAATAAAATGAATGAATACAAATCCTTGTTTCAGAAAAACCATCAGTCAAAACCCAGGACATTAACCCTGTGTTCAACAACCAAGAACGAATCGAGGGAGAGAAAAAATAAGATGACAAACAGATCCTCACAGAAGGAACTAGAGTGGTTTTCTTCGTACAAGAAATCATAAACAAGTTATAATTTATCGGATTAAAAGATGCTGTCCTTCCTTCTCAGGTTCCCCAGATACTGAAACAATATAGGATTGACCCTGACATGGATGTTTCAAGAGCCTCCCTCTATGTTGAGCTGTTCCAGGGACTAAACAAGACACCACAAAGCTCCTGCCAGCTCCATAAAACTGCTCCTATCCATTTCATCAACCAACGGCTAGCTAGCTGGAAAGCTACCTGGACACAGAACTGCTGCAGGATTCATTTCACTTTAAGGGAGACGGGACTGAAACTTTGTGATCTATCTTTGTCATCCTGGCATGTCTGAATTTGATGGCATCTTGGACACAATTATGTAGTTTGTTTATTTGTTGGCTTCTTTGGGAAGATGGTTTGAGCTACAACCCCCCGGGAGCCGAATCCAAGATGGCCGACCATCTCCTCAAACCCATCAATCATGGGTTATGTTCTGCCCTCTGGATTCTAACTCTTATCCTGTTAGGTGTATCTTCTACCCATTACAAGACACCCTCAAACACCTGGCTAATCTCGCTTCTTAACCCCCTCATCGCACAACATTAACTAACAACACAAGCTCTTCTGGTGACCTATGTAATACACTAATCCTGTCCCCTTTTATACAATTATACAACTGTAATACAATTATAATGCACGGGGCACGTACACACACCACACAATGAAATCACACACACACACACTCGTTAACGCACACAAACATTCTCACATGGGAATTCAAACAATTTAAACACACTCCCTCACACACACACACACACACACTCCCTCACACACACACACTCCCTCACACACTCCCTCACACACACACACTCCCTCACACACACACACACTCCCTCACACACACCTAGCCTTTCCTCTGGCCCCCCAGGTCTCCCCTGGCATCAGTAAAGCAGTTTATAGAAGCCTCCCTACATGGACACAACTTCTGGAATAGCAACTGCCATCTGATCTACTGGCTCTCTCACCTCTCTCCTTACCGCTTCTCCTCTCTCTCTCTCTCTCTCTCTCTCTCTCTCTCTCTCTGTCCTTCCATATTTATGGCATACAGTATATTGATATATTGTGTACTTATGAATCATTGGTGAATTATTTTGATCTTTTTACACTACATGTACCTCATCATCATCATCATCAAATCCCACAATGTTAAAAATGTTGAAAGTACAACTGTCAGGGTCAATGACAGTTTGTCGGTTCAGATCAGTTCTATATCTCAATATTTGACAGTGACCCATCACCTGTCCTCCCTGAAGGAGACGTAACATCCGTTCACAACACGTTCATTCAAGATGAAGACAAATGACAAACTGTTGACTCCATCTGTGAAGGGGTTCTGTAGAGGTTCTGCTGGGGTCAGCGATCAGGTGCATGTAAGGTGACTGTTCCTGCCACGAGAACGTCACATGACCGAGACTGAGTGGGTGCAAATCTAAGATGTCCGCCAGTTACGTCTAGGGATTAGCTAGGTCAAAGGTACACCCCCTTTTATCTCCCCTCCTCTCCTTACCTCTCCACTGATCTGGAAAGGGTGAGGACAGGTCAAAGCTAAATGGCAGAATCTACATGATCAATGACATCAGTAAATCCACATTATTAATATCAATGTTTTATAGGGAGAGCATGTTTTTTTCCGGGTTCAAATAAGGGATGAGGATTCCAAGTTCAGCCCCACCTGAAACTTGTCACCTGGTTTGGTCACTGTGTTAACACAGGGTTCACAGTGAAGTGAATGGAGACACTTCCTGTTGACAAAACCCATGTTATATTACATTTACAGGTGGATTACTCAAGAGGGAAAACCCACAATCCATTATTATTTCTTAGTTTTTCAACAAAAAAAAATCTCTCCAAATCAACGAAGTAATAGAAACATGAGATTTAAAAAGTGAAACGTAATAGGAAGGATTTGCTGGATTATGCAGAGAAGTATTTCTTAATCCCATTCCCTGCACCTCCAGGACACAAAGCTTCCAGTTGGTCACGTTGGTTACAGTTATGGAGCTTTTATAAAACATGACATCTTTGTTATCTAATACATACGTAATCCTGCAACCCTGTCCTCAGACTAGAGATCAGATTAGAACACAACAGTAGAAAACCGTAGCCCAAATTCTTGAACCAAATTTTGCCTGATTTTTATTGATTTTTATCAAGCCGAAAGCAAGATATTTGGAGTCCCAAAAATGTATATGTCTAATAATACATTGTATAAATGTGCAATTGTAATTTGTATATCACATAACATAATTAATAATGCACATCACTGTGTATAATGTACAGTGATGGGGGGAGGGGGGGGGAGGGGGGGTTCACTTTCCCTAGCATGAGCTAGCAGGCTAATGCTATCACTAGCATGAGATGGCAGGCTAATGCTATCGCTAGCATGAGATGGCAGGCTAATGCTAACGCTAGCAGATGTCATGTTTGTGAATGTAGATGGTATTTATAGTTTCCATCACCAGTAGGCCCACCATTTCCAGACGGTCAGTCAGTGTGATTCAATGAGTGTTTCTCTGTGTGAGTAACTCACCTGGCCACAAATAGTTACAATGCCCTCATTGACCTACTTTAATACTTTGTGGGACATTATGATGACAACTATCAGAATATAGAAATGATCAACTATAAAGTTCCTGTACAGTGTAGGAAGTGCTATTGCACCTTAATTGGAAGTTTACACAAAGTAATCATTTGGAGAAAAAAAAATATATTCTTGTATCTTCACAGTGTAACTTTCAGCACCATGATTTTTCCAAAATCCTTCCATTCTGTCTCTGTGGGAAACCTCATGTTCCCATCTCAAACACACTGCAAACTAACACCTGCACTCCCGTTATTTACTACACATCCAAGAAAACAAATAATAGCTTAAAGACTAAACAAAAAAATAAAATACATTATCGCGTGGAGAGTAGACAAGACGTGCTCCCCTCTGAAGGCACAGACAGCATGGTGTCACAGCAGGAAATCTCTCCCCATCACCCCCCACCCCTACATGCCTGAAGCCCCCCCCTGCCCCCCCTGCCCCACCCCCCACCAAGAGCAGAACTGCACCACCCAATAGAAGCCTGTGAGTCTTTCTATATCTGTGACCGATCTAGCGCCATGTTGACAAACACTTAATTGCATTCATCAGGGGTTGCTAGCTCTTTATTTTTTCCATTGAAATTTCAAGGATGAGGAGAGAACAGGTGGTGGTGGTGGGGTGGGGGGTTGGCGGGGGTCTTCTTTCAGATTCGTTTCACCGCAAAATGATGCTACGTCTATATTTATGGAGGTGATATCAGCTTCTTGGGCTGTTTCCCTGTCAGAGCCTCAAGGAGAGCCAGGAAAAATGACCTACCTCCCTGGAGAGGTCAGGAAGGTTGGAACGACACACACACACACTTATCTACCGTTACACAGCTGCATTTTGACTGACAGGAGGAAAAGTTACATTGTGCTTTCTCAACAACTTGTTGAGAAAGAGAGAAGGTGTGATGAGGGATGTCAGAGAGGGAGAGCGAGAGAGCGAGAGAGAGAGAGAGAGAGAGAGAGAGGCCATGAGGAGGTTTGATCATTAGGGAATATGGGAGGGAAGAGGGAAGGAGAGGAGGGAAGGAGGGGGGTGGGGGGGCGGTATTGGATAAGGAATAGAAAGAGTTCAGGAGTATTTTTAGGTGCATGTTTATTTGAGGGTCTGTGAAACTAACCCGGGGTGTACATCTACAAGCCCTGCCATTTCTCTCTCCCTGTCTATCAGGAGGCTGCCATCTGTTGAGATCTCTCATGCCTGTCAGACACACAGCCTCAGTGTCACTGGCTGAGAGATGTTTTAAGCAGATCTATGCAGATTCGACGCAATCAATCCCTGCCCGCACTTACAGGCTGTTCTGAACTGCAGCCTGCAGACCTGCATTGGCGAAGGGAAATGTTTCGATGTACAGTATGTGGACATCCCCATCAGTCAAGACTACAGTATCTTATCTGTTATTAAGTCAACAGATTCATTTTCTAGATGATGATGATCATTGCTATTATATAAAATTGATATTATATATTATATAGTGGATAACATATACGAACGTGGATGTTGAGTGTTTTCAGGAGCAGTGGGTTGTCCAGTAAATCAGTGCTTTATCACAGAGACCGAGGAGAGACAAAAGTCATAAATGTGGCCCCTGAGAAGTGACGAACGTGCTTCCATTGCCTGGGGCATGTGGTCATATGCTTTGGCTTCTCTATTGTGGTTTGTCCAAGTTTAGGTCGCGCAGACGTCAACCATAACCTGTCACCTCTGCTCATTGACAGCTCATTAAAACCCACCTGTCACCCTGGTCCCTGTGTAGAGGCCAGCTGATCACCAAGACAACGGGTGGGACCTTAATACCACCGTGTAAGTCCACTGGGAACTTCAGCAGCGAAAATAAACAGTTTGGGAGTAACCACCACGTGTATTTTCATGTTAGAGTTAAATATGGGCCTAGATGGGATGTTTGTATTGATAAGACTTGCGCTAAAGTCCAGCGTTCTTTTTTTCTGGCTCACTTTCGATATGAGTGGGGGATGAAGTTGAAGGTATATTTAGACACAGTCTTCTGGAGGCTGTCGGGGGTGACTGAAAGAGTACACTAAGGAAGTACCACGACCGAAATATCTATCTGCTCACACAGCTCTCTGACTTGAAAGGCCAGGTGTGCCGTTGCCATCTCCTTTTAAACCTCCTTTAGTGGCCAAAACCTCTTTCTTCCACCCCTATGTGCGCTTTAACACTAAGACTAAGACACTAACACTAAGACATAAGTCTTAAGACTTTAAAAAAACAAAAACATTGGGACAATGTGACATCCATCTCATTCGGTGAGCCAGTAACCACAGACAGAACAAAACCAACTCAATCCTGCCAACTCGTTCCAAGTTGCGCCTCTGAATGAGGTGCACAAGGAGCCACGGTGGCCCCCGGGGGGGCCCGGCCAGGAGATGAACCTTACCTTCCTCTGCTGCTTCTCCCAAGCGGGTCCAACAGCAGGTCTCTGTCCCAGTCATCCTCCTGGGTCATGTAAATGTGCTCCTCCGTCGTGTAAGAGCTGTTGTATTGCACCTGGGTCTCGACTTGCATCATGACTCCTGGTCTCAGGGCTTCTCAGCGTCCCCTCGGGTTATATAGGAAGAAACGGGGGGGGGGCCTTTAAAGCACGTTCAGTCTGCGGTAGATAACGGAATCGGGCCGGGAACCCTCCTGGGGAAGTGCAGGACTCGCGGTCCGAGAGGATCAGAGGAGAAATGACAGAGGGGAGGATCTCCACGGATGCGAGGTGCCTGTGCGGAGGTGCTGCTCCCACTAACCAGAAGACCCTGTTAGCCGGCGGCTCCTTTCGTGGTCAAAAGTGACACACGTGACCGCACCCCCAATAAGTATGGGAACCTGGGCGCGTGGGTGTCAGGTTCTAACCCTAAAAAGGGGCGAGGGGGGCAGGGCACGCGGGCAGGGGTAGGACCGGGTTGGGGATGAGGGTGTGTAAGTGGACAGAGGGCCTGTCCATCATGCCTGGTTTCAGAAGCACCTGTTGCTGTTAGTGAGTGTCTGTGTGGTGACACACAAACACGAGAACACTTGTTGGACCGAACTACTCATTTCTTTAATGATCTTAACCTGATGTTTCCAATGAAAACAGATGACTTGAGGTCAATTCTACGACACCTATCTTCCCAGTCAAGACCGTTTTTCTTCCCAGTCAGAATGTTTTTTTATTCATTAATATGTGTACATTTTAAATAATAAGAAGAGAAAGACGTGTTCAATGTTCAAAATCAAATTTATTCATAAATTCATGCCAATTGTACAGATAAATCTATGAACTTGAACTCATTTGACACACAGCACGCTCATGTCAGGCTCGTGTCCTCAAAAACAAACGATATAAGACCCAAACGACCTTAAACTTCAGTTAAAAAATAAAATAAAAATAAAAGATGATTTCAAACTTCAGTGTCACTAAATTACCCCAGAAGTTGGATGAAATAAAGGCATCTGAAGACTCAGCTTCCATCGGATCCTGCCTGTTCCTTCACAACGTTGGGCAAGTAGAACATGAATGGTATACAAAGCTTAACCCTTGACATTTAGTAGCCCTTGTATGGGGTGGGGGGGTGGTGAGTGTGGTGGGGGTGGTGAGGGGGTGTTCTCTGCAGCTTTACGCTCTAATTAAGTGACCTAGCTTCTTACTATGTAACCACAGAACAGAGTTCCACTCACCTGATTATTTGATTACATGTTTTTTCTACAGAAACACCACTGAAGTGAACATCTGAAGTTCATTCGGTGACGTGAGCAACAAAGATTTTATTGGGAAACTATACCCTCAACCAACCCTAGGGGGCAGAAAGGGTTTGTAGGGGGCCAGGTAAGAAGAGAGGCACCAAAACAACCCCCAAAGCCCTCTTCTGCCCCCAGTTATCAGATCTGGTCTACTTGGATAAGGAACAGGTTACAGTGCAGATGAGAGCCACCATGACACTTAGACCCATCCCATCACTGCAGATCTGCTAAACACATCAAGGTTTCCACCAGCCTGTACTACAAATCAACACTGAGTTAATGAGGTATAACTTCAGGTTTAACCCAGGGGTTTCTGTATTGGTTTAACCTGAAGTTACCTCGTTAACATCAAACCTTAATTCGTAGTACAGGACCACAGAGATGCCTCACTGAAAAACATGACCTACTTCCTGTATCAGGCATGGATCTTTGCGGAAAGATCCTTGGAAACCCAAGTGGTAGGATTAGGAATGTAGCACGGTTTGGTTGTCCTGCGCAGTCAGGAAACAGCCAGGGGTTGGTGGAGGAAGAGAAGGGGGAGGGGCTAGTGTGAGGCTGCAGCAGCATGGTTGGTTGAGACAGCGAGCAGCACCCCCCCAACCACATTGGTCACAGTACAGGGGTTCAGACTAGTGCAGCCCGGGTTAGGAGGAACCTGTTAACCCAATCCTGATCAGGGAGATTCCAGACATGATCCCACACGTTTCCACATTTTGAATGTGAACGTTTCGTCTTAAAATTAAGATTTGATGCACATTTAAATTGGGATATCTGTGTCAAACTGGCATTATGAACATCACCAGGTACAAATACATAACTAGGATGATGGTGACTCTCCCCCCCCCCCCCCCCCCCCCCAACCGAACCCCTACCCCTCTCTGTGGCACCTCTGGCATCTGGCCTAGGCCACACCCACCCCCATCACCACAGGGCGTCCCCAGCCTGCTAACTCGAACCCTCCCTGGATCAGGATGACTGGGCTGTGGACACAGGGATGGGCTGGAGTCTGTACGATACCAACTCACCTTCCATCCCTCCATGTGCTTCAGTGGAGGACTGAAGGAAGGTAATACTGCACCCGCCAGCCTGCCGAGACTCCGCCCCCTTTACAGAGGCCCCTCCTCTCAGCTGTTCAGGACACATGTCGGACAACTCAGTCATAAGTGTGTGTGTGTTAACTATCTTCACAGCAGAAGGACATTCTTCACAGGTCTACACACACAATCCGACAAGTCAAGCCGGGAAGCGGGGGAAGGGGGAGGAGTCAAAAGGAAGCGAAGACGTTCACCGAAGATGGGATTGGTCGTCAGCGCCAGCGTCACATCAAAAGCGTCCTATAGGAGTCCTACCCTGGGATGGCCGCTGGGGCAGTCTCCAGGTAGATAGCGTCCATCCTCTGTCTTATAGGACGTTTTTGACAGGCCACAGAGGGAGGCAGGGGCCCAGCTTGCTTAAGCACACACCCATACTACCAATGCTCCCCCCTAGAAAAGGGGGCAAGAGAGGAGAGGGTGACAGAAGTGCGTGCTCCCCCCCACCACCCCTTCTCCACAGTCATAGCGACCCCCACCCCGGCCCCCCAGACCTGCAGCATCTTCCTACGGTGGTGTGGTGGGGACTCCTTGGTCAGCGACCACCACGGCACCACCCATAGCAGTCCATTCACTGTCACTCTCCTGTGGGTTACTATGGTCACAGGGGATGTGAGGAGGAGGAGGGGGGGGTGGAGGGAGGAGGGCAGAGGTCGCAGCCGGGTGCCAGCACCAGGATCCAAGATGGCGGCGGCGATGGCGGCGGCAAGCGTTGTGTACGGCGGAGAAAGGCGCAAGGGGGGCAGGGGCGTGGGGAGGAGTGGGCGAGGGGCGGGGCAGGAGGTGGGCGGCGAGAACGGCGGAGTTGTCTAGCAGGGGGAGGGGTTTGTCACGCACACTCTTACACACCCAACCTTCACACACACACACACACTCTCCCTTCGCACGCTCTCCCTCTCACAACAGCATGAAGCTAAGGGCTGGGCGGGGAGGAGTCTGCCGTGCTGGCGACTGGCGAGGGGGGACAGGAAGTGAGGGCCTGTCTGCAGAGAGGGAGGGGAGCCCAGAGCTCCACCAGCCAGGCCAGTGGGGGGTGGGTGGGGGAGGGTCTACACTCCTGGGCGGTGAGGGGTGTCAGAGGTGGAAGAGGAAAGAGGGGGGGGGACGAGGGAGGAGGAGGAGACGGGGAGTGTTTGGTCAAGGCACAGTCACGGTGTCGGGGGCGGAGGGGAGGGGAGGGTGGGCTTGTTCATTACCTTGGTGGAGAGCGACCCGAAAGCGAGAGAGTTCCGCTGCGCGACGTTTTATGTCTTCCCCCACCCCCACTCTCTCACTGGGGGGGGGCGTTGAGTCCAGGCGGGGCCGGGAACCTAATTCAGTTCAGACAGTTAGTCAGGCAGCCAGGGGGAGCTGGCTGGGGGGGGGGGGATGGGGTGGGGGACAGACACATGCAGGTCTAACGGGAGCGTGGACACAGACACACAGGGTGGTGCTGGTGCTGGGGAAGAACCGGACCACACACACACAGCCCCAACCCACCCCCAAGACTCTGGCCCCCGACCCGAAGCCGCCACACAGATCAGAACACGCAGCAGCCATTCTATCTGTGTGCCTCTCCCCAGCACTCATCTGCTGTGTGTGTGTGTGTGTTTGTATGTTTCTATGCGTGCATGTGTGTGTGTGTGTGTGTGTGTGTAGCTGTGTCAGAGGCTGGAGAGAGAGGAGAGGAGCGCCGGCAGATCCCCAGACTTACCCCGTCCACCGAAGCGGGGGGTGGGAGGGGGGGCAGAGGGAGAGGGGGGTGGGGCTCTACGCCTTTCTGCCCCTGGCTGTCAATCAAATGGCTCTGGTGATCATGTGACAGGGAAGAAACAGGAAGTGAGGTCAAAACAGGAAGAAGTGTGGTGGGAGGAGGGGGGAGGGGTGATTCCAAAAGCCCTTTAAGTTTTTTTTCACCACAGTAGTCATAAACATTCTTTATTTTCATGATGGGTATATATATTTATATACGTACATATTTCAAAAGCATGCTGGTATGTTTTTTGTTGTTTTTTTTCTTTAAAAAAAGGCAAAGAAATCAGAATCTATAAAACACGGGTGTCAAGACATGGCAAACAAACAAGACATTTTGCAAACCGTTCTACAAGTGATGCAACTGTGTGTGTGTGGTGTGTGTGTGTGTGTGTGTGTGTGTGTAAATAAGACACAGAGAGTATATATGGGATGCAAAACTCACTACATCACTAAAAACCACAGAAGGAGAAGAAGAGAAGGAGGGCAGGAAGAAGGAGGCGAGGGAGAAAGGGAGGTGTGAAGGAGGAGCAGAGTGGGAGAGCAGGACTGAAAGACACCGCATCACCTCTCCAGAGTCGAGGCTAACGTCGTTAGCTTTCCTCTCCCGGTAAAATCATCCCAATACTGAATCACAGTCATAAAATAAATTCAAAAGGCATTTGAAAACATGGAGGTCCCTCCACTTAATGCACTTCACTCAAAGCTTAGGCACAAAGAAAAAAACAACTGTCTTAATTCCCGGAAAAGAAAAAAAAAAGAAAACAGTTATGATTAAAACGAGTAAAAGTAAGATGTGGACTTGACCACTTCAATGACTCATCCCGCAAGTCAACAGAGGGGGGGGGGGGGGGGGGGGGGGGGGGGGGGGGGAGGGGCTTAGGGTGCTGGTCATGGTCCTATAGACAAAACAAAACAACGAAAACCCAAAACAGCAAACAAGTTGTATAAAGGCCTCTTTGTACAATAGTAAGACTATAGGCAGGTAGTTATATCAATCAACTGTCACTAAAATGTGGCATTCCCTTTCCTAGGCTACCAATACTGGCACCTCGACAATTCACATTGCAGACAAAATGCCGCCTTATTTTTTCTTTTCTTTTTGTCTACAACTGTCTATCTTAGCGTCAGAGGTAGCTAGGTGTAGAATAGAGAGAGAGACAGAGAAATACAGCAGTGCCTTTCAGTGGTCCAGTTATAGTGCGGAGATAGACAGAGAATGAGGGATGGAGGGAGGGCAGGGGAGGACAAAAGATACCGTACAATAATACATTGTCATGTGCCTCTGTGCTTTCAAAACTCCCAAGATTGTGAGCCGTAGCTAGCCTGTGTGTGTGTGTGTGTGTGTGTGCGGGCATGACATAGTCACAACTTAAAAGCCAACATCATTCTCTCATCCTCACTCACACACTAAAGCATACAAGACGTTTAGAGCCATCAACCTTGGAGCTAATGAGACACTTCTGCACAGGAAATACATCATCATCATCATCATCCAGCCTTCTCATGCTATCGGTGATCCATGATCAACTTCTTTAATATGGTCATATAAAAAAAATAAGGCAAACAAAAATTACCAAGCTGCCTTGGGTCACTTAAGACGGAACATTTATTAAAAAATAACGAAAAATTGTCATAAAAAAAAAATTGTGTAAGTCAGTCAGTCAGCTATTTTTTGGCCTTAAACCATAGCTGGTCTGTGGAGATGAAAAAGGCATTGAGAAAGTCTGAACCTGGCTCAGACGTACTGGCACTAGTGTGACTGACTGAACCTGCACCAAACAGCACAGAGCACCAGGCTGAGAGAAATGCCCATCGTCAACATGAGAAGTGCCCCCCCCTTCCTCCCTCCCTCCCTCCCTCCCCCCCCCCCCCCTCCTATCCCTAGACAGTGGGTGCCATTAGGACCATGGTTGAGGGGCTCACGTCCTCGCTGTATGTTAACCAAGCCTTGGTATCCAAACCCACCCCAACCCAAACACACACACACGGTCAAAACCACACACACACAGCCGCCAAAAGAGGGGTGGGAGGAGGAGGAGGGTGGCGGGTCACGGGGGAGTAGGGAGGGGGGAGGGAGGGTCAGACAAGAGGAGGTGACTATCGGAAGGGAGGCTCGGGCGTGTGAAGGGAGAGTTCGGGGCGGCGGAGGATGGCCTCCTTGCGGGGCGGCGGCAACGGCGGCTCATACACTCGGGGCGCTGCCATGGCGGCGGCTACGGCCGCGGCCGGCACCACTGGCCTGAGGGCGTCCAGCGTGGCCACCTGCTGGCCGGGCATGCCGGAGAGGGCAGCCACGGAGCTGGGGGGCGGGTAGGCATACTGGAACTGGGGGTACTGCTGCAGCTGCTGCAGCTGCTGGTACTGCTGGTATTGCTGGTACTGCTGGTACTGCTGGTAATACTCTGCATAGTACCTGGGAGGAGAGAGGGAGGGGTGGGAGAGGGGAGGGGATGGGAGGGAGGAAAGAAGGGGAGTAGAAGAGAGGAGGGGGAGAGGAGGGGTAGCAGGATGCGATAAGACAGCAGGTTAGGGAGAGTGAGGGAGAGATGAAGAGGGCAGAGGCATAGAGGAGACAGGGGGTGGGGGAGGAGAGGGAGATGGGGGAGCAGGGGAGAGAAAGAAGATGGGGGAGGAAAGGAGAGTATAAATACAGGGAGAGAGGGTGACAGTGGGGGAGGTTCCCATCAACATCTACTGCACCCAAGGGTGTTCATTACAGCAAACTGCAAAGTGGCAATCAGACAGAAGGAACAAAAGAGAGGAGACAATTAGTGAGTCAAAGAGAGAGCCCCAGAGTCGCAGGGTGAATCTGAGAGTCAGAGAGAGAGAGTCAAAGACTGAATCAGTGTCAGAAGACAGAGTCAGTCAGCGAGAGAGCCCCAAAGAGTCACTGGGTGAATCCGAGAGTCAGAGTGTCAAAAAGAGAGAGTCAGAGTCAGCGAGAGATCCCCAGAGAGTCAGAGAGAGTCAAAGAGTGAATCAGAGTTCAGAAAGAGAGAGTCGGAGAGTGAATCAGGGCGAGAAAGACAGAGAGCGAGTCAGAGAGAGTGAGTCAAAGAGAGTGAGTCAGACAGAGCGAGTCAGAGAGAAAGAGGCTGGAGGACAGAGGAGTATCCAGCAGGCGGCAGGAATGCTACCTGGCCATGGGGTCCTCAGCAGCCTCGGCGGCCTCCTCAGCAGCTCTCCCGGCGGGCGTGGGCAGCAGGGGCCTCCTCTTGGCCCTCTGGTACATGAAGGGCTTCATGACGGGGTCCGGCAGGAGCGGCGCCGATCTCCTCAGGGGACTCCGGTCGCGCTCCCCGGATTTGGCCGCCGCCGCGGCAGCCGCCACGGCAACCGTCTGCTGCTCCGCCAGAACCTGCTGGCCCTGAGCGAAGTAGTGCGCCCTGGCCGCCTCAAACAGCGCCGTGGGGTCGGCGGTGGCGCTCATGGCCCCCATGTGTCCGTAGGCTTGCGTGGCGGCTCCGTAGAGGGCGGGCGTCATGGCGTAGGCAGGGTTTACGGCAGCCTGCATCTCCATGCCGGAGGCGGTCAGGTAGACCGGGTGATTGGCCATGGCGGGAGCGTACATTGGGGTGGAGTAAGCGGCGGCGGCAGCCGCGGCGGCGGGCGAAGCCATCTGGCCGTAGATGCTTGGGGTCATGGAGCCGTATACTTGGGAGGCGCCTTGGCTCAACGCCGCCGCCTGATTGGCTGCAGCCACCGTCCCGTACAGCTGATTGGCCACGGACTGGCCGTACACCTGCGTGGCGAGGGCGCCGTACACGGCCTGGTTGACGGAGGAGCCGTCGTTGCGCGTCCCGGTGGAGAGGCCCGTCAGCGCGGCGTAGGTGGGGTCGAAGGTCGACGTGTTGTACACCGAGTTGTGGACGCTCTGCTGGACCTGGAGGGGGAGGCCCGCCGCCGCCGCCGCCGCAGCCGCCAGCACGGCCGCCTGGCTCTGGTACTGCTCCAGGGACGGCTTCCCCACTGGGCACTCCCCGGCGTAGTGACCCTGCTTCCCGCAGCTCACGCAAGGGATCTTCCCTGTGGGCGTCTGCTTGGAGGGCTGGACCTTGGAGAGCTCCACGGAGAGCGGGCGTCCCTTGAAGGAGGTGCCGTGCAGGGCCTCGATGGCCTGGAGAGCCTCTTCCTTGTTCTCCATGTGGACGAAGGCGTAGCCTGCGGAAGACGAGAGCCTGGCTGTCATTGAGCGCAGGGACAGCTGTTAGAACCGAGGCATGCCGCACACACATACACACACACGCACACGCTACTGTTCTATATAAACACAAATCTACACTGAACACTGTGCGTGTATAGATGTACTTTTAAAAAGTCTACACACTCACGCTATCTTTTTTCCTCACAAACACTAAAAGAAGTTTCCACAGCTCAACACACAAGTCTGTCCAGCTGTGTAAACATGCATTAAGGTTCAAAGTTCCTTCCGTTTAGCTCTGTAAACACATTCTTTAATTCTAAGGAGGGAGTTCATTATCTACTCCTCCGCAGCACACAGCTCTGCTCTTTTACAACGAAACAAGCACACACACAACCCCCCCAAAAAAAGGTTGAAGGTTTCAGGGCTCACCTTTGACCTTGTCACACTCCAGAACTTTCCCGAAGGTCTGAAACAGTTCCTGGAGGTCTTCGGTTGTGCACATGCCGCTGAGGTTTCCCACAAACACCTTGGTGGAGTGGAGCGGCCGCCCCCTGGATTCCTCCACCACCAGGTTGCGCCCGCGGAACTCGCGGCCGTTGAGCTCGCGGATGGCGCGTTCGGCGGCGCCCTCGCCCTGCAGGTGGACGAAGGCGAACTGACGCAGCACGCTGCAGCTCACCACCTGACCGTACGCCTCAAAGATGGCCGACAACTCTTCCTGGGTAGTGTCCAACGCCAGGTTCCCCACAAAGAGCTTCACCGTGTTGCTCTTGTCCATGGCGCTGGGGCTATTGGAGGGAGGGAGAGGAGGAGGGAGGAGAGATGGATGAGAGAGGGAGAAAATTAGGGAGAAAAAAAGAGGATAAGGAGAAAGTTAGATATGGGAGTCTCAAAAGTGGTATTCTCTAAGAAGCGACATTGTGTGTTAAGGTTTGGTTAGAGGCTGTTCCGTACAGGTTATAGTTACAACCATCAAGTTCTTCACACCTATCCACTTTTTACACATTTCAAACGTTACAATTAAACGTTCACAAACGCTTTACAAACTATTAAACATCCACAAACGTTTAATAACTTGATGAAAAGTTGGAGCAAAACTAGGAAACAACAAGCTGCCACTGGACATTTCTTACTGACAACCATCAATCAGCAAGTCATAACCTGCATTGGTTTAACTTTAAGAGAGGTTTAGCAATAAAACTATAACTAGTTTGCTTGGTCAGCCAGTCCAAAGGCAACAATCCTCTGCATGTTCAGCAGCACTTCAACATCTTCCTGCTCACCTGAACCCCAGCCCTAAATCACAGAGCAACCAGGAACTGGACACCCATGAATGCGGGGGCTATTTTCCGTGTAGAGCTATAATAGAAAGCTCAACATGCATAGAATCCTGTAAATGCTATACATAGAGTATGTGCGGTGCATCTGTCATGCTTCATGATGGGTCCTGCTGCTTCATGAAGCGGGTTCGAACCCGAGGCACCAGGAAAGGCTGCTTTTTAGATGACGCAGCATGAGGCTCAGTAAACACGTCTGCTTAAACTCTGGGGACTTCACAAAAGATGCAGCAATGCAAAAAACGCAAAAAATGCTAAAATAACATTAGATAAATATATACACGACCGTAACTTTGAACGATTGGTCTCAATGAATGCGCAATAATAGACTTACACGGTGTGTTTACTCAAGAATGCGATAGAAATAACGATTGTCTTCTCTCTTTTTTGGTCTGCCTTGCGACCGAAATGCGATCCACTGTTACCCGAAATGAAAAAATATATATACAAACTGCGTCCCCCTTGTTTATTCAAAAGACAAATAAACAATCATGTTATTCAATACAGAGACTGGTATCAATTTAGGGGCAAATAGATCGGAGGGAAACTCGGGTTCCAGTGTCGAAGAAACACATTTATCTACAGTCAACACATTTATTCCGCACAATGGATACATTGCAACATGTATGATGTTAATGGAGCCAGTCCCTCCATGTCCTGCCTCTCTACGACAAACTATCCGCATAGATAAACATTTGATCAACTGCGAACTAAACCACCCAAACACAGATCCTGCTCACAATAGTTTTCATTGTTAAAATAAGAGATAGAAAAGAAGAAAGGGGCACATTTCTCCCATCTTACCTAGGCGTTGCTGTGCTTCAAAATGGTAGCGCCAGCTTTGGCTTCCGCTGTAAAGAATGACGGGGATTCAACAGCAATGAAGCAAGAAGAGTTCAGACAAGCACATGCAGAGAAGGCTGATTAATCACTACAGAATATGGGTTTATAATTTAATACGGAAGGAAGAACAGTTTTCAACTGAAGCAAGTTTTACAAGTAAAAGTGACAAAAAAAATTACATATCCGAGGAAAATAACCACAAGATCACAATCACACAGAAATTTTTGTATTTTCCAAAAGGCGAAAAACAACATTTTATCTGGTCATTTTACCACATCAATTGTTTTACTGAAATATCATTCTCTTTACATATGAAAATATAACAATATGAATATAACAGGCACGTCTTGACCAATAGGAGGTCACATCATTCAAATAGTGGAAATGACTGTTCTGAAAAAATCAGCTGTACTTTCAGAATGTACGTTGGTATTTCATTTGGTTCCCCAATGAAGCAACTGGACTTCCATATGGACGCTTGTAAAAGACAGCTGGACAGAAAGATACACTGGTGGTCTCTCTGTCTCATGCCCCCCCCCCCCCCAAAGTGGACTCTCCCCTCAGGGGTCTGGACTCCTGGGCTCCAGGCTCTTCACTCCCCCACATGGATGGAACCAGAAGAAGCCTGGCATAGGTCATCAGCCTGGACGACCCCCCCCCACCCCCCCACCCCCCACCCCTCCTTCACTTCACACACACATTAGCAGCAGGAAGGACACAGCACACCCTCCTCTCCTACCTCCTACCTCTTCCAGTTGTCTCTAAACCTCTCTTTTCGTCACATCTCTCACTTTCAAACTCTCTCAACCTCTCTACTCTCTAATCTGTCTGTATAGCTGTCTCTCTCTCTGTCTCTCTCTCTGTATCTCTCTCTGTATCTCTCTCTCTCTCTCTCTGTATCTCTCTCTCTCTCTCTCTCTGTATCTCTCTCTCTCTCTCTGTAAATGTATCTCTCTCTCTCTCTCTCTCTCTCTCTCCAGTGGGGGCTACAGGTGGGCAGCAGGAGGGGTTTCTGCGGTCTTGCTCCTCCCCGTCCCGGCGATGGGCCGGTCTCTCTCCTCCCACAGGGTCACGCCGTCACACGCACAGATCTGCTTAGGGTTCTGGAAAAGGCCGGCGGAGCGAGCGATGATGCCACAGGCCAGCCTGAACCAAACGAGCCCCGAGACCCAGGAGAAAGATGGAGAGATGAGAGACGAGATGAGAGTTAAAAACACCGTAAAACCAAAAGAATCTCCTCCACCCTAACTCTGTATTTACCCCCACCCTCCTGCCTCACCTCTCGCCCGAGTTCCCTGTCAGTCTGGAGAGGGTGTGGCCTCCCCTGCCCAGGTCGTCCTCCTCAGCGTCCACAACAAGGGACCGACCAATCACATCCCAGACCTGAACAAGAAGGAAGACAGTTCCACAGTCTGTTCAAGCAGGGGTGTGTGTGTGTTTCTGTGTGTGTGTGTGTTTCTGTGTGTGTGTGTGTGTGTGTGTGTTTCTGTGTGTGTGTCTTTCTGTGTGTGTGTCTTTCTGTGTGTGTGTGTGTTTCTGTGTGTGTGTTACCTTCAGCTGTGAGTCCTCCAGTCTGAATGATGCTCTTCCATCAGGCCCAGCCAAGACATTCCCCAGATCGCCTACATGCTGGAGACACACACACACACACACTTTTAGGACTGACCCAACAGAAAACCTGACCAACCACAGAAAGCAACAAAAATATATATCTAGGAAGACTGGCTTAAGACAGTTGCATTAATAACTATGTATATCAAAGTACTGAGAGTGAAACTGTACCCTCTCAGAGTCCTGCGGGCCACCATGTTGTTTCCCATGGGGATTATAGTGTTCTCCACAACTGCACAATCACAAAGAGAGAGAGAGAGAGAGAGAGAGAGAGAGAGAGAGAGGGAGACTCAGCCATATGCTTTCAAATTCCACATTCAATCTAAAACCGAATGAAATAAAAAAACGTCAAATGGTTAAGAGGGGAGATTAAGAATGGCATTCCTCCTGCAAAACGGGGAAACAGGGGTGACCCAGGGGTGCTGGGGACCCACCTGAGGCAGTCCAGGGTGAGGTCCCCCAAAGTGTGGACGTGCAGGCCGTGGGGCCCCGGCTCCAGCCCGTCGATGGTGCCGTCGATCAGGCAGCGGTCCTCAGACAGCTGCAGGAAGCGGACCACGCCCTGGACGGCCCCCGCGCCACTCATCATGGCCACCGCCGTCCCCAGGTCTGTCACACACAGGGAAGCCCCGACCAGCACACACACACGCGCGCGCGCGCACGCACACACACACACACAGGCAGAGCTTGAATTAGCAGTGGACACACACAAACCTATGCCCACCCCCCAGTATCAAACTGGTAGCGCTTCATATGACGCAGGATCTATGAAGTAGCTCTCAGTTTAAAAAAGGTTGGTGACCCCTGCTTTACCACACACACACACTCACTCACCCTGCTGAGGCCCCCCGATGCCCTTCAGCACAGCTCTGCGTCCTGTGCTCTCTATCAGCCTCTGGACCTCATGGGCGGTGAGGGCTGCCTCCACCAAAACCTCCTCTTTAGACAGGTCCACACTGACCCTTTCCACTCCTGCTCAGCAAGACAAGGAGATGGTGATCTGGTTATGCTGTGACTAACACCAGCTACAGCTAGCCGAGAGGGAACACGCATGATGTCCAATAATTATGAGAAAATGTACTGGAATGTGGAACAAATGGACATAAACCAATTCTCTCTCTCTGTCACACACACACACACACACACAGCTCATACTTTCCACTTCATGGGTTTTGGAGATATTTTATTTGATCATGTGTTATATATGTATATTGTATAATACAACTTGTATTATACAACTTGTATTATTTTGGCGCACAACGTTCATTTTACGTTCGTTGTAATATTCATTGATGATGAATGAATTGCCTGTAAGGAACACTGTGCCATTATCTGCACCTGCCGTTACCAAGCAACTAATTACAACCCAAACAATCTCACCTGGTTTTCCTTCCAATGCAGCTCTGATCTGACCTACACAGCTGCCACATGTCATCTGGACAGCAAATTCCAGCTGTTAGGTAGAAGAGCTGTTAGGCTGTTATAACGTATTTGTAGTATTACAGTTACTTTATGACTGGAGAATTATGACGTAAGCACATCTAAGATAGTTCAATAGACGGTTGGCACATTCTGCTATCCAGCAAGTATACTAATATACAGTATATCAATGATCAATGGACTTGAGATCCAAACGAAACAGGACTGTACTGATGTTCTAAGATTTGAAACATGGACCTGAGACGACAGCAAAGACAGTCACTAAAGGAAATTCAGTGAAAATGAAGTGCAAACCTTTGTCGTTGTCTTAGTTTCCATTGTAATCCCACACGAAGCTGTCTGACCTATAATAACACCATTTATAAGATAACTTCCCACTTTTCTAGAAGCGGAAACAAACCGGGATACGGCAGACGCCATCTTTGTGAGGTCGAAAAATAGAATTTTCACCGTCAGCGCCGACTAGTGTCCAACAATCACCACTCAAATTTGCGTGCAGTTCAGTGAGAAAACTCGAAGGCTGTGTTATTATATTATTATCGGGCCGCCGAAGAAATACGATAATTAATAACAATATTTTATTTCGAAAAATTACCGGATGCTCTCGGTTAAATGTCGATAACTTGAGCGTCAAACATGTAACCCACAAATTCGAAAACGAGTAAAAAACTGACGTCTTTGGGAATCGCTGGCTAGCTCACTCGCTCGCACCCCCCCCCCCCCCCGCCCCCCCCCCACCCCCCCCCCCCCCCCACTTCTCTTTCAATCCTAGCAACGTCCCCTGGTATAGATTATGATTATAGATAGCTGACTGCTGGTTCCAGTGCTCCTTAATCTTGAGATTGGATTATTAGAGTGTATCTGTGTGTTGGTGTGTGTCCCAGAGTGTGTCTACTTTCCAGTGTGTTCACTGTGATTGATGTGCGTTGGACGTCTAATCCTCTTTATAATCGCAATCATAATAAATGATGGCAACGATATTATATGTGATAGAGTTTCTCTAGAAAGAGCACACTGATATCCTTGCTTCTTGTAAAGATACCATGGCTGTTGGTTCTGTAGGTTTGTAGACCGTTCCACAGATGGAGAACACATTTCAGTTTGGTCTGTCTGCCTGCCTGTCTTTCCACCTGTCTGCCTGTATGCCTGCCTGTCTGTCTGACTGTCTGTCAGGCAGACTGTCTGCCTGTCTTTATATCTCTGTCTGTCTGTGTGTCTGTCTTCATCACACACCCTGTTTAAAGCACTGGTGACATTCCAACCCAAACCCTTCACTACATGTTGGCTTGTTAGTAGTGACCTGTAACTCCAGCTGTCTGAGACACTCCTCCCTCTCTTTCCTGCTCTACCCTCCTCTCTCACTCCATCCCTCTCTCACTCCATCCCTTACTCTTGTGGTTTCTCTCTCCCTCCGTTCTCCGCTCCCCTCTTCCTCGCTTTCTTTCCAGCCTCTGCTCGTTCGCTTCGCCCCTCTTTCACTTCCTTTCTCTCTTTTTCCTCCCAGTGTCCATCCCTCCGCAGTGTTGACCTGCTCCACTTATTGGGCCTGTTTCTCTTTTGTGTACTAGAACACACACATACACACACTGACGTTAGAGAAATATGCGATGATATGCAATCTGTATGCTGTGTTTCGTAAACAATCATGTGTGAAAGTACATTATTGTGTAGGCACACACACTCAGGTCAACCCACAACAACTCAGGATCGTTTGTGTTGTGTATACTGTATTGTTTTGCATGCACACACACGCACACACACACACACACACACACACAGTTAAGCAGTTCAGGCGATGTGTTGAGTGTCTAGTATGTTCTCCTACAGTGTGATGATCTCCCTCATGAGAGAAGCCTGTAGAGACATCTGATCCTACAGGAGTGGGGTTTCTCTGAGACACACACACACACACACACAATGTACACAATGACCCAAACTCACACGCACAACAGCACACACACAATGCCACCCCCCCTCCCCACGCGCACACGCACACACACACACAATGTACACAATGACCCAAACTCACACGCACAACAGCACACACACAATGCCACCCCCCCTCCCCACACACACACACCCATGCACACACTCCCGCTGTCCGCTGTCTAACACTGTCTTCTTTTTCACTTTTTCACTTCTTCTTTCTCACAGACGCGCTTGGACTGATTCCCTCTCTTTCAAACTCACAAACTTTAGGTCTCTCTCTTGTTCTCTTCCCCTCTGTCTTTCTCTCTCTGTGTCTCACTCTTTCCCTCTGTCTCTCTCTCGCTGTTTCTCCCTCAAGCTGAAACCCAAGCAGGTCGCCCACCCTGGACCACAAGAGCAATCGAGGGACAGCAGGAGAGATCGAGGGATGAAGCGAAGTGGGTGACCCATGGGGGGGGGGGGGGTGGTGGTGGAGAGGTGGGGGGTGGCAGGGGAGTTCATGCTGAGCAATGGTGATGACAAACCTCCTCTATACAGTAAAAGGGACTCATCAGCCTGGCTAGCTGACGTACCTTCAGCCCTAAAGTGAATTATTCAGTCCTCCGCCACCCCCAGATGAATGGGGGCTCTTGGATGCAAAGAGGGGCCCCTTGTGAGGTCAGAGCAATGATACAGAGGACGGCTCCTCACCTCACCACCAGTGAACCAGGTTAGCAGCTAAAGTTTCAGTTACAGATGGAATGTGAACCTTCTACACAAACACTGTTTTCAAGAAATGTGTGATGGGATTGATGAAGTTAGAAGAAGGCTTTCCGTACGTGTTTTATAAAGGTTGTAATGATTGTGAGAACATGTTTAAATATGTTGGTGAAACGGAATCCACTGTTTGGTTTATTGTCATCATATTTAGGGTACTGCAGCATTCAGCCATTACGAAAATGAAAATATCGACCCAGATATCTTCATAAAGCCTCCCCGAGTCCATAACAGATAAATCATGCAAACCAATCCGTTCCAGCACATGTGGTTTTCAAGGGATGTGGACAAAACAACATTAAATAAATAAAATGAAATTCAGAAGCGTTCTGTCAGACTAATCTCAAACATAGCTGGGGCAGTTGGCAGTAGGTCAATTAGGTCAACAGAGACGTTGAAAAATAAGTTAAACTTGTGGAGTTGATGAGGTGGGACAACTTTGTTCAATGAAGCATCCTGACCGTCTATTGTTCAGACCAACGGTCAACTCGTTTGGTCCATATGGGCACAATCAGTCACTAAATGCCACATATAAAACACGACAAAGACTCAATTATCCACTAAATAAAAGCTTGTCGTTTGTAGTCTATCATAATAAAACGCTTATTGCGGTTACATGGTAGCCCTCTTTGTTATTGGGCCTGAAAGCAAACCATCTTATTTCTTATTCTGCATACTTAAGCATGCATTAATAAGAAAAGGGTTTTGGCTTGGGGGGCTGATGTGAAGGCAGTGTGTGGGTACAGTGTCCCTGTGACCATAACATGATTTGTCAACGTGTCAGATGGGTAAAACACATACATACATGTTCTAATTTGCGTTGATAGGACTACAAACTTGAGACTTCATTTGGCCTTTAACCTTTAAATATTCGTTTCTGAATATTCAAACTGTTGTTTGACAACAAGGGACGATTTTAACAACTGAGTTTCCTGTGTCTGAAATGTGTAACAACTTTCCCTGTACACTGGGATGGTTGTAACAGTGGTGTAACTGTTTAAAAAATCAATTTAGCAAACCTACACATATTTCACAAAACAATTTACATTTATTGTGTTAGTAGTTAACACATTTAAGTTCATCATATATCAGATTGGCTATTTCTTGTAAATCGTTCTAGATTTAGTCTGAGAAATGCCAAAAAAAAGTGTTACAGCTGAGCCTGGTCTCCCCTGCACACCCAGCAGCTTGTGCGCGTGCGTTTGTTCGTTCGTCAGCTCGCGCGCATTGAGCTGTTAAAGAAAAGCGGCGCGTGAGACATGAGCGTGCGTGCGCGAGGAACCTCAGAGCAGTGGTGGACTTGCCGACTGCGACAGAGCCGGTCATGCAGCGAGGACCAAACACGTAAAAACGACCGAATACACCTGGCAACGTTTGGAGAACAGCTTGAATCAGATTTTTTCTTTCTTCTGTTGCTATGAGCGGAAAGACCGGGCTGAGCAAAACCGGTGGTGTTTCCAATAACGAGCAGCCGGTTTGAGTGAAGGGGGTGAGAGAGCATCTACCGGAGAACCGCAACCATCCCAGGCAGCTTCTGTCGTGAGATGACAAAGGTAGGGGATTAAAAAAAACAACGTTCCTGTCTTTGTTCGGCTTCGTCACAGCTGAGACGCGGATCAGCATCTTCAGCGATGTTTGATGGGAGGAGGAGCGTGCAGTAAGGGGGCATTTCTGCGGTGCGTTCATGTCATTTATTTCATTTTTTTCGTGCATTTTGACGTCAACGGTGCTGCCTGGGTTAATAGTAGTTGATAGAAGCGGCAGTGTTAGGGGATGAGGAGCGGGATGAGGAGCAGGGGTGAGGAGCAGGGGTGAGGAGCAGGATGAGGAGAGGGATGAGGAGCGGGCTGTGGCGGTACTCCGGGCTGTTGTGACAGAACTCAACATGCGCCTGTCACCGTCACCGCTTTCACCCGCCTTTTAAAGCAGGATCCTTTTATAACATCACAAAGCCTCGTGTACGGTTATGGCTGCAGAGTGAACATGGCTCACAGATCCTATCTGACAATGTCTTTTAGACAACAGCTATTAGAACTTCTTCCAGATTCAAATCCTCGAGAATTGAAAGCTGAATGATTGAGTCTCCAATTAGGCCTAGTTAAGATTAAAATAATTCATTAGAACCCATTTTTGTGAAACAATAAGTTTTCATTTACATACATGCTATTTTATATATAATACTCAGCAGTGCAAATCAAAAGCATTTGGCCATAGATGACCATGAACGTCTTCTTTTTTTACTCTCAAGGAAGTGAATAAGTGAATTTATACCTAAAAACCTGAACCAAAATCCTTGTTATTTTATTCGTAAAGATTTACACAAACAAATCTACAATTAGCTGATTTTAGCTGAGTGTTTTAAAAGTCGTACCACTCCAGGAGAGAACAAATGATACATCTGCCAAAATAAGTTGGTGTGAAATGTTTGTAAAAAGCTTGAATATGGCTTGGTGCTGGTCCTCTCCCTCTCTGTCTTTCTCTCTCTCTCTTTTCCTTATACATCTCTTTCTCTTCTTTCCCTCTCTACCTCTTCATTTCCATCCTTTCATCTACTCTCCCTCTGAAGCAAACCTTCAAATAATTCACATTGTCTGTCATTCTCTCTTTCTATCCCTCTCGCTCCCCCCCCTCTCTCTCTCTCTCACACACACACACACACACACTCACACACACAGTTACTGGGGTTAGAAGCCATGTTTCTGTACCAAACAGTTATCCAAACTGAAATGTTGGTGCTTGTGGGGAAAAAACGGTGATGAATGTGTGTTCTGTTTAGAGGTAACAATGCAGGATCGAATGAGACACACACACACACACACACACTTTCTCTCTCTCCCCGCCCCTCTCCTCACACACTTTCTCCATCGTCAACCAAACATTAAAGACGTAAGTCAGCCTGATTAAAGCGCTTCTGATTAAATATTTAGTTGTGGGCATCTGGCAGCCGCAGAGAGGTGTGTGTGTTTACCGGCAGAAAGGATGGACAGAGAGGGTGGGGTGGAGGGGGGGGTGGAGGGAGGGAGGAGGGGGGGGGGGTGGAGGGGGGTTTGGAGACAAAAGAATGAAAGAGATAAATCATGAAAAGCAATCATGTTGTGTGTGTTTTGTGTTGAGACAGCTAGAGTGAGACAGAGGGTGAGAGAGACAGACAGACAGAGGGAGAGAGAGAGAGAGAGAGAGAGAGAGAGAAGAAGTGAGAATGAGAGAAAAAGGGATAGGGAGAAAGAAGAGAGAAAGAGAGAGAGGGAGAAAGAGGGAGAAAGAGGGAGAAAAAGAGATAGAAAGGGAGAAAGAGAGAGAGGAGAAAGAGGGAGAGAGAGAGAGAGAAAGGGAGAGAAAGAGAGAGAGAGGGAGAAAGTGGGAGAGAGAGAGTGATAAAGGGAGAAAGAGAGAGAGGGAGAAAGTGGGAGAGAGAGAGTGAGAAAGGGAGAAAGAGAGAGAGAGTGAGAAAGAGAGAGAGAGAGTGCATGTGAGTGTCAGGCCAAGCTAGATTTAATGCTCCATGTTAACAGCTCTCCTAGTCTGACCCTGGATTGCTTTATACACCCTTCGCTTGATCCCCCATCATGATAATGCTGGCCCTGCAACCATCCCACCACACACACACACACTAACAAGTCATCTTACACACACGCTAACAAACTGTCTCACACACACACATACTCGTACATACACACACACACACACACACACACACTATCTTTGGCAACATCTTTAAAGCCATCCATAGCTCCAGCTCCACTCTGGTACAGACACCTCCTACTGTACCTGGCCCTTAATCAGTTCCCTAGAGACCCGGGCAGATCTTGAAAGAGATTGGCTAAATATAATGAAGGGAATTTTGCTCTATTACTCTCTGATAGGCTCAGAATAGGATGCACCGAATCCACATTGCTGACACCATGGGAGGGAGCGAGAGAGACGGAGGAAGAGAGAAAGAGAGAGAGAAGGGGGGGATCACACAGCAGGGAGGCAGAAGGTAGAAAGGAGAAAGAGAAAGTAGAGAGACAGAAAGAGAAACGCTAGAAAGAGAGAGATTGACATGAAATAGAGAGAGATAGGGAGAGAGAGAGAGAAGAGCGGGACAGAGATTAGGGGAAACCAGTGTATTTCCATACCTAATGAGGATGAGAGGGTTTTAGCGGTGATCGGTGCAGAGGGGTGAGGAGAGGGAGGCTTCCAGACAAACAGATGGATGCTGCAGAGGTCAGAGGGCAAGAGGCCAGCGGCAGCATTCTGCCCAAACATGTTCATCTACTTGTAGATGTCCAAGGGACAGATTTAGTTGGCCCTGGATTACGTATACCGGGGTTAGTGGGGGGGAGGGGGGGGGGGGGGGGGGGGGCATGGGATTACAGTAGACAGTCTTGGATCTGACCAGCCTCGCTGAAGCAGTGCCAGAGGGAAGGGCCGCTTTTAGTTCAGAACATTGCCGTTTTCGATTCCTGGCCGTGCCAAATGATGTTATGTTCGAGGGGTAAGACACTTCACCCTACTTCTCTCAGGGGGGGGGGGGAATGTCCCTGCACTTGCTGTGAGCAGGGGTGGACTGGCCATCTGGCATACCGGGCATCGTCCCGGTGGGCCGTTGACCCAATGTGGGCCGGTCCGGTCCGCTATATATTTTTTTTGTCCTCTAAATTCCCTCCAATTGGGCTAGCAGTGTGTTGCCAGCAACAACACACATTGGTCTTTCGAGGACTTGCTCTCTCTTTGCCTCCACTCTCACTGCACCAAAGTTTGACTGTTCAGTCTCCTCTAGTATGGTGAGTTTATAATTTTTTATGTTTTATGAAATCATACTTAATTTGTGATGATTAGAGACTGAATAATGTATCCAGTTCCCTCTCACGTTGACCACTTGACATGTGAGAGCCTGAGGCGTTGTTCCCCCTCCGTCGATTTTCAGGATTTGCTCCCTTACTACCTCCACTTCACCACTTTTTGGCTATTGAGATAGTCTATGATTTGTTGAGTATGTCTTATAATGTTTTATGAATTCATACTTGATTTGTGATGATCAGGGGTGGACTGGGACAAAAATTCAGCCCTGCCATTTTCTGTCCAGACCAGCCCCCTACATTATCAGCGGACACTACATAGAAGTCCACTAATCTCGTGGCATCTTCTCTCATGCATACTGCAAAGGAGAGTCATATTCCTTGATAGCAGTTAACAAATAAAGTACTTAACTATGAACTTAACGACTACAATTTACCAGCTATATAGCAATCAATCAATCTGTATTCATTATAGTGTCAAATCACAACAGAAGTTATGTCATCATGAACAGGGGTGGGATGAGATTAATGGGAAGAACCGTTATGCTACCCTTTTAGTTTTTAGTATGTGACTGAAAATCTTTTGGTGTAAGTCCAGCATTAGTTAAAATCAGACTATCCTGACAAATAACCTAAATAGAAACATTTTACAGACAGTAGCAGCATTACAGCTGAAACTCATTCAACGGTGACTCAGTCATTATGAAACCATAAATAAAGAATTGGGAAGACATGGGTTACAGGTCTGAATAGACATGTTTTCTCATATACGTGTATGTGCACACGTATGTATTGCCCTACTTCCTCGTCCGCAGCCAGCTAGCTCTGCTCCTCACCAAATTCATGACCTGCAAGAAACAGCAAACAGGACTTGTACTCAGTATCTGCGTACTGACAAGTATATGTAGCCATGTAGCCTTTTTGTGACGTAGTGACACTTAGTGAACAAATGTATGAAGGATGAAGGATGACTTAAGTCTCAAAAGAGCCCTAAGGCCTACCTGCATAACTGCTAATTGAACTTAAAAGATATGCAGGTGAAATTAAAACCATCAATATTAAAATCTTCAAACAGGAAATAATCATAATCCAACGTTTTGTTTCAATCTGAGACAAAACAAGTTGCATAATAAACTCACAAAGTCAAGACGAAGCTCTCAGATATGATGGATGACTCAAGCATCATAGAAGAACTTCTAGCAGGTCAGGAAAACCTGTTTTACAGGAGGTAATGGTGGCAGAGAATATAAAGAGACATTTATGAATTACCAATTGTCATTTTATCACACATATAGTATGTTTCTTTACATAAACCTTGAAACATACACATATTCAGTGAATGCTGAATTTTTGTCCCAGTCCACCCTTGGCTGTGAGTCACTCTGGATAAGAGTGTCTGATAAATGACTACATGTTAACGCAAAAGATCCTGGCAGAATCCTGCACACTACACAGCCTCAAAGATGGTTTGGATCTGTTCTGTTGTGTCTGTGCTGGAGAGGGGGATGTTAATGCCCCATCCTCCAGCCCCAGCTCTTAAACCCAAGCCCCCACCCCCTCAGCCCCCACCCCAGAGCCACCCCAGCCCAAGCTCCAGCCCCAACATCCCAGCCCCCACCAGTCCATGCCCCATATCCAGCATCTCCCTGGAGCCCACCACCCCCTCACCCTGTTTTGATGCCCTGCCTGCAGGGGAGTGTGGGGATGACTGGGCCACTCTCCTCCTCCCTGGAGCTGTCTGCTCTGGGACTTTCATTAATGCATGTGTGTGTGTGTGAGGGGGGGGGGGGGGGGGGGGGGGGGGGGGGGGGGGGGGCGAATGCTCAAGCAGGGGGAGGGGTTACAACCACATTCTCCCAGCATTTTTTCTCCCTCCCTCCCTCCCTCCACTCCTGTCTCCTTGCATCCCCTCTTTACTCCACTCTTCTTTCCATTTTACCCCCCCTCCCTCCATTCCTACTGCGCTCGAGTGGCGTGTGAAATCTGATTACAGTCTTACACAGCTTCTCGCCGCGGCGACCAGATACCACCGTTCCTGCTCCCCCCTGCCCTGCTGGGGAAATCCAGCCTCCCCTCCTCCCCTCCTCCTCTTCTCTTCTGTCCATGTTTATCACTCTCTTTCTCTCTTTTCCATTCACCCTTTTTCGCTTTACTTATCTTCTTTCTTTCCTCTGTCTCACCCTCACCTATTCTCCTCCAGTCTGTCCATCCCTCAATTCCACCCACCCTCCCTCTCTCCATCCATCCCTCCCTCTCTCCATCCCTCAATGCCACCCTCCCTCTCTCCATCCCTCAATTCTACCCTCGATCTCTCCATCCGTCCCTCTCTTCATCCCTCTGTCTCTCCATCCCTCCCTTTCACCATCCCTCCCTCCCTCCCTCCCTGTTTCCAACAGCAGAAGCAGCTGCCATCTGCCCAGATCTGCTCATTTTTTGAATGAGCAGATCTTATGAGAACAGCACAGTTACTGTCTCTCTCCCTGACTGGAAGGTCCTGGGGCGGTGCCAACACAGCACCCATCCTGTAGCCTGGCCGGGGGTGAGGGAAGGGCAGGTGGGGGGTGGGCTTTGAGCTTTCACCCTGTGACCTCTGGGGTCTGTATTGAGCTGGTTCCTCCATGACAGAGAGGCCCCAGTCAGGACAGAGAGGCATGTTGAGGGGCCAGCGAAGAAGAGAGAGAGAGAGGCTGAATGAGATATTAATGACAAGAGCTTTTCACATTGAAATGAAGGGGGAATCCGATCTAGTCTCCATCAGATCTTGGGCGGGCGTCCATTGTTGTATTTTAAAAACCCATCTGAATGAGAAATGAGACGTACGGTGGCACAGGGAGGCTCTCTGAGCCGTGTGCAGGACAGGACAGAGATCCATTTACTGTGACTCTGTTTACTCTAGGATGTGCAGGACAGGACAGAGATCCATCTACTGTGACTCTGTTTACTTTAGGATGTGCAGGACAGGACAGAGATCCATCTACTGTGACTCTGTTTACTCTAGGATGTGCAGGACAGGACAGAGATCCATCTACTGTGACTCTGTTCACTCTAGAATCCTGTCTGACACTCCTGGATCCTGATCCGCATCCTGCTGGGATGAACAGGATCCTCTGAGCACCACCAGACTCACTGACTAAGCATCAGATCGGTTATTTGCTCTTCTAAACGTCCAATCATCTCCCCCAGTCGTGACACGAATGCTTGAGGTCCGCCTATTGATTTGGTGAATGAGATCAGTGTTCTGTGACACTAATTAAGAAGTGGCCTGTCCAATTAGCGGTGTACGAGACATGATTGAGTCTGGGATGGAGTTTGTGTCGTCCTCTGGGGAGCAGCGTGCTGATGTGTCGACAGCGGAGGGTGTTTGTTGTTCTGGGTTATTCTCAGAAGTGTTATTGTTTAACACAGTATGACAGGCTGACCAGGACAAGCCCTATCTGACCGCAGAACAAGAGGATGCAGGTTCGAATCCCCGCCCACCCCCTTTGGTTGTCTGTGATGCTTTGGATTAAAGTAAAGCTGCTAAATGAATCTGTTAAACAGATAGTGTCCCATTGAAACCATTTTTGGATAATCACTTCTGGGACATTGTCTGTTTTGAGGTTATCTTCAACCATCTTAAGTAGAACAGACTAAAAACAGTCCCCCCATGACCACGTGGTCTGATTAAAAAAGGTTCAATTTTTGACAAGTCATCCCAACTGTACAGGTGCAATTTACCCAGTCCCAACATCACCTGCCCACAAGCCACCGTTCAACAGACGGTAATGGGATGTTGCGTAACCCACCTTCTCATGGTTCACTGATAAAAGGCTCCTTTCATTACCGCTCGCGCTGTCACGCACTCACGCGGACCTGCGCGCGCGCGCAGCCTTGCTGTGTCGCCGCTTTCATGTCCGCGTGTCTAAATCAGACAGCTCTAATTGCGGCAAAGGTTCTTTAGATTCGTCCACGCTAAGAAATCTAAGCTCGGCCGGCTCCCATTTCTCCAGAGGGCAAAAATAATACTGAAAATATCCTTTAACGGATGCGTGTTTAGAATAATAAACAAGAATCATCGTTTGGCGCGTTTCCTTTGTTTTTCCGTATCAGCAAGCAGCACTGCGGCAGAATATAGGTGCTCTATTTGCTCTAATGAAGCAGGGAGGCAAACTAGGCTGCGCTCCAGATGACTCAGGCCCCTAGCCTCACAGCCACACTTAAGGTCCCTGGCCTCACAGCCACACTTAAGGCCCCTGGCCTCATAGCCACACTTAAGGTCCCTGGCCTCATAGCCACACTTAAGGTCCCTGGCCTCACAGCCACACTTTAATTGGTGCTGTTGTTTTTGTTCTGTTAGGGAGGACGAGTTCGGGCGGTGTTGGGGGGGGGGGGGGGGGGGGGGGGGGGGGGGATAATGCGTGTTTATACAGCCGTTAGAGGCCTCCCTCGTCGCGGTAGATCGCACACGATCTTGACATGAGAAGGCAGACCGGGTTTATTCTAGAAGGACCCGGAGCGTTCAGTTAATTTAGCAGAAGGCACGTGTCTTCTGGAAATAACAGTTGGAAGTTGACTTTAAGGTCTCTGTTTTTTGGGGGAGTGCTTTGACGATCGTTTTTTTGATAACAGTTTAGCTTAGACAAAAACAGTTTAGTTCAGTGCATTAGAACTACTCAAGATAACATGAAGTATTTCTGCATTGGAACATTAGAACATCATTGTCCATCGCCATGGCAACAGGAACGGTTTGTATTATACTGTCAGTTAGGAAAGGACATTGATATTTAAGACGATAAGATTTTAGACAAGATATAATAGAAATATATATATATATATATATATATATATATATATGAAGAAATGAGAGAGCAAAAGGGAAAAAAAGTGTGACTAAGAGAGAGAATGAGGAGGTGGAAAACCCAGACAGAGCAGAAAGAGAGAAAGAGGAGATGCAAGGTGAGTGCTACAGTGAATGTCTTTTGTCTCTCTTTGTCTCTCCCTCTATCTCTCTGTCACTGTCTTGGTCTAATGGCTCTCAGGTGGGTTGTTTGGAGTAGTTGTGCTGTATTGCAGGGTTCATAGAGATGCTGCAGTCAGACTAGTAATGAGCCTGAGAAATGGACACTCTGGTCCCCAATCACCAGTCCACTCACTGGCTGGAAGACAGACAGACAGGCAGGCAGGGAGGCAGGCAGGCAGAGAGGCAGGCAGGCAGGCAGGCAGGGAGGGAGGGAGGGAGGGAGGCAGACAGGCAGACTGGCAGACAGACAGACAGGCAGGCAGGGAGGGAGGGAAGCAGACTGGCAGACAGACAGACAGGCAGGCAGGGAGGGAAGCAGACTGGCAGACAGACAGACAGGCAGGCAGGGAGACAGGCAGGCAGAGAGGCAGGCAGGCAGGCAGGCAGGGAGGGAGGGAGGGAGGCAGACAGGCAGACAGGCAGACTGGCAGACAGACAGGCAGGCAGGGAGGTAGGCAGACTGGCAGACAGACAGGCAGGCAGGCCTGGGTAAGGAAGAGAAAGGAGGAAGAGTGTGTGTGTGTCATACACACCTGCACGTGTGTGCTTGTACACTGAGTACACTTCCTACACATACATAGTCTTTGAAACCAGGGTTCTGTGAAGGACAGAGAGAATTCCGGAGTGTTCTGGAATGTCAAAGTGACAGTTTGTCCTCTGGCATCGGTTGCCGGGGGCGATGGTCGCCGTGGGCGCAGGCGGGTCTGTAATGTTCCAGGCAGCATCAAGTGCAACAGCTGGAGCCTGGCGTGTAAGAGGGGTTATCAGTCCCGAGTGTGTGTGAGTGTGAGAGTGTGTGTGTGTGTGTGAGAGTGAGAGTGTCGGAGGAGGTAGGGGGGAGGAGGGGAAATTGACCCCCCTACCAAAGGCATCTGTGCCCTAAGCCAGTCAGATTTCATAACAGTCAGGAGAAGGAAAGCCTACACACACACACACACAACACACACACACACACACAACACACACATTCTTTATTATTAATGTTGTTTACTTTTTTATCTTTATAGCGTTGACGTTTATTTTTGAATGAACTTGAACTGCAGTTTCTCAGACCTCATGGCTGGAGCTGGGGAGGGGTGGGGGGGAAGGGGGAGCGGGGGCTGAGGGTGGAGGGGCTCTTATAATGACTTCATGGGATCCATCATGGGACTACGGAACTAAACGATCGCTGGAGTCAAAGGTCAGAAGAGATGAAATCATAATCAACTGAAAGCAACCCTCTCCCACACACACACACACACACAAATACACACACACCATATTATCGGATCTCCTGGGTAGCCGTGTGGGGCCTCCTAACATCATTAGAACTTCATTAAATTTCTCCCATCTAACACTTCTGTTGGTCTCACACACGCACACGCACACACACACAGTCTGGCAGTAAGGTCTTCGGTTGCTGCAGTCATCCCACAGCACATAGCTGAGGTCACACAGACAAGGTTACTACAGAGAGACGTACGGTACAGTCAGTCTAGTCTGATCAAATCTCACACACGCAGGTTCATAAAACCAATAAGAAACTGGCAGGTGACATGATGACATATCCTCTCCTGCTCTGCACACACACACACACACACACAGGTCCCTCGCAGTAAATCCAGGTCCAGTTGCCAGACGTTCAGCTCATGTTTCCAGCATCCATGCTGTCATATCTGTGCGGATCGGAGCGTAACCCAATCAGCCCTCTTTAATTAAAGCTCCTTTCTTTTGTGGCCTGAGTCTGGGCCTGGCAAACTGAGAGCCACTTAAATCCCTTTCTTATTAACTCCCCTGACACCTGATCCACTACTGCCTCCCTCCCTCCCCACCTCCCTCCCCACCTCTCTCCCTCCCCATCTCCCCACCTCCCTCCCCATATCAGCCATCCATCACTCCATTCCCACTCGTGCCTCGCTCAACCTCGCACATGCAGACCATCAGACACACTCACACACACATACACACACGCACACACACACACACACTCACACGTACACACACACACACTGGTGTGAAGGAGCCCCTGTAAGCTTGTCTGGGTGTGAGTTCCCTTGATGAGCACTAGCTCTGCTCCCTGCCTCAGACCGCTCAGTGTCCTGGGAGAATGTCTCTGCGTTCTTCTGTGTGTGCGATCCGTGATGTTCGCGTGTTCCACACCGTTCCACGGCGGCTCAGGGCCCCATCTGTTCCTCTGTTCTCCAAACCCCAGAACGCCTCTTACGGTACGCTGGGTAAGAAGCACCATTACTGTGGGTAATTGGATCCTGAAACTCCTACCAGTTTCATGTGCTTTGAAGGGATGGGATAGTGTAATCACCGCTAGATGCTGCCAGATGTGATGCAATACGGGAGAGATAGCGCCACGGCAACCGGCTTGGAATGTTTCCCAGAATGCTCCTCTTCAGCTGGTGACACACAGGTGACACCGCTTAATCGTGTGAGCGCTCTTTCACTTTCGCTTTGTCATGCCTTCATTCAGGACCGCTGCTTACTAAGAAGATGCGTCCATGATGTGTCTACACGGCAGGAAGTCTAATTACCCAGGGCAGGGGTGGTTTGTCTGGGTCAGTCATTCTGAAATGTGGTGATGAAGCTCTTCCAGACGTGTCTGTTGACGAGGACAACGTTCTTTGCGGTTTCTGTTTGCAGTCTTCATCAACTGAGTGCATCTGCTCTTAAATAGGGTTTGCTAGCCACACGCCCAGCTGATGCAGCTGTGACAGACCGCTTTTCTCACAGTTTGCCAACAGTTGTGTTTGAAGCGTGTTGGTAAATGTGTGCGGTAAACTTGTGTGGGTCCCTGGATAGTTTGTCTCTTTTCTCTCCCTCTATCTCTCTCGTTCTCGCCCTCTATCTCTCTCTCTCTCACCATCTCTCCCACCCTCTCTCTTTCTCTCTCTCTCCCTCTAGGTTCTGCTTTCTCTAATTTTTGACCACCCTTCTCTCCTCTTTTCCATCCTTCTCCCTAATCCCTCCTCTCTGCTGACTCTCTCTCTCTCTCTCTCTCTCTCTCTCTCTCTCTCTCTGTCCTCAGCTCCAGTGAGGTAGACAGAGATGTCCCAGAAGAAGATATTCCTGGTGTTCGTGGCAGTCAGCACAGTCAGCTTCCTGCTGCACCATGGGGGCCGCCTCAGCTGGTGAGACTCACACACATACGCACACAAACACACACACACACACACACACTCATACACACACACACTCATACACACACACTTATGCACACACATACACACACACTCATGTACACACATACACACACACTCAAACATGGGCAAGCACGCACTTGCACGCAGGCTTGTCTTGCTCACACACACAGACCTCCAAGACTCATCTGAATATATGTAGAGCAGGTTCAATTAGATGATCCCTAATGAGGGAATGGAGTAGGGAAGTTGCCAAGGGACCAATTACAATAGAGAGGCTGAGATCTTGGGCCGCCCACTACTGTGTTCTTTTGACCTCATGACCTTTGACCTTGATTAACTTTTCTTTCCATCCCTCTTGACCCTCTCTCCTCCCATCTTTTATTCTGGTGTCATCCAACCGTGTCTCTCTTTTCTTTCTCTCCCCCTCCCTCTCCCCCCCCCTCCCCCCCTCCTCCCCCCCCACCCCCCCAGGACGATGGAGGCCTTCCACCTGGGCTGCCCCGCCCTGCGCTCCCACTCCACCTCCTCCTCGGGGCTCAAACCCAAACACACCAACATCCTGTTCCTGAAGACCCACAAGACGGCCAGCAGCACCATGCAGAACCTGCTGTTCCGCTTCGCCGAGCGCCACAACCTCACGGTGGGCCTGCCGGTGCTGGCGTGCGGGCACCAGTTCTGCTACCCCCGCGCCTTCAGCGCCCACTTCGTCCACCTGCGCAACCTCACCCCCAACATCATCACCAACCACATGCGCTTCAGCCGGTCCGAGCTACGGCGTCTGATGCCCAACAACACCATCTACGTGACCATACTGAGGGAGCCCAGCTCCATGTTCGAATCCCTGTTCAGCTACTTCAACCAGTACTGTCAGAGCTTCAAACGGGTTCCTAACGGTTCTCTGGAGGCTTTCCTGGAGGAACCGTGGAGGTACTACCGCCCAGACGAGAACGACTCCATGTACGCCCGGAACACCTTGACCTTTGACCTGGGCGGGGACAAGGACCGGCCTCCGACGGACGAGGTGTACGCCCGGGCGTTCGTGGCGGAGGTGGAGCGCGTCTTCTCGCTGGTGATGATCGCCGAGCACTTTGAGGAGTCTCTGATCCTCCTCCGCCACCTTCTATCCTGGGACCTGGAGGACGTTCTCTACCTCAAGCTCAACATGCGCACGCCGGGCTCCAAGCACAGCGTCACCAACGGCCTTCCCGCCAAAATCCGTGCCTGGAACCATCTGGACGCGCGCCTCTACGACCACTTCAACGCTTCTCTGTGGCGGCAGCTGGCGGCGCTGGGGCCGGCGTGCGTGGCGAGGGAGGTGCGGCTCTTGCGGCGGGCGCAGGAGCGGCTGATCCGGGGCTGCTTCGGGGGCGGGCTCCCACAGCAACGCACCGCCGTCCAGATCAAAAACAAAGACCTGCGTCCGTGGCAACCCAGCTCCAAGGTGGACATCGTGGGTTACGACCTCCCGGTGAACGTTAGCCAGGGCGGGGGCGGCGGGGCGGCTAGCGAGGTGTGTCTCAGGCTCATCATGCCTGAGCTGCAGTACACGCGTGTGCTGCAACGCTCTCAGGCGCTGCGATATCGCCGTGGATACCCGCCCCGGCCGGCCCAGACCACCCAAACCCAGCTGGGTCATCTGTCCACCTTACCCAGGAACCAGCAGGTAGGCAGGGGAACAGACTCTGCACAGAGAGAGGGCCCTGACTAGCTGTGGATGGTTGTTCTAGAAGGGGGGCTGAGATTGGACCCTCCTTCCTCTGATTAGTTCAGCCATAGGAAGGGAAGACAGGGCCACCGGCTGAACAATTACTTTTTGTTTTATTTATATGGGACTGCTGTACAGCATAGGTTTAGGGAGGAAATACTATGTTGAGAGCTACACAAGATTGACCTGGTTTTCTCTCTTTCTCTGTTTTCCTCTCTTTTTCTCTCTGTATTTCTCTCTCTTTTCTCCATTTCTCTCTCTCTCTTTCTCTCTCTCTCTTATTCTTTGTCACCCTCCCTCCTCTTTCTGGTTATTTCTCACTAATGCTTCTTGAAGGTTGGGAGAGGGGGGTCGCGGCGACACTGAGGATCACTCCCCCCCACCCCTCCCCCCCCTCCCCCCCAGACATCCAGACCTCCAGCCTCTGGTGTCTCCCGCTCTCCTCTTGCCTGCCTGACAGTGACCTCTTCTGTGGGGGCTTTACCCGAGTCTCTCCCACCCTGGAGGTCCTGAGGAACACTGCTTCCCCTCCACTTCCCCTCCTCTGCTCCTCCTCTCCTCCTCTGCTCCTCCTCTGTTCCTCCTCTTCCCCTCCTCTGCTCCTCCTCTGCTCCTCCTCTGCTCTCCTCTGCTCCTCCTCTCCTCCTCCTCTGCTCTCCTCTGCTCCTCCTCTTCCCCTCCTCTGCTCCTCCTCTGCTCTCCTCTGCTCCTCCTCTGCTCCTCCTCTGCTCTCCTCTGCTCCTCCTCTGCTCCTCCTCTGCTCTCCTCTGCTCTCCTCTGCTCCTCCTCTGCTCCTCCTCTGCTCCTCCTCTGCTCTCCTCTGCTCCTCCTCTGCTCCTCCTCTCCTCCTCTGCCCCTCCTCTGCTCTCCTCTTCCCCTTCTCTGCTCCTCCTCTGCTCTCCTCTGCTCTCCTCTGCTCCTCCTCTGCTCCTCCTCTGCTCCTCCTCTGCTCTCCTCTTCCTCCGGACCATGTGGCAGCTGGCCAAGCTCGCTCCAAAGCCAGACCCTTTTTTCTGATGGAAATCGGTTCTTGGCAGAAACCATGTGGTTGGAGTACGTTGTGGGGAACAATGTGGAACACAATGGAACACTTGTGTGTGTTGTGTGAGAGAGCCTGAACTCAAAGTGCAAGTGTGTTTTTTTTCTTCCTTGACCCCTGTGTGTGTTTGTGTGGGTGAGAGTGTGCATCTGTCGTGTGTGTGTGTGTGTGTGTGTGTGAGAGAGAGAAACAGAAATAAAGAGAGAGTGAAATCAAAGATTGTGTGGTATTATCTGTATGTGTGTGTGTGTGTGTGTGTGTGTGTGTGTGTGGTGACTGGGGCGCTATTGCAATAAAGGTACTCTAGGGCATTCATGACTTAAAAGCATGAATTTCATCCCAGCCACCTGTCCCCAGGGAAACAGGAAGACCTACACCCTGAAGTCTGTCGCTTGTGTTGTACCTGCTTGTGACTAAAACGCTGTTTGTTTTTCGTTTTCATAACGTGTGTTGCTCCTGGGACCTTAATGGTGTTTGGCTCAGGGGGTTGAGCATAATGTGTGTGTGCCCCTGTGTGTATAAACACCATTGGTATTGTATGTGTGTGTGGGCATGAGAGCCATACTGTTGGCATGGATACTTAATTATTCTACTGCACTTATGTCTGAATGGGTCAAACGTGTTTACTTAATGCCCCCTTACTGTATTTTATTTTTTACCTGTAAAGAACATTTGATGGAAACTGAAGTAAAGGATGCAGGAATTCTGAAATAAACCTGAAATTCCGGAATCTGACTTTCCCACATGAAGAAGAAGGAACAGATTCCCTGCTGGACTGTCAGGACATTGTTACTGTTAGGCAGAAGTCTGATCACGTGTTACTGTAACTTATACTGTTAGTGTAAAGTGCGAGAAGAATGCTAGTGTTTGTTTGAATACTTCAAAGGCTTCAAGTCGCTGGGACAAAAACGACTGAGTTTCAAGGACGAGACTTCACCAGCGCAGTAACAGTGGAGTGAGAGAGCCTGTTGTTGTCCGCCCTGTGGAGCCCTCCGTGTTTTCCAAATCTGTCCATCTCTAAGTGTCCTTTTGTCGTCTGATGGCTTGTTTGCCGTCTCTGTAACAAGAAGCTCTACGTTAGAAAACGCTTGTAATATAGACAACGCGCGTTAATAGCGCACATTCATGTTATCTTCAACCGATCTTGTCACTTTAGCCGACGACTTTCTCCGAGGTCAACATGGACATGGACATTGATCCCGTTGAATTATTTACTGTAGGTAAAAGAACCATGCTCTTTTTACTGTGTCTGTCAAAATGTACATATTCTGATGTCTTTTTCTGGTGACAACATGCGGGAACAGAGGCGAAGTGTTGGATATTGATCGTGTGTTTTCAAGTAACATTTGTTTTCCTTCTGTTCCTCCAACTCTCTCTCTTTAAACACGGTATTCTTTTTCATGGTATATTTATTGAGCTGTACATCTGAGGTGACAGGCATTATTATTTCCCATGTTTTGACTGGAAGGGAATCTGACATACTACTGAAATAGACAATCAGACCTAGGCATCCCAAAGCTTTGTACTGTGGGACGTGGACAATAAAGTTCAATGATTCAAACGCTGAATGAATGCATCACGTCTTTTATCATAAATTTTTTCGTTGCCAAAGCGACATTGGATCGTTTCTAAGGTACCAATGCTACCTACGTCTGCTGTCTGTCTGGATGTTTGTCTGTTTGTGTGTCTGTACATGTACTTCGTTCATGACAATGTATCTGTGAGCCGAGCTGGAGCATTACCAGGGGTGCCATCTCTTTACCGCTGTGTCTCTCTCTGTGTCTCTCTCTCTCTTCCTCTCTCTCTCCACCTCTCCCTCTGCTGGTGTAGACTGTCACAGGGAGCGGGGTCGCTGCGTGGGAGAACGAGGGATGAAGGATGGAGAGAGAGTAACCGCTCTGTAACCGTCTGTCTCACCTTTCTCTCTCTGTCCTCCCCTCTCTCTCTCCCTCCTCTCCCTTGCTGTCTCTCTCTCTGTCCCCCTCTCTCTCTCCCTCCTCTTACTTGCTGTCTCTTCCTGCCCTCCTCTCCCCTCTCTCTCTCTCTCTCTCTGTGGGCAGTGGAAGCGTATAGCCAGAAGGCTTGAGTGGTCGGCAGTGTTGTGTTGCTGTTTACATCAGCTGCTGGATTGAGGTGAGTTCCGGCCTCCGCAACCGAATAAATGAGTTTACCCATCAAGCAGGGAGGAGGCGTGAGTAGGAGAGAGAGATGAGCCACCCTGTTGTTACTTTGGAACAACAAACACACTTAAACATGACTACATAACAGAAAAGTAAACCTAAATCATATTGCCTCGTCTCAAAACAACTATGGATTTATTACAATAATCCGTGAAAGGATTTTCCATGAAGAAAACAATGATCTTTTTTTCTCAAATTGTGTCCTGAACGTTTCTCTGCTTGTGATTTCCTGTCTGTGTAACGGATGAACACAGATGAACACAGATGAAGCGAACCAGTGGACAGAGAGATCAGAGAATGCTGGGAGTCCCACGGGAAGTGTTGGGGGGTAAGACCAACAAGAGTGTGTGGGTGGGGAGTGGGCTCAAAGAGAGAGACAGGTAGAGAGAGGGAGGGAGAGGGATGGGAGAGTGGGAGAGAGAGAGAGGAAGTGAGGGAGAGAAACTGATGGAGAGGGAGGGATGGAGGGTGGGAAGGAGGGAGAGGGGGAGAGAGAGAAACTGATGGAGAGAGTGAGCAACTGATGGGGAGAGTGAGAAATGAAAAAAGAGAGTTACAAACCAGAATCAGATTCCTGAATCAGATTACGATGATTATTTCAAGATGTCTTTTTTCAGATAGAGAAGTCCCCCCCCCCCCTCACACACACACACTAATACACACAGACCCTGAGTGTGCAAGGAGGAGGGAAGAGTAAAGAAGAGAGAGAGAGAGAAGACGATACTGTACACTTCATTGTTCACATAGTTTATCCCCGAAGTCTTAAGTATTCTGGGATGTACGGAAAAAGTTCCCTCCTTCATTAACATGCGAAGTCCTCCTCAGCTGTAGGCATGGGAGCTGACAAGACAAAACAAACCCCCACGATGCACTGCCTGATCATCCCGGAACATTCCGGAACGTTGGCTGAAGATGAAAGAACCAGGAAGAGCACGACTGTCCCTTGATCAATGTCTGAATCGTTTTCCAAACTCTGATGGTTCTGACATGAAGCGAGGAGTTAACGAAGAGGAAAGGTATTTGGAGCGGTATGCAAATTCATATGAATTTAAAGGTTTTGGGTGTGGGTTTGGGTGTGAGTGTAAGAGGAGAGACAAAGAGAGAGCGAGAAAGAGAGACAGAGAAAGAGAGAGCAGGAGAAAGAGAGAGATTGTGTGTCCATCTGCACATGTGTGGAGTCCTCTGTCTCTCCCTCTGAGAACACTTGATGTCACTCACTGGCAGAGTGGAAGCAGCTCCTGTTACAGAGACTCACAGAGACAAATAAGAGCCCCACTGTCAGATGGGCCCTGTGGCCCTCAGAGAACCCAGAGAGCATCCAGGGGGATACCAGCTTTCACATTCTCTTGATCTCTCTCTTCTGTGTGTGTCTCTCTCTCTCTCTATGTCTCTCTCATACTCTTTCACACAACTGTCTCTCTCTCTTTCACACCCTGTCCTATCCTTCTCACTTCTCTCTCCTCCTTTCACTCACACATCCATTCTCTCTCTCTCTCCCTCCCTCCTTCTCTCACCTATACAACATCTATCTCTATAAATACCCCCCTCCCTCCCCCCTGCACCACATATGTAAGGCCCCCCCTGTGCCCATGTAACTGGAGATCCTGATAAAAGCATGCTGTTATTGAGTTATCGACCAGAAGAGAGGGGGGCGGAGGGTGGGGTGGGGGGGTTGGGGTGGTAAGGGGTTGTTTAAGCTGTCGAGCATCAACAAAGCGAGGGCACGAATTGGAAGAAAGAAAGAAACGGCAAAAGGGATGGAGCGACTAGGTGGGGGGGGGGGGGGGGGGGGTATGTGTCAACGTGTAATCTGAGTCCCCATTCACATTAAAGGACTCTCTCCGAGTCTGGGTTGTTCCACTCTGTGCCCCCCGTCACCCCCCTCACCACACACCCGCACCCCTCCACACCCCCCTCACCCCCCACCCTGAAAGACAGCTTTCAGAATTGGATTACCAGGTCTGAATAGGGCTTTTTCCCCTCCGCTGGGCGGCTTCATCCAGAACCCCCTCCCCTGCATGCATACGACCCCCGACCCTCCTTGCCCGGCCCCGCCCTGCCTCCACCCCACCTCTTGCTCGGCCCTGCCCTCATTAAAGCCTCATTTAATATATTCATGTGATACCACTGTCTCTCCCTCCACACACAGGCCCTTCAATGAAGAATGCAAACTCTAGTTTGTGTGTGTCTTCGTATTCCTGCACGTGTGTGTGTGTCTGTCATTGTGTGTGTTTGTGTGTGTGTGTCAGTGTTGGTGATCAAAGCTGAGGAGGTTCTCTGTGTGCTCATCTTCAATCTCTGCTCTGTCGACGGAGCACCTCCTGAACACTTTCCCCTAGAGCAGAAACATGGTTCTAAACACGGTTCTATCCAGAACCTTCTATTCCCTGTCTATCTGGCGTCTGGAAGTGTTCTTCGTAATTCTACGTAGCAAATGTCTTTCTGTAATTATTACCTCTGGAATCTGAAAGAGCTTTACAGATTATTAGCGTAGCGTGCTTCCATGCGAGAGCCAGCAACTTGCCGTGGAAACGGTAGGCAGATTAAATGCCGTGCAAATGTCCTATGTGCTTCTTCATAATATACTGCTTTGCTGTTTGTTGGCTTGTTGTGACCCTTTCTGCAGATTAATTTGGTGATGGTAGGAGAGGGATTACTGTCTCTGAGCTGTTACTATCACATCTCACTCCTTTTCTCCTCGTCGTCTGGCCTGGTACTGTTAACCTGCTCTGGATAACCCTGTCTGGATAACCCTGTCTGGATAACCCTGTCTGGATAACCCTGTCTGGATAACCCTGTCTGGATAACCCCTTGTATCTATGTATCTGTGGGTTTCTAGTGCACGTTATTCCTCTCTCAATCCTTCTATCTACCGTATCCTGTCTACATTATCTTTATCTCTTTCCCCGACTTTCTGCTTTTTCCTGTCCATCTTTTCCTCCATTTCTACATCCCTCTCCTCCCTCTCTCTATCTCTCCATCCCTCTCCTCCCTCTCTCCATTTCTCCATCCCTCTCCTCCATCTCTCCATCCCTCTCTCCCTCTTTCCATCCCTCCCCCTTCCCTCTCCTCCTTCCCTCTCTCCCTACCTCTGTCTCTCCTCTCTCCCTCTGTCTTTCCTCCCTCCCTCTCTCTCCTCCCTCCTTCCCTTTCTCAGAACTCTCATTAGGGTATCTTGATACAGTTGGCAGAGACCTGCTTATGCAATATGTGTGAGTGCTGTTGGTGACACATATTCTGAGGAAAGAGGATTGGGCTGGATGTGTGTGCGCGTGTGTGTGTGTTCAGGCATGTGTGTGTGTCCCGGTGGCTATGTAGATACGTGGATTATTTCATATTGATGTAGTGGGTTATGATTGCAGACTGACCGCATAACAGCAGAAGTCACAGCTGGGGGGGAGGGATGGCAAACTGAACAGCACACACACAGGTACACACAGATACACACACACACAGACACACACACACACATTGGCAGGAGGGACACGGCGGTGGGGAAACAGACTGAGGGTCAGTGGAGGAGCCAGGCGGAGCTGTGCCTCAGAAGGATGGGGTTTTGATCCGGATCATAGTGACAGTGATGTGAGCCAGGGACGACACTGAAGCCCAGTGGCTGGCTGTGTTGCCGTGACGATGAGTCAGAGAGTGAAAGAGCGTGTGTATGTGTGTGTGAAAGAGAGAGAGAGGGGGGGGGGGAGTGGAATGCGGGTTGGTTGTGTTGTCAAGTCGACTTGCTTACAAGAGTGTCATTGAGTCTCTTTAGCAGGGACACACACACACATACATCAGGCCTGGCTTCCAGAAGTCCAATTTCGCCCTCATCTGCCCTGAAGGATTGTGGGAAATGCATATGATAACATCTGCACGTGTGCAGAGGTAACTCAGCTGGCCCCTCCCCCTCATCACCATGACACTGAAGACCTTTTGAAACGTCTTTTTCTCAACTTTCTTTAATACATCAGCTATCATAGATCGTGACCTCCCCGATACACTGCTGAAAATGTTGGACGCATATCTTTGCCACGTTTTTATTTGTATACAATCACCGATGTGGTCAACATCTGGACCCGGAAACACGAGGTCACATTTTGATAGAACGAACACACACACACACACACACACAAACATCGTGGAGCCAGAGATGCACATCTCCTCTTTAAGACACTGAATTTGCCGCTAACTGGCTCTCGGCCCTCTCGTCCGTACGGATGAGTCAGCATGTCTTCCGTCATCTCCCAGCACATCCCTTCCTCTCCGCTTCCCACTCTGGAGCGCCGTCAGCGAACACTTCCGACACGCTGCACGATTGTCCAATTGCCATGGGGGGAAGGACGAGGGGGGTGTGGAGCTCGGATGTGTCCTTGGTCCTCATGGAGCTCTCCCAGGGGAAAGATGGTTATGTTGGCCATCAGTGCCTCCTCTGGGTGTACAGAGCTGGGAGAGACACATTTCATTTTTGTTTTACATAATGCATAAATTAGTGTTTGATGAGATATTTCTAAACCCCCCAAATCCAAATTTTAGACAGTAATGATTTGACACTGGGTTACTATTCCGTTTGATTAAATCGACCCTAACAGAAAGCACCATGGCATATTTGTAGGCACAGGGGATGCATGCTGTTCACATGCAGACCGATAACGACATCAAGTGGACAAAATAAGGAAGACATCCCGCCGTCTGCCTGTCCCACTAAAATGTCCAGGGTTACTGGTGCTACAGCTCTCACTCAAACAAGCACGACTTTAATCGGCTTGTTTTGTGTGAGATATGGGATTATGTAATGTAACGTGGGTACATTTACAGCACATGAAGATGTGAAATCGATAAATGCAAATTACACAGGTAAAACCATCCATTTGACATAACAGAAACTCGCCAAGGCAAAGCTCTGTAATGTCTATAATTAAAAGTAGCCTCGTCAATTAGACTGAGGGTGGACTTGGGGAAATGATTTGGTCGGTTATTAATTGAACTACTTGACTGAACCAAAAGTAATGAACTTGAAACCGTCAAATGATACTTAAAATGAATTAATAGACATCCTTAGTGTTCCTCAAATGTCAAATAAGTGGAAGTGAGCGAGGTGGAGAGTGATATAGCGCGAGCCTGTGGGGGAACCCGCAGTGGGGGTTCTAGAGGGTCTCCCATCACCTCGGGATGCTTTTGCAGAACTCAAAATGCGCTCGCGCTGCATTTCCGCCCATACTTGAAAAGAGCATGTTCACAGCATGGGACTGAGAGCGAGACGTTTGCCAGAGGGTTCCCGCCGTTCCCCGCATCCAAACGCCTCGTGGATTTAAGTCAATTAAAGAGGAACTCCGCACACCTGTTCACCATCAAGTGACAAGGTGAGTCATTATCATTTCTGATCACCTTTCCTGCGTCCTTGTCTCCTAATCACTAACTTCTCTAATGAGGCACGAGTTTCCGGGAGAAGTTGTGGGAAACGGTCAATTAAGGGAACTTCCTTTAACGTTGGCACGCGCATCACGACATGTTGTTTATTAAGGTTCTAGAACACTGTTAAAGCTCGAGACTTCTAGAAGCGTTGGCGTTTTTTTCTTATTTTAAACATGGTTCAGTCACCTTAACAGACGCGGCAGCCTTCATTAAAGCCTCTAATTTCATGCATGCACCCTAGGGGTCTCCTAATGATTGGTTGTGTATGAATGGAAAATGTAACCCAAAGAAAACCTCTTTAAGTTTTCCTTAAAATACTTGCTTTTAAAGTGTCCATATGTTTAAAGTGAATTTATTAAGGAAAGCGTTTCACAAAACAGGCTTAAATGGTCCAAAACCTTTAAGATGTCTCATGTTCTGCAATGACAAATACTGTATTTCGGCCTATATCTATAGCAAATAATGACCATTTAAAAAAATTCTAAGCATTTTGATGGACCAACGAATTAATCCTAGTTTCGCATCATGGACATTCCTAGACTGGAGTGATATGAGAGCTTCATATCACACGATTGGTTTTGTTACATAACTTTCTCTGAAGTGCCATCATGTCTGCGTGGGCGCGCCTATTCTGTTCCAACTCCCCACTGCTCGTACTCTGCCTGGAAGGCTTGAAAAAGTACATCCCACTTGAATTATTCCAGGTATATTTCATAGAATATAGACTCACTAACGTGACCAACACGGGCTAACGTAATTGGTCAGATTACTCGGACAGAACTGCTTTGTGATTTATTTGTTAGTCAGTTGACAGAAGGGATCTATGTAGGGGCAACATGGAGAGTTCTGTGTTTTCTAACCATGAACGCTGGAAATATGGTGGGTTGATATTATGTTAATTATGGAGGAGGCATGACCCTGTGTGTGTGTGTGTTCAACCAGGAGCTAGGCTTGTGTGTTTATGACACGTGCACAGGCAAGCATGTTTTGTGTGAGTGTGAAGCTGTGTGTCGGGTTGAGCGTGTGCAGAAAAGTGTGTGTGTGTGTGTGTAGAGGGCTCTACTGGGGGCCTGTTGCGTGGGGAGTCTGTGTGTGATAGCAGAGAGCATAGGTGGTCATGACGCTACGTACTTGGAGAGCTCCGGAACCTTCACCTGCAGGGTCGTCCACGGTTACCAGTAAGTGAGTCCAAACCTCTGACTCCTTCTTGCCGTCACCCACGGATGATGTCACAAACAGGGCCGTGTGCCACATGCAGTCAGGCTTCCTGGAGATCAGAGAGTCGGAGAGGCTGTATGAGGGAGTGGAGGAGCTCCTCTCAGGAGGGTGGAAGCAGACACTCAGCAGACAGTGTTTTGTTGTGACTGGTCTTTAGGTGGCATGACAGAGCCACAGCTGAGCTGAGGAGCCTCCTGTGTGTGTCTGTTGACAACTCGGCACCTGTGTGTGTGTGTGTGTGTGTTAACCTCTCTCAGCTCCTGTGTGTGTGTGTGTGTGTTAACCTCTGTCAGCTCCTGTGTGTGTGTGTGTGTTAACCTCTGTCAGCTCCTGTGTGTGTGTGTGTGTTAACCTCTGTCAGCTCCTGTGTGTGTGTGTGTGTGTCTGTTCCCACTCTCTTAGCCCAGCGCTCGTGCTCTTCAGGTGGATTTGGAAACCAGACTGTCTCTGCGTTATTTCAGCTGCCTTCCAATGTCACATGCCCAGGCTAAAGGAAAGGCAGGTTCTCCCTGATTAGAGGATGTATGAGAGTTAAATTCATTGGATGCTGTCGGATCTAGAACACTCCCATAGAACCGTCTCTGTTTGAACCTAACGTAAGTCTAGACCAGACGATGTCATCTTGTAGTCTGAGAGGAGACATGAGGAGAGGGGAACCCACTTTGTAGAGTTTCACCAAACAAACACTCTCTAACCAACCATGTAGCCTGCATAGACATGGAAACTGATGGATTGGCTGGTTGATTGACACCGACAAGTACACACACTCCGTCACACACACACACACACTCCCTCACACATACACACACCCATCAGGCTTGTATCTAGAAAGGCAGGCTCAACTGTTGCTCTCAGGAGCAGAGAGGGATACTTATGCTAATTCCAGCGCTGACTCACTCCTCGGCCACCAGTGCGCTTCTAAAACGATGAATATTCACAGTTATTCTAACAGTTCTCCATCTACCTCAGCCTAAGTGTTTTTCTGTGACTCATGCTAATGGAGATAGCCATCATGACACTCCTTCGCTCTCTCTCTCTTTATTTCTGTCTCTCTCCGTCTCTGTCTCTCTCTCTCTCCGTCTCTCTCCGTCTCTCTCTGTCTCAGCTTCTGACAACATCTTTCCATGTCAGTGGAGGACTCCAGGTCTTCCTGTTCTGTTCCCACACTGCAGCTCTGAGTACATCTCTCTAACTTCCCTCCTGGGGGTTTCCCCTGATTCCTGGTGGTTCCTGCATGTTTCCTGGCTGTCAGCTGTCTCCCCCTGGCCTGCCTCCTGGCCTGCCATCCGGCCTCCTTAATTCAAGGACCTGCTCTGGGAGGTCTGTCATGTTCTTCTGCCCCCACAGTCTCCTGCTGTCTCCCAGAGACCAGGGAGCTGCTCGCTTTCAGCGAGCCACACCTTCCCTCTTCGTTTCTTTCGCTCTCTCTCCGTGTCTCTCTCTCTCTCTCGCTGTCTTTGTGTTTCTCTCCATCCCTTTCTCTCTTTCTCTCTGTCTGTCTGACTCCTTTTTTCTTCTTTTTCCAACGCTCTCCCTTTCCCTCTCTCTCATCCCTGGGGACCTGTCTCATCCCCCCCTCCCAAACGTCAGAGCCCTTCTCTCTCCTCCATTAAAGTTCATCATTCACATTCTTCTCTTCCTTATTCAGTTAGGTTTTTCCCCTCTCTGTATTTTCAGACATTTCTCCAGATGTTTCTCCTCCACACGATGCTAATTTCTTTCTCTCCTTCTCCCACTTTGGTTATCTCTCCCTCCTCTATCTTTCTCTCTCCATCCTCTCATTTTAGCTATTCCCTTGTTCTGTGGGTATTACATAAATCATTCTCAGTGTGTGTGTGTGTGTGTGTGTGGGCAGCGCTGTGTTTTATGTAAGCCAGACCTGGAAGTGGTCGGCGAAGTGCAGAGGTCTACCCCTGCTCTGCTGGGGTGTGTGACCCCAACAACCCGCTCTCACTGGAGGTGGGAGGTTCTCTCTCTCTCTCTCGTTCTCTATCTCTCTCTCTCTCTCTCTTGTTCTCTCTCTCTCTCTCGCTCTCTTTCTCTCTCAGTGTCTCAGTGATTCTCTCATTGTCTCTCTCTCTCTCTCCCTGACACAATTTCTCTATCTATTACTTTGTCACTTCACACCCATCTCACCCCAGCCTTCTCCCCCCCTCCCTCTCTCTCTCTCTCTCTCTCTCTCTCTCCTTCCCTCCTCCTGTTGTTTAGTCATGGAGGTCACAGGATGAGTGTGTGTTGGTGTGGGTGTGCACCGAACACGCATGTTCATTAGCACATGTTTGGAAACACTCTGACCTCTGACTCCACACGCAAGATGTAATCACAACCCAACTCACGTTGATTGAGTAGTGTTGTTTTCTGTTGCTATGGCGAACAAGTGCTTGACTTTCTGAGTTGAGGGGTCACGTTTCCAAACCCTCGAGCGAGAATTACTGACGAGTGGCCAAAGAAAACACTACCCACCTGTTGGAAGTGTTATCACAGGAAAAATGGCCGCTTTTGTGTCAAACCTTCCTCTGGCCGTTGAAAAGTTATTTGTGCTGGGAGGTAGGAGGCAGCATGTTGAATAAAACAGAGGAGAACTTGAAAAGAGAGGAGGTTAAAAATAACTTTGGTTTGTTTTGCATGAGAGGCAGAGGAAGTCGCGGAAAATGCTTTCTAGAAATAAAGCACCTCTCCACCTTGGTGATTTGGTAGCTGGCCTCTCCTCCACGTCTGTCACTACTGGAGGGGTTGTGTGTGTGTGGTGTGTGTTTTCGTTTTTGAGTGTTCGGCTGTGTGTGCGTATCTTTGTAGTGTGTAGCTTCTGAGTTTGTGCGTTTGCGCGCGTGTGCGTTTGCGCGCGTGTGTGCGTTTGCGTGTGTGTGTGCGTCTCTGGATGCTGGGGTGTTTCACTGAGTGGGAATGCCTGGTAGGATGTGTAGGACTGCGTTACCACGGCAACCATCTGCTGCTAAGCTCGCAACACTCTTTGGGCAGCCCACACAATGTCACCAGTGTGACACCCGGCTCCCTGTTCTGAGAGAGAGGAAGAGAGGGAGAGAAAACCAGAGAGACAGAGAGGAAGAGAGAGAGAGAAAACCAGAGACAGAGGAAGCGAGGGAGAGAGATGGAGAGAGAGAGAGGGAGAGGAAACCTGAGACAGAGAGGAAGAGAGAGGAAGAGAGGGAGAGAGATGGAGAGAGAGAGAGAGAGAGGGAGAGAGAGAGAGAGAGAGAGAGGGGAAACCAGAGACAGAGAGGAAGAGAGAGTGAGGAAGAGAGGGAGAGGAAGAGAGGGAGAGAGATGGAGAGAGAGAGAGATGGAGAGAGAGAGGGAGAGAGAGAGAGAGAGAGAGAGGGGAAACCAGAGACAGAGAGGAAGAGAGAGAGAGGGAGAGAGGAAGAGAAAGATGGAGAGAGACAGACTGATAGAGGGAGAGAGAGAGAGAGAGATGGAGAGAGAGAGGGAGAGGAAACCAGAGACAGAGAGGAAGAGAGGGAGAGAGAGATGGAGAGAGACAGACTTATAGAGGAAGAAAGACAGACATTGATTGTCTAACACAGTGGGTCCCAAACTTTTTCTGCAGGGCCCCCCTTTCTGAAGATTAGAATATTTTCGAGCCCCCCCACACTGACACAAACATACAAATCCCTTGTTTCTAAACCTTGCCGCGCCCCCCCTGCAATACCACCGCGCTCCCCTTAGGGGGCGCGCCCCCCAGTTTGGGAACCACTGGTCTAACATAAGAATAAGTGTGTGGTTCTTGTCTGTGTGTGTGGTTCTTGTATATGTGACACACAGTAACCATTGTATGTGTGTGTGTGTGTGTGTGTTGTAGATGCAGGAGGATCCAGGTTCCACACGAGACTCCAAACAGAGTTTCAGTGTGTTGGACCGCCTCCTCATCACACATCCTGTCTGGCTACAGCTGTCAATCAACTCTGACTCCGCCCTCTACATCCTGCTGAGAGAGCCAGTCGGGGTGAGGACCAATCACGTCGGTCCTCGACTGAAATGCACCAATTAAATCGATCGATGAAAACATTTGAAAAACACGTTAAAAAAAAGTTTTTGAAAAAGTGACAAATCATCGAAACATTTTTAGTCAGAATTCATATCTAACTTTGTGTGTTGTTGTGTGTTGCTGTTTAGACGTTTCTGGTGCGTAAATGTAGCTCCACGCAGAGGAAGATTCTGTGTGTGAGGGTGTCAGGAGACAGAACCACCTTCGCTGTCAAGGAGTGTTACATCTGTGAAGAAGACTCCAGTGAGTGTGAAACACACACACTTACACACACACACGATTATCAATTATCTGCTTAAACCGCCAATCATTTTCTGTCCAATCACTAGCCTTTGCCCTGGAGTGTTCCGCCCTCAGTTTTCCAGACCTGTGCCGATTGGTTGCTTTCTACTGCATCAGCAGGTATGTCTCTCTGTTCTGTCCCTCTTCATGAAGCCAGTTCACTGAAACCTCCATAACTGATGACTAATAACATCTGATTGGCTACCAGTGGATGTCCATTCTGAAATGGAAAGCCTTCCTCTATTCATCTTTTACCACTTCGTTTACTTTTCTCGTTATTTTCTTCTCTATTTTCTCTCTCCCTCTCTCCCTCCCTCCCTCTCTCCCCCTCTCTCTCTCTCCCTTTCTCTCTCTCTCTCTTTCTCCAGAGATGTTCTGCCCTTCCCACTACAGCTCCCAGATGCCATTGCCCAAGCCGCCTCCCACAGGAAGCTGGAGGCCATCTCCCACATGGGGCTGGGTAGGGAAACACACACACACACTCACACTCCCATACACACACACACACTCACGTCCTGACCCCTAACCCTGTCCATGCAGAGTTCTGGAGCACCCTGAGTCCATCAGAGCTCCAGAATGGGCCTGGAGACCTGCTGGCTCCCCCCAGCACCTGGACCAGCGCCTGGACCAGTGGCAGTACCAGGACCAGCATGAGCACCAGGGCCAGCCAGGACCAGATCGGACCGCCCCAGGACATGTGTGCCATGGTGGCCCGCGGCAGACAGGGGGCGCTCTGCTTCATCAACCCACTCTTCCTGCAGCTGGAGGTAGAGTCAGTCTTAAAGGGACATTGCGCTCTAATGTCTCAACTTCAAAGCTATCTCTTTAACAATGACAAACATATATAACATAGCTAACTCAAACCTGATTCCTAACCCCGTCTGTTACACCAGCTGACACAGCAGGCCGCCCAGGGAGCGTCTAACAAACGCCACCGCTTCAAACGCAGCATGAGGGTGCGCGTGTCTACAGAGAGTTCTCTGAACCTGTCTGGGGGCCCCCGGCCCTGCTCCCCTCCACCCCCAGAGCCGTCTGCCGGGGGGGAGAGGATGCTGCCCAGCCCCAGCCCCCAGAGGAAGGTCCATGCTGGGGCAGGGCTGCTGAAAAGGACCCCAGCACTCGCCCCCACCTCCATGGAAGACGAAGAGTTGGTGCCTCCTCCCCCACCCCTGGTGAGACTTTATCACTCGCTCCTTCTCTCTCTTTACGTTTATTTTATATCTTTTTTTTTCCTCCCCCAACATACACACAGTTCTCTCCACCCCCCTGTCTGCCTTATCATCAACTCATTTACCCCCGTCCCCCATCCCCCCCCCCGCCCCCCGATCCAGTCATTACCAGACCTCCAGGACGAGACCCCCCTGCCCCTGGAGGACGAGCCCAGCATCGAGGTGGCCTGCCTGGCCTTGGAGGGCCGCCCGGCCCCCTCCCTGGCGGAGCTGGACAGCAGCAGCTCCTTCAGCAGCCTGGAGGACGAGTCCGAGCCGGAGGAGGAGGAGGAGCAGGAAGAGGAGGAGCCAGATGACAGGCCTCTCACCAGGACAAACTCAAAGCAGCGCCCCCCTCTGGTCCGCTCGCACGGCCACGGCGGCTTACACCGCATGAGTGCCGCCTTCGTGTGTTTCTTCGCCCCGGAGAAGCGGCTCGCCCGATTGGTGGAGGAGCTGTCGCGCGACAGACGCTCTGCTTTCGGCGCCATGGTCCTGGACTTCCTCCAGAGGCAGAGGGAGGAGCTTAAAACTCTTCTGATGTCACATCCTGCCTCCATGTCCTCCTTTTCCTTCTCCGCTTCCACCTGCTCTTCCATGTCCTCGTCACCTCTGACCTCCGTGGGTCTGCTCCAGGGGGTGAGGCGCTTCCTGTCCCAGGCCAAGGCCTTCCTGCTGGACAGCGGTGAGCTGGAGCCCCCTATCGACACCCTGGTGCCGGAGAACGAGAAAGGTGGGGAGCTGTGTCAGGTGACCTGGACCTGAGCACCAATAACACTCAACATAAATTCCGGTTGAATTGACTTGAATCGTTTAGAAGGATTGCTGTTTAACACCCAGTGTGTTAAGCACACAAGGGCTGGCTGCATATTGAAGTCTATTCAATAATGCATGACCAGGACATCATTATTATTGGATACTATTAGCAAACATGTCAATCAGATTAGTCTGTAGCTTGGCAAGGTATTGGAGAGAGAGAGAGAGAGAGAGACAAAGGGGGGCAGACATTTGATGAGAGGTAGACTAAAGATGTCGGTGAGAACATCGTTCTCGTTGCCACACGTGTGTGTGTGAATTTGTGTGCTTGTGTGTGTGTGTATGTATGATGCATTTTTTCCTGGCATTGCTAATGCTGTTGGAGAGCGTTGGAGGGAGGGAGCGTGAGGGAGTGTGAGAGAGATGGATTGAGAGAGAGAGTGAGGGGTGATAGAGAGGGGGGAGAGAGACATGGGGGGAGAGAGAGAGAAAGAGAAAGGGGGGAGAGAGGGAGAAAGAGGGAAAAAGAGAGAGGGAGAAAGAGGGAAAGAGACAGAGAGAGAGAGGGAGAAAGAGAGAGAGAGAGAGAAAGAGAGGGAGAAAGAGAGAGAGAGAAAGAGAGAGAGAGGGGGAGAAAGAGGGAGCGAGAGAGAGCGAGGGGAGAGTCAGTGTCCGGCGTAGTTCTAACTGCTTGCTGATTTCTCCTCTTGCGTCGGTGGAGGCTTTAGCATTTCATTTTCTCCCCATCGTTCATCCTGGAAGATATCACAGTCCCACGCTCACTTGAAGAGCAGCACGATTCTGTTCGACCCGTACAGGAGGGAGGGAGAGAGGGAGGGAGGGAGGGAGGAAGCTGCTGAAAGAGCTGAGGGAAAGAGAGAAAGAGAATAAAGGAAGTGATGTATTTTAAGAGAAGAGAATAGATTGAGTGGAGGGAGAGATAATACCTCAGATGAAGAGAGGGAGTGAAACAGTGAGCACAGAAGGGAGGGAGGGTGGTATCGATACTGAGGAGAGACAGAGGCTGACTCTAAGGGCCCAGTTCAGGGAGGGTACAGTACACTGGGCCTCCTCCTGGAGAGGAAACACTAGTCTGCTGCAGCACAGCCAGCTCACAGGGTGTGCGTGTGGGGGAATGTGTGGGGAGCGTGTGGGGTAATGTGTGGGGAGCGTGTGGGGGAATGTGTGGGGAGCGTGTGGGGAGCGTGTGGGGTAATGTGTGGGGAGCGTGTGGGGAGCGTGTGGGGGAATGTGTGGGGAGCGTGTGGGGGAATGTGTGGGGAGCGTGTGGGGAGCGTGTGGGGTAATGTGTGGGGAGCGTGTGGGGAGCGTGTGGGGGAATGTGTGGGGAGCGTGTGGGGAGCGTGTGGGGGAATGTGTGGGGAGCGTGTGGGGAGCGTGTGGGGGAATGTGTGGGGAGCGTGTGGGGAGCGTGTGGGGTAATGTGTGGGGAGCGTGTGGGGGAATGTGTGGGGAGCGTGTGGGGAGCGTGTGGGGTAATGTGTGGGGAGCGTGTGGGGGAATGTGTGGGGAGCGTGTGGGGGAATGTGTGGGGAGCGTGTGGGGAGCGTGTGTGGAGCGTGTGGGGAGCGTGTGGGGTAATGTGTGGGGAGCGTGTGGGGTAATGTGTGGGGAGCGTGTGGGGAGCGTGTGGGGGAATGTGTGTGTCCACCTTCACAAGGCTATTCAGCTTCGACACGGTGCCTATGAGTGCAGAGTCTCACTTTTCATCTGTTGGTCTTTCTAAACTGCCTCCCTCCCTCCTTCCCTCCCTCCCCCCCCAGACCTGGCCCTGGAGAAGGCCATGTTCGGCTGTGTTCTCAAGCCCCTGAAGGCTCAGCTCTCCCGGGGCCTGGCCCTCCTTCACCGCCTGGACGGCTCCACCCAGAGGCTCACCGCTACCTTGCACCGCGACCAGGAGGGGGCTCTGGAGCGCCTGGGCGTGCAGGTGGGGGGGGAGAGGAGCGGATGTCTGGTCACGTCTAATTCTCCTTCCACAGCAGTGTGAGGATCGCTGACAGAGCCTGTGTCCTGTGTGCAGGTGGGGGTTCCAGATGCCCGCGGGGTGGAGAGGGTGCGGCAGAAGCTGGCCCTCATGCAGAGGACTCACTCCCCCATAGACAAGGTGCTTCTGCTGCTGCAGGTCTGCAAGTGTGTCCACAAGGCCATGGGGTCCTTACACGGTGAGCGGCGGGTGGCCACCTTGATGCCTGATCCAAAAAGCACATCAAAGTGTTATCATCTAAAATAGTAGATACCTTTTTTTTCTAAAATATCTGATTATTTATTTTGCTACAAAACCGGTAACTGAGCACAAGCTAACGTTGTCCACTGCCTTTCAGGACAGGAAGTGAGTCCTGTGGACTTCCTGCCAGCCCTGTCCTACCTGATAGTGCAGTGTAACAGGCCTCAGCTGCTGCTGGAGGTGGAATACATGATGGAGCTGCTGGAGCCGTCCTGGCTCACAGGAGAAGGCAGGAGACATACTACCATACTACTATAGTTCCACACTACTATACTACTATACTACTATACCACTATACTACTATACTACCATACGACTATAGTTCCACACTACTATACTACTATACTACCATACTACTATACCACTATACTACTATACTACCATACTACTATAGTTACACACTACTATACTACTATACTACCATACTACTATAGTTCCACACTACTATACTACTATACTACCATACTACTATACCACTATACTACTATACTACCATACTACTATAGTTCTACACTACTATACTACTATACTACCATACTACTATACTACCATACTACTATACTACCATACTACTATAGTACTATACCACTATACTACCACACTACTATACTACCATACTACCATACTACTATACTACCATACCACCATACTACTATAGTACCATACCACTATACTACCATACTACCAGACTACCAAAACGTAATTATAGAAATATATCACCCACAGTCCCAGACATACTCAACCCCCCCAGGTGGTCTAACCTGTTGGTCCTCTCCTCCAGGTGGGTACTACCTGACCAGCGTCTACGCCAGCCTGTGTCTGATCCAGACTCCAGAGCTGGAGGATCTCCCCCCAGGCTCCCTGCCCCAGGAGGCCCAGGACCAGCTGAGGGAGTGGGGCTACAGACGCAGCCGTGAAGCCCAGAGCCAGCACCGCCAGCTGCAGAGCCAGGTCAGCCCGTCCTCACACCCAGGGAAAGTAGAGGGTGGTGGGCCACCATCAGTAGTCAGTAGCCCCTTTGAGATGGATCCTTGGAGCAGTTTTTCTGATTTCTATTTTGTTTTATTATGGGGGGGAGGGGAAGAGGGGTTGCGCTATTTTTAGTTTGAAACACAAACTAAGCATCTAAGTGTTCAGTTCTTACGTTAGAGGTTCAGGTAAGAAAATAATAATAAACCTGCATCATCCTCAACACCTCCACCACCACCCACACACCAACACTAAATCACACCCTCCTCGACCAATCAGGCGCTCCAGCCTCCACCTCCCTCCACCATCTCAACCCCCTCCCGGATTCAAAATGCCACAACCTGCTTGTTCCAGACGCGGTTAGCTTAGCGACCAGATCGCTCGTCACGTGGGACGACTCTCTCCCTTCAAATAGCAGATCTAACTCACCCTGCCGCTACAGACCCACTGATACAGGCTGAGATCAGTCAGCTAAGTGCTATGAGGGAGTGGGCGTTCAGATAACATGAAATTTATTGAGCAGCGACGCACTGAAGCAGCCAAACACAATATGCACACGGACAGCGAAGAGCTCAGGGACTCTGTAAGTTTTTGGCTTTAAAAAAAAAAGCGGGGAAAAAAGGATGTATATATATTTATATATGTGTGTGTGAGAACCTGTTGATGGTGGAATGCTTTGAAGGGGGGGGGGGGGGGGGGTCTATGAGAAGGTGTGTGTTTTTGGGATAGAGAGAAAGAGAGAGAGAGAGAGAGAAATGGAAAGTAAAATTCTGTTTGTAGATGTATTGTGTGTGTGTGTGCACTATAAGTGTGTCTTAGTAGAGGTGTGTGTGTGTGTGTGTGTGCACTATAAGTGTGTCTTAGTAGAGGTGTGTATGTGTGTGCACTATAAGTGTGTCTTAGTAGAGGTGTGTATGTGTGTGCACTAGAATTGTGTCTTTGGAGAGGTGTGTGCGTAACAAGTGTTTGAGGATGATTAGAGAAGGGAAGTGTGTGTGTGTGTGTGCGCGCGCTGCGTGTGTGTGTGAATCAGTGAGTGTTATGAAGGCAGTTGGTAGGTGGTTATGCAATTATGTAATACAGTTCTGTACTGTACTGAATCTGGGCACACTTGATGTGGATACATTATAATCTTGCTTGTTGGCATTTGTTGATGTGATTTACAGTCTATCCAGACATTTTGCTTGATGGAGAAAGAGTACGTTGTTGTTGCATTGGGATCATTGTGGTTTTATAAAGAGCGCTATTAAGTTTAGAATGCTTTGACATTTTATGTCAGTTAGCTGATGTTGCTAACCTCATGCTGTTTCACGTTCTCAAGCTGTCTGATTCGTCATCTCTTCATGGAGGTGTTTTCCAGTTCTTTATTTAAAGCTTCGATACGTAACCGTGTACCGGATCGTAACTTTTGCTTTGTATTTGTGTTTCGCCATCTGTGCCTCTTCTCTTTCTGTCTGCCTCCCTCGCTTTCTCCCACTCTCCCTCCCTCCTTCTGTGTGTGTTCACGTGCCTGGTGCGCTCACGTTGGCCTGACTGCCTCCCTTCCTGTCTGCCTGCCTGCCTGCCTGCCTGCCTGTCTGTGTGCCTGCTTGTTGGCCTGCCTCTCTGCCTATGTCTCACCTGTCTGTCCCTCCCTCAAATCCTCCTTTGCCCATCCCTCCATTCCTCCCTCCCTCCATCCATCCTTCTGTTCCTCCCTCCATCCATCGCTCCCTACATTGTCTTCCCCTCCCCCCCACCTCCCTCCCAGAGGTGTGTTCGGGTGCTGTTCCAAGACGGTGAGCGCAGCGCCGTGCGGACTCTCCAGTGGCGTGCGGGCGAGAGCCGGGAGGTCCTGGCCCAGCTCTGCGCCGCCACCTTCGGGGTGTCCGACCCCCAGCACTACACCCTGTACTGGCGCAGCGGGGGGGAGATGCGTGCCCTGCCCACACAGGCCCAGCCCCAGGACCTGGCCAGCCACAGCGAGGGAGGACCCTCGCTCTCCTACCTGAGGACAGACCACGACTTCAGCAAGATGCGCCGGCTCACCAGGGGGGGAGCTGTGGACCTGGGGGAGTCGGTGTGCGAGGAGTGAGGTGTGGGGGGGGGGGAACGTGAGGAAGGGAGGGAGGGAGGGAGGGAGGAGGGAAGTGTTGAGTTTCTCTCCCTTCTTCTGTCTCTGTCTCTCTCTCTCTCTCTGGCTGTAGTTCTCTGGCCATGTCCATTGATGAAGCTGTTTTGTGTCTAGTTCATAAGTCCCAGGAGATGTTGTCAAACCACCTGCTGCCCCTTTGATAAAACCTTGGGTGCATCTCGTTCAGTGTGCTAGGCCTCCTTATTGTGACACACACCCCTCTATGCTGGCTACGGGGCAAAAGCAATGCACTTTTCTACATAAGGGGACTGTCGTGTTAAAGGCAGTGCACCGAGCCACATTGTCAGTGGTGGTCTGTTATCGTGTTTAGGGGTCCTGTGTGGTGTTCTTCCTGAGGTTTAGGCTGCTGTGTGGGGCTTCATGTCTCTACAGACGGATGTATGGTTGGTTATTTCTCTCTTTGCGTCGCCCCAAGTGTGTAAAAAGTTCGCTCCTGGTTCTAAGTCAGCTGTCAAGGGCTCGGGGGGTCTAAACATGACGCCACTGGGACGTACAGCTACTTTAGGACTAGAGGTCAAGAACAGTATTTTTAGGCTGACCAGGTGATGACCAAACCTCAAATACCAAAGTGATATCACAGGCCAGAAGGTTAGGATTGTGTATGAGCAGCTTAGTGGTCAAGCTTTGTGTTGAATATGGAGTCTGGGGGGGGGGGGGGGGGGGGGGGGGGAGACGACAAGATGGCTGTGCAGAGGGTTAACACACACGCTGATGTTTGAAATCACCAAAACTGTTTTGTGATGCTGTGGATGTTGTTCTGCCATGTGATGGGAATGATGCTTAACACGACAGGTTTGGATTGTAACCGTCATTTTTCCTTTTTCTTTCCGTAAATAAAGACCTGGTCTGTGGTGTCATTTGAGTTTTCTTGTTAAGATTTTTTGGCCAGCAAAACATCAATTTAGGCCGTAGACATACGTCATATAAAAACCGCTTTTCTTTCTTTGTTTAATTTTTCTCTCTTAAAATTCTTAAAGCAAAGAAGTTGTTTAAATGATGAGGGGGGCCAGTTTAGAGGAAGACAATCTTAACATTGCCAATAAACCTGGGTTATGTCTTACCTCTTGGTGATTGGTTGAATGTAAAGTCAATCATCAACTATTGGTGACTTCTGCTGCAACTTTACTACAGGTGACAACCAACTGACTGTTCAAATATACTTTAATGTTACTATCAATAACAAGCTACTATGTACTGCGATTGTTCCAATGTGGGAAACACATTATATTGACATAATACGGATGAGTTGTGTGAACAAAGTAAGTATTTTATCGAAAAAGTAGTGATTATTTTGGACAAAGATCAAATGGCATATTTTGAAAATTACTGCATGCTTAAAAAAAAAAGTAATATCGTGCAAAGGTTCTGAGAATGTGACGTGTGATTCTGCATGTGTTCCGTGAGCTCAATAAGAAAACTTTAAGGAATTCCCTATTTCTTTGAATGTAAAACACATTGCTGTATTTTGTCAAGTAATTCTAAATCGCAATAAAATTGCAGTGTTTGTTCCCAACAGTCATATCTTGTGTGTTTACTGCTATGGGACTCCTGCATGTTGAGGTTTGGCCCCTAGAGGGCAGTCATGTACTGTCCTTATCTTAAAAAGCCTTATCGCGTCTTACTTCTTGGCTCGTTTTAAGCTAAACAGTCATGAAACAGATTAAACTCTTGTTTTTTTTCTTCCTATTTGACATAAATCATAAATTCCCACATTCGTACGGATTCAAAATAGCTTTGTTTTCGATCACAATAAAGCTTTTAACTCAGTCAATCCACTTGGCATTTCATTTTTTTTCTCGTATATTTCAGACAATTGCAGGTCTGACTAATAAACAACAAGTCGTTGAAATGTTTTATAAAAAGAATGCCCACCTGCATCAGTCTCCAGATAAACAATAGGACCTTTTTCAGAGCTGACATTTTGATCGTTGATAGAAAAACAAATCATCCTGTCAAGTTGACAACAAAGGCAACGGTTTTGTGAAGGCGCGTTCCTGTTTCCATCCCAGGATTAAAAACATTCGTAAACGATCTTGAAGCTTCTGTGCTTTCTTGTCTCAAGCGTTACGTCACAGTACCCCTCTCACCTCTACCCCCCCCCCCCCCCCCATCTCTCTCACCACTATCTCCTCACCACTATCTCCTCTCACCCCTACCCCCTATCCTCCCACCTCTCTCTCACCTTCATTCTCTCACCCTCACCCTCTCTCACCCCTACCTCCACTCTCCTCCCACCTCTGTCTCCATCCTCTCTCCCCCCCTTCTCCCTCCCTCTACTTCACCCCTACCCCGAGCTTGGCCAGGACACCCAGGCCTTTCTCCTCGTACTCGGCCCTGCTCAGCCAGAAGGACTCCTTGTCCTTCATGATGTTGGCCAGCACCGCCCCGCCCATGAACACCATGTGCTTACGTCGAGGGGGGTCTTCAATACGGATCTTGAATTTCTGCAGGAAGGATGGAGGGAGGGACAGAGATAAAGAGAACAGAGGGTGAAATATAGAGATAGAGAGAGGGAAAGACAGAGAGGGGGGGAGAGAGAGAGAGAGGATGGAAGGAAAGATATAAGACTCAACTTTCTACAATGCAACACGTGTTTCTACAGTTGAATATCTGAACATCATATGTATGTGTGTACAAGTGTGTGTGTGCACGCATGCACGTGTGTGTGACCTACAGAGAGTTTCTCCACGTCCCCCTTCAGCACCCTCTCCAGGTAGAGCTGCTTGATCTCTCTCTCCAGACGGGAGGGCAGCCCAGGGTACATGGTGGTTCCTCCTGACAGCACAATGTGCTTGTAGAAATCAGCCCTGTAGACAGAGGCAGCGTTAGACAGAGGTTAGACAGAGGCAGCGTTAGAGGCAGTGTTAGACAGAGGCAGTTATAGAGGCAGTGTTAGAGGCAGTGTTAGAGGCAGTGTTAGAGGCAGTGTTAGACAGAGGCAGTTATAGAGGCAGTTATAGAGGCAGTGTTAGAGGCAGCGTTAGACAGAGGCAGCGTTAGACAGAGACAGTGTTAGGGTCAGGGGGAAGAGAGAGAGAGCGTGACCTCTGACCTGAGGTCGATGTCTGCGGCCTGGATGGTGTTGAAGAGCAGCTCGGCCACGCCTGCCCCCTCCACGTTGATGAGGTGAGGCTGGAACAGGGCCTCAGGGGCCCCAAACCTCTCTCCCCCCACCATCACTATACGGCCGTCAGGGAGCTGGGGGAAGGGGAGGGGCAACATTGGTTAGGTAAACACAACAACGTAACTAAATATTTATTTATTGTAGAGTTTTTTTAACATTATGAACATTATTCTTTGTTGTTATACATTGTATTATTAATAGAAATAATCATCATTAAACCCCTCCCCAAAATGTTAACTTGCTAACTTTCAGCGTTAGCTTTGTTGTTGGGCGTTGCCACGACGCTGCCGTTTTCTACTTTGTCGTCATCAAAAAGCTAATTGGCTAGTGGACCTGTCCCCAGTGTGGCGCTATGAGGCGCTCTGTGTCCAGATACCGTGTAGGACTCCACCAGCACTGTGGTCTCCAGGGCCAGCTTCTGCTCCTGCTCGATGTTGTAGCCCACATAGCACAGCTGCTCCTTCAGCATCCGCACCGTCTCAAAGTCCGCCGAGTGGTTGAAGGCGTAGCCCCGCAACAACAGGAGCTGAAGGGGGGGGCGGAGGGAGAGAGGGATGGATGGATGAAGGGATAGATCATGGGTGGCCCTCGAGAGCCAGAGTCCTGAAGGTTTTAGATGTTTCCTTGCTCCAGCACACCTGATTCTAATGTTTCCCTGCTCCAGCACACCTGATTCTAATGACTGGGTCAATATCAAGCTCTATGGAAGCCTCATAATTAGAATCAGGTGTGTTGGAGCAGGGAAACATCTAAAACCTTCAGGTGGACAGAGGGAGAGGAAATATTGTGTATGTATCTAGACCGAACAAGGTGGAGACAGGGTTGGGGTTGCACCTTGATGAGGTAGCGCGTGATGTCACGTCCTGCGATGTCCAGCCTGCGTGTGAGGTGGGGCAGGGAGAAGCCCTCGTACACGGGACAGATGTGCGTGACCCCGTCCCCGGAGTCCACCACCACCCCCGTCAGCAAGCCTGCACACGAGACGCTTCACCAGTCATGAGTCATTCATATCAGCCTCGCCCCTCCTCCCTCACGCCCTCACCCCTCCTCCCCCACCCCCTCACCCCTCCTCCCCCATGCCCTCACCCCTCCTCCCCCACGCCATCACCCCTCCTCCTCCACGCCCTTACCCCTCCTCCTCCACCCCCTCACTCCTCCTCCTCCCCCACGCCCTCACCCCTCCTCCTCCACCCCCTCCTCCCCCACCCCCTCACCCCTCCTCCTCCACCCCCTGACTCCTCCTCCCCCACGCCTTCACCCCTCCTCCTCCACCCCCTCACCCCTCCTCCCCCACCCCCTCACCCCTCCTCCTCGACCCCCTCACTCCTCCTCCCCCACGCCCTCACCCCTCCTCCTCCACCCCCTCACTCCTCCTCCTCCCCCACGCCCTCACCCCTCCTCCCCCACGCCCTCACCCCTCCTCCCCCATGCCCTCACCCCTCCCCCATGCCCTCACCCCTCCTCTTCCACCCCCTCCTCCTCTACCCCTCACCCCTCCACCCCCTCCTCCCCCATCCCCTCACCCCTCCTCCCCCACGCCCTCACCCTCCTCCCCCACGCCCTCACCCCTCCTCCTCCACCCCCTCACCCCTCCTCAGCCTCACCTTGAGCGTAGAGTGTCAGTACGGCCTGGATGGCCACGTAGATCCCGTGGAACTTGTACTGCTCGAACATGACCTCTGTGATCTTCTCCCGGTTCTTGTTGGGGTTCATGGGGGGCTCAGTGAGGAGGACCTGGATGATGGGGTGGTGGAGGGGGCAGGTCAGAGGTTACAGAGGGCAGGAGAGGGCAGGTCAGAGGTTACAGAGTGCAGGTCAGGAGAGGGGGCAGGTCAGGAGGGGGCAACAGTACACATGGATGATTTAGCACAGGATGTGTCCAATCCTGGTCCTTGAGGACCACTATTCAGTTTTCGTTGTTTCCCTGCTCTGGCACACTTGATTCTAATGAATGGCTCCTTATCAGTAATAGCCTACCTTGCAGTCCGGGGGGTGGATGTTGAGGCGGTCGGGGCCGAAGGTGTGGTCCCACAGATGGATCATGTCCTCCCAGCTGCGCACCATGCCGTTATCCATGGGGTACGAGACGTCCAGCATGTGGCGACACTCACTGGCCTCGTCACCCACCATCAGGTCCTGGGGTCAGGAGTCAATGAAGGGAGGGGGGAGTCAGAGGTCAGGAGGGTGAGGGTCAACTACATGATGTGCCCCCCACAGCCTCTGTTTGGGCGTGAGCTCACCTTGATCTCGATGTCGCCCACTTTGACAGAGGAGCGCAGCAGAGGACGGCCCACTATAGCAGGGAAGATGTGCTCAGGGAAGTTGGAGCCGGCGAAGCCACACTTGACAAACTGACAACCAATAGGAAAAGGAGACACGTTTGTGTTTGGTATCTTGTTAGGTTGCACCTTCGCTCTGGCAGTTCTGAAGGGGGGAACTGTTTGGTTTCTTGGTTCCTCTGTGTTTCTGTTTTCGATGTGGCGCTACTTCTCCATTTTCAGTCATGACTGAAATGACTCTCTTGTCATTTAGGACTAATAAAGTAAAGTGTTTTATAGGGTTACGTGTCTCTTAAACTGCTTGCCTGGCAGTATTGAAATGTCTCAACTTGTCTAGTGTAAACCCTAATCCACATTCCATAGCCTAGAGGACACCTGGATATACCAAGACTTGTCCAACAAGTAAAACAAAGCATTAGAAAGAGATACTATCTTATTAATTTTTTTACCTTTGTGTTTTCAATTCACTTCAAAGCACTTATTCACGTTGTGAATAAAACATGACATTTGAAGAACTGGAAATTCAGCTCTTCCTGGTTTAACTCGTAATTCGACCAATCACAGCTCACACCGGCCCAGTACCACCATGTATGGTTTGAAGTATGACAGAACGTGTCCAAACTCATGTGTGCTCTCTGCAGATGCAGTCGGACCCACCCTTCACTGCCTACCTGCCCTGGCTATTACTACAACTGCTAAATGCGGTTTTACTAACATAGATCTAATGTAAAATACACTTTTTATATTATAGGCCTACGTTTGATATATAATAATATTCGTTTACAGCCAATACATTTTTGCACAGCAAAAAAGTACATGCAAATTAGACTTGCATCTATTGCAATTTGATGTAGATTTAAAAAAAACAATTCTCACAATAATAACACACCCTTTAAATTATTCTACGCATATGGCGCAAGCAACGCAATTTCAATGAACACACACACACACAAATTTAACAACTGTCATAAACTGTGTACAGAAGTGTCACTTCAGTATGGAAACACTAACTTACCCCGGTCCCATTATCACACACAACCACTTTCCTTCCCTCGCTGTCCATGTTCAAGTGATGCTGGACACGAGGTCTCTCCCTCCACAGGTAAGTTGGACGAAAAAAACGTTGTTATATTTAAGCTATATATATTATTTCAAAACAATCATGGAAGTTTTCGGGCTTTGATGCAGAGTTGTGTCCTCTCTTTTTTTCTGATCATGGGGGGTGGGGTTACCAGAGAGGTGGGTGATGGGTGTCTGGGGGGAGGAGTAGAGGGGTGTGGAGGAAGGATTTCACAGGTATTCGTGTGATTGTATCTCCAGACTATGAATATTGTATCGATCAAGCTTTAATGCGCTTTAGCAGTCTGGTTCGTTTGCTTTTGCAGGGCAGGGATTGAGACTTTGGAAATGAGGAGATAAATCGGTGTCTCGAGGCAAGGCTCCCCGAGTAACCTCTCGTGCCAGGAGCGTGTTTGGCGTGTTTAAGCTGCTGACCTGGAATGAACGGCTGGGGGGGAATCATGGGGGAACACCCATCACTAAGCTGCTAGGAGAGGTTATATCATGACATTTATATAACGTTCAATTGTTTTTGTTGTTGTTTTTTTTCTTCGTGTAAATGATACATTTATGCTACTACGTTTAATGGAAGCCATGTGGCATGGCAAGGGATCTTTAGACTACAATATCTTAAAATAATTCCCCCCAAAAAGATATTCTCAATCTTATTCTATGAGTAGACTGCTGTCTGTCCGCCTGGCCTTGGGTCGATTTAAGTACAGCTGGTGCTTGGCGAGGGATATGAACGTTTGTGCAAAACAAAATAAGCTACTGACACGGCTGAAAACAAATTGTGTATTTTATTCCAAATGCATACACCAGACAACATACGTTAATAATGAATAATCCCTGTTGTGATATAGGCTATGTAATGATGGATTTACGTTTGACCAAGAAAAACTGCAGTTGACACACTGTGGTCAAGTCAAACTGTTCCGCTGTTTATACTCAGGCACGTCAATGGAGTCAAACCAATTTGCCCAAATTATTTTTCTCCCACAGTTTAGTGTCATTTTCTACGTAATTATTCATATCGCCTCCCCGTTTAAATTGAAAAGTCTGAGCCTAACAACTCAACAATTTATACATGGGGACTTTGGGATGTTTAAGTTTCAAAGAAAGCAGCATATTAGTACAGTTAAATGAGTTGTTAGGCGTTGCAGGCTCACGATTTAATGCAAGGAGTTGAGACAGAAATTAAGCGGCCTTATTTGTGGAAGTTACAGTGTTAAATCAATGATATTATAGCAATTTACGAATCAAGATTAATCTGAACCTCAGAATGTGAAACTAACAGAGATTAGGTAGTTTCTGAAAGTTATCCTTAAGGCAGTGAAGTGTGTTAGAGCAAAAATCGTGCTTGCAGTCACAATCTCTGCTTATTACAGTTCACCTACTGTAAAATGAAGCCTATACAAAGGCAGGATTTTTATAAGAGACAGTTTTGGATGGTCCTTAGAGTTATATATTCTACAATGTAGGCCTACTCAAGCAAACCATAGTTTACTCAAACTGACTATAACCTACTGAAGATCAACTTCTGTGTTCTAACCATTAATGAATCAAAATGTAGAATAAAATTTCTAAGATCACGTATAAATCTGTGAATACTTTTGCCTGAGAATTCGCAATACATTTTTATTGCATGCTAATTTGCTAAAATGCAACAAAAAAAAAGTATCTGCAATAGCACTGGCTGTTGACAAGTCACCATGTGCCCTTTGCATTTTTAAGTGCATGAGTGTGGATGTTCAAACCCCATCCTTTAATCCCCTCCCTCCCCCCTCCCTCTCGCCACCCACCCCGATCTCTCCCCAGCGTATCAACTGGTCCCAATCCAGTCTTGATACGAGTCTGTTCGCATTATAATGAAAGGTAGCACTTGTGTCCCAAACCACAGGATTCCACGTTCTGGACTGTTCTAGAAGTTTCTTGGTTTCCATGCTTCTGTAGTTGTCTATCAGCTGGGTTTGCTGACCCCCAAGGTGGTTTATCTGTCTTCCTCCTCCTCCTCTTTCTCTCGCCTTCCATCTGAATCCTTTCTGTGAAACCTCCAAGGGGCTGAGGACTGGCTCACGACTCGAACTCGCTGTCGCTGCTGACGGAGATGTCCGGGGTGGAGGCCCCTGTGTCGTGACGCTCCGTCCCCGTGCTGCAGTCGCTGGCCTCGGGGCTGCCGGGGTTGCGGGGGGAGGCGGGCAGCAGGTGGGGATGGTGTCTGTGGTGCAGCTCCTGGACGGAGCCATCGGGAGAGCTGCCGGAGGGGACGTGAGAGGGGTCCTGCTGTAACCTGGAGAGGGGGAGGGGAGGGATAGAGTTGAGGCCCTGCGTCCTTGGGTGTGAATCATATGAAACCCTGGCTCTTCACAGTAAGAATATATGTCTCTCATTGTGAAAACATGACCCCAACGGGAACATTGTGGAACACTCTTCACTATTCGGCCCTTTTGTTTGTTTGTGAAAGTCCCCTCCCAGACACTGTAGCCCATCCAAACGTACCTGTTCTTAGCTGAAGCAGCCCGGTCTCTCTGACGGCGGTTCTTGAACCAGTTGCCCACCTGGGTGGGCGTGAGTCCGGTAGCCTGAGCCAGGTGTCTCTTCCTGGAAGGGTTAGGGTAAGGGTCCTGCAGGTACCACTCTCTCAGAAGACTGCGGGTTCTCTCCTGTGTAACACAAACAAACTATGACAATTTAGAGACCTGGAGCTTCGAAACACCGTCACACAAAAGGGACCTACGGTCATGGAGGAACTCATAGCAGCGCCGTGACTTGTGATGGACTTGCAAGTCGTGCTTTGATGGGGTTTTATTTCGAAACTGGTCTTTGGCCAACCGCCAAATCAGATAATGCTGAAAATAATCTTCTTACAGTTGGATTGATGAATGATTATGATCTTAATCTACAGTTGAAGGATGTATTCATAGGCAGATAATTGGCTTAGGAATCGGGATAAGGGGCTTAGTATTGGAGAAACAAGGGAACTGTAAAAATGGCTGACTTCCCTGGGCCACTGGAGGATGACTAGTCTCATCTGTGAAAGCTACTTGGCACTAACCCACTGACCTTGTGTAAACCTGTACCTCTATCTTGTAGACAGGCTCATGGTACTAATTGAAATCTGTTTAGTTAGATCTAATTTTGTTTGTATCGAGCAGTTGGAGATCTTAACACAGCTGTTTGTTTTTTTTGTACAGCTCTTTATATTTAACTATAATTTATAACTGTTTATTAATATACAGGATGATCTTAGCTGACTGATTGACTGACTGGTTTGTTATGATTAAGACTTTGATGCTTCTCAGGTTGAACACTTAAGACTCGACTGCACTTGGTGTATCAACTAAATCTGACAGGAAATTCATAAAGGAATTTTGGCTACATCAGAGAAGGCATCAAAAATCAAGTTAGCTGCTGATTGATGAAACCAAATCACAGAGAACATGTGACCTCCTCATCACCTTGTAGTGTGTCAGGTTACATTAGTGTGCAGCCTAAACTCCCTGTAAATGACATTTACATGAGGTGTATGTACACCTCCAAGATGAGGTAGAAGTGTAAGTTGTTCATAGCATTATCATCTTAAGAGTTTAGGAACTCATGTGTTCTCAATACACTGGGCTCAATTACTGTTATTATATTTACAGGTAAAATAATTACATTTGTCTAAACTTGTCTACAGTGAAATCATTGTCTTGGTCAAATACTGAGAAGGATAATACTAAGAAGAACAGGGTTTCCCTCAGATTCATGTCAACTTTCTGCTGTAGTCGAGGCTGCATTTTACGATCTTTAGGGTATTTATTAAACGTGCAGAATTTCTATGAACACAAATTCGGCCGTTCAAGACCGGACTTTTGTCTGGCTCACCTTAAAACAGTGTGTCTTCTGTTCTCCGTCCCAAATAGTGCGAGGCAGGGGGAACTTCTTTCGGATACGGTACTTCTCCACCGGTCCCAGCGGGCGTCCCCGTAGTCGCTCCGCCTCCCGGTAGTGCGCGTCCAGCCACAGGTCCTGCAGTTTGGCGTGGGACTCCCGGGTGAAGCGGTGGCTCTGGAGGATCTGATACATGGCCTCGAAGTTCCCCCCGTGGAACGCCACGAGCGCCCGGGCGCGCATGACGGATTCGTGTCGGTTTAGAGCTTCTCCAGCAGAACCGGGAACAGCGGCAGGCAGAGACCACAGGAACCGGCCGAGGCGCTCAATGTCTCCGGTTTCTTCCAAGTTCTCGCACACCCGGGCTACCTGCTCCGGTGTGAACATTGGTAAGGGGAACATGTTCCCTGTCTTGGTTGTCGCAGTTCAATCAGCGAATACAACGTTAATTGGCATACAGGCTGGAAAAAAATATAGATTTTTTCTTAGGCTACAAAGACACGGCCATAGTAATCAGATATCACCACTCCAACACTGCATCCAGTGGGTGTTATCTAGCCAGACCTGGGTTCCAAAAACGGACTAATTACAGCCAGTTCCTTATCTAATTCCTCCTCCTTCTATGTCTGTCCCCTTTCTCGGTATTGGGGCTAAATGTGAGCTGGTGTGTGGGGTCGCTGAGCTGGGCTGGTAAAGGATAAACACCAGAAGTCAACCTGTATTTATAGCCAGATACAATTAGCATCTTTGTGCTTGTTTTGAGCAGGATTATAGGCCTCCCTCATTAGCAGCACAGCAGGGGGCAGTGTGTATAGAGGTGACTGCTTGAGAGGCTTGTTTGGCTTAGCTGCTCTGGGGACTGGCAGGGTTACTGCCAGCTAGATGCACGGCTATTTAGCCTATTTGGTCTGATCTGGGCCAAATCCAGTTCTGGACAAGTTTCTATAAATATATATATATATTTTTTTTTACTAAGCTACGTGAAACCTAGTCTTAAGTAGTTTTATCTGATCTGCCTATCATGCAGGCAGTGATTTTAGGCTGTTGATATTATTGTGCATTTTACTAAGAATCCAGATTTGGGTTTAACGAGGTAATTTCAGGTTCAACCCAGTACAGAAGCCCCCCTGGGTAAACCTGAAGTTATACCTCATTAACTCCAAATCCTGATTCGTAGTACAACTCCCCCCCCCCCCCCCCCCAACCCTAACCCCCCCATCAGTCAGGTAAGATGGCAGGGGTCGGCTATACTCTGACTCTTATACTTTTAATGAGAATTTACTCCTCGATGTCAAGCACTTCTGCGCTTAGACCATGAACACCTGGATCACATGCGCACCGCGGGGACATTTGGAGACCCTGGTCAGGACATTAGGAGACCCTGGTCAGGACATTAGGAGACCCTGGTCAGGACATTAGGAGACCCTGGTCAGGTCATTTGGAGACCCTGGTCAGGACATTAGGAGACCCTGGTCAGGTCATTTGGAGACCCTGGTACAGAGGCTAAGATTCCTTCATCAATCCCCTGACTAATACCATGGTAATTACACAGGACTTGTCCTCCGGTTTGACCCAGGCTCTGGAAAGATGAACCGGTGATACATACGTTACATGATCCGTCTCGCAAATCCCTCTGATCTTGGAATTAAACAGGTTCTTTAAGGAAACACATTTCTTAATTATCTGGATTTAACATTGCCATATGTCTTGGAATACGGTAGCATTTCAAATAACCCTATTGGACAATCTCTAATGCGAGGATTCGTTAAAACACAGAATCGTAAATATTACTAAATATAAACAAAACGCTTTTTCAAGCGTTTAGGCATATGTGATATCTGTCAGTTGCATCTACCGCACGTTTTAATAGTTCATTCAAAATCATTGAATTCATTTAAATTATCAATCTGTTTAACAAGCTAATTTGACAGTTTGATAAAAAAAAAGTTCATTAGGCTATAAAGTGCTTCTGTTGATTTGATGACAGATGCTATTTATTTTCAGCCTGCGTAAAGAAACTAATTTGAACCTTGATTTAAATAAATTAAATAATCTGCTGTGGTTTAGTGAGCCAGGCCCCCCGCTGGTTCCATCAGATTAGGTCTCCTGATGTGAGTGTGTCCACACAGGTATTCATCAGGTAAAGATTTACACAATATGTGTCTTAGGAAGTCAGTCTAGAAAACAGATGAGGTTCAAATAGTTTACCATGAAGTTTTTTTAACCCTTCATTTTTTTTACTGTAAACAATTGAAATACTAACTAAAACCATTAACAATAATATTTTTGGTTGCAGAATAGAAGAGTATTGAATTGCTGTAATACTGACACAAGTAAAGAGGTAAAGATGGAGATATTAGAGATAATCTTAAAACCAGCAGCTTTGACAGAGACCAGGGCTTAACTATAAACATAGGGCCTTGTTGCGTGCAGGTGTAGTAAACGGTCAAGTCAAAATAAATACCAGATTAGACAACCGCTCATATTAAGCTGCCCTAATTGTGTGTAACAGTGTGGATATTGTCATATTTTAGTTTGTGTATTTGTTAAACACTTTGTACGTGTTACACACAAATTAAAGACACACTTGCAGCATTAAAAAAAGTACACTTGTCTGTTTAATTTGATGTAGATATAGAAGACGTGTGTTTGTGTGCGTAATCACTTTGCTTGTGTGTGGATGTTGTGTCAGTATAACACATTTTTGTGTGTGTGTGCATGTGTCCCCAACGTGTGTGTGGATATTAACAGCACTTGCATGTTGCTTGGTGAGGGGGGCTAGCAAGGGGGACAGGGAGGAGGGGGAGGAGGGGGAGCCCGCCCAGAGCAGATCATTCCCTCTGTAAGATGATTCTCTCAGGCTTCCAGACGTCTCTTGCCACCCAGACCCTGGTCCTCCAGGATCCATCATCACACACTGAGTGTTGGGAGAAGCTGTTTGTTCAGACCTCAGAGCTGATCTGTTGAGGAGTGCGACTCCTCAAAGTTAATCAGGAACGTGCCCTGGTCAGTGAGGACATCCTACAGGTCCTCTGCTGGACCAGGAGTGAAATGCATCACCTGGACTCGGTTCCAGTTTAGCTGCATCCCAGTAGAACCTCAATAGAATCCCAGTAGAATCAGCCGGGTGCCTGTCAACCACTGATTTTTTCCATCACATCCAACATGTCATGTAAGTCGCTCTGGATGAGAGCATCGACTCAAATGTAATGTAAACGTTACTACCAGTATCACACCCTCGCTCTGACCCCTCCTCCCCCCCCTGTGACCCCCCCCCCCCCCTTCCAGCAGAGTCCCCCATAAACGCTCAATCTGTTCACACTTTTGGAGCAGATTGGGGTTACAATCTGCTTAACCTCCCAAGGCCCCTTAGCATGGGATGAATCATAAAATTAGGACGGGATGAAGAGATGACGATCTGCCTGTGTGTGTGTGTGTGTAAAAGAGAGAGAGAGAGAGAGAATGGGGGTATTAGTGTCTTTTTAAAATTCTATTGATTTATTTCTCCCATTTCTCAGAAAGGTTTTTGTCTTTTGGACAGGGAGAGTTCTCAGCAGCGTATCAGCCTGCTGATTGCAGCTTTTCACAGCCAGGCTCACCCCCCCTTCATGGTATTCCTCAAGGTGAGCTCTCCAGTCAGCTAGCCTAACCGAAATCTGATCAGATTTTTGGATTTCATTATTGATATCGTTATTGTCAGCGGGGGCTATGACATTCGATCATATAATTCAATTTTTTATTACTGTAGTTTTTTTGTTTCCTAACTTTTTAATTTAAAAAAAAGTTATTTATATTCGATGACAATCTCATCACATCCCATGTGCGAACAATATTCTGTCCTTAAGAGTTAACTGACACAGGTGATATTTTGCGCATAATAGCTATACATACTCCTCCTCCCAAAAACATCTCTTCCCTCTTCCTGCTCCTTCTTCTCTCAGCTCCCTGTCCTTCTCCTCCTCCTCCCCACCCCCTCCTCCCCCTCTTCCTCCTCTTTCCACCTCCTCTTGAGGACCATGGTCAGTGGAATTGAAACCCCACTTGGCATAATTAATTAGAGGCTTAAACAGGAGTCTCCTGCTTAAAAATGAGCTGTTGGTTTTGCCAAGAGGCAAAGCAGGGGGTGTTTGTGTGTGTATGTGTGTGTGTGTGTGAGAGAGAGAGAGAGAGAGAGAGAGAGAGAGAGAGAGAGAGAGAGAGAGAAAGGGGGGGGAGTATTACCATGCTGTATAAATACACAGAAACACAATTAACAAGCAACTGGGAGGAGAACGAATTAGTATTATCTCCTCATCAACCAACTCCTATTGCCAAAGAAAATGGGGTCACAACACAAGCCTTGTCACATACACACACAGGAACAAGCTCCAAAAAGCACACACACACACACACACACACACAACAAGCTCAGGAGAACACACACACACACACACTGAAAATACTAATTCCCTCGAGGCAAACGTTTAGGGGGACTAATTACAAACTAATTTGCAACTCTATAGCACTATCCTTCCAGACAAGCCCCCCTCTCAACACACACACAGACAAACACACACACCACACACACCAACACAACCAGTCTTATCATCGGTCTACCTAACACCTCTTCCCTGAAGCCATGAACCAAACAAACAGTCTCTTCCGTCTCATTGCAAGCAGAGAGAACACAAATCTCTTGTCTCCACGTAGACGATTGGTAAACACAGGTGATACCAGTAAATCTCTCCAGAAACAATTAGCAATGTTGGATCTCCCAGTGGGTATGGAAGACTTGTCCTAACTAAATTAAGTGCACCTAAGACAATAACCTGGAGACTTAAGGGAAACAGGTTTACTGATGATCCATGTGGATGTGTTCAAATGAACCTGTAAAGGCACATTTCTGTAGAGAGCATGTTTTACAATATTGTCAACCAGAGTTCTTGGGTCCTGGCAAAACATCCATCTTTACTCCTATACGTAACAATAGTGTCTGATCATTCACATGAAACTAATCCTCATCGTCCTCCTCGCTCTCTTCTAGTGCTCCTCTGATTCTGGAGACATCTTAAAAACACTTTCACCACTGAAATGATAGAACGATCTTATGGCACAACCCAAAAGCTGAGCGGAGTTTAGATAAGTTTAGTTCTTTTCAGCTTTGGTTAATAAACATGTTGTCAAATACCATTATAGTCTACACACACACACACACACATACCTGTACCCTCTGACACACACACACACACACAACCTTTACCCTCTGACACACACACACACAACCTGTACCCTCTGACACACATATACACACCTGTACCCTCTGACACACACATACACCCCTGTACCCACACACAGCACAGTGTAAAAATATACTTCCAGACAGTGCAATGAGACCTTAGTATCGACTTCTCTCACAAGATCGGCTTAGCCAGCTCCCTCGCACCAGATTAACCCTCGGAGTCTGGAAATAGAAGCGCGATCGTCTGCGGAGGCCATGTTTGTTTGTTTGCCTCTGTTGGAGACCTTGGAGACCTTGGTCAGTGATTCGTTTCTGGACACTAAGCCCACGGCCATGACTGATGTAACGGTGACCGTGGTAAGATATTGTGAGGAGGGTCTTGCATGCTGAACCCCCTCTACCTTCGTACCCTTACCCCTCCGTCAGAGGGAGATGGAGATCGAACATTGGACTGATGCGAAAATGTGTAGATCTTCACTTTAGTACACTTTTATACTGTAAAACACAAATGTGTGTTATTTGCATGTTTTGGGAATTGGTCGTTCCTCTGTGCTGTTGGACCTGAAGTTTAAAGAACCTCCAATATTTCTTTCTACTTTGAACATCAGACATAGAAATCCACTGAATCGAGCCTCATTCACATCCTTAACTTGATTTCAACAGATTTCTGAACGGATGTAGATGCATAAGAACCTTTCGCAACCAAACGCCCGTGTCTCCCAGCTCTTCCATGATATAACAGGTGTCATCGAAGTTGTTTAGGAATGCTAAAGGGCTTAAAGGTAGGATTTATTCTCACCTAATACTTTAATGCCCATTCATTCCTGCCTCAGTGACTCCCTGCTGATCTCCTGCCCCACCCCTCTGGCATGCCCTGATGGCTTTTGTCATCCGTCAATGTCAGACGTGCTATTTACACAAGTGTAGCTTTGGATGAACTTCCTTTAGTTTACCTGTGGACCATTATTATTATAATTTTTTTTAAAGAAACGCCTGATTTTATCAGGGATCCTTGCAAACAGCTCGCAAGCTTATGAATAATTTCATTAGTGAATAAAAGTGTTTTGCGAAAGCAATCATCCCTTTTCAGCAAAACTATCATGTTCAGAATATGCTATATTAGAATGTCCATATACAGGATTTTTATTTTTTGGGTGCATTCCGTAAAGGCCCAGAATCCTACTGACTGCGTCGCCATGGTTATTCTGGGTTCTTCATAGCATCTCACACACTCATGATATCATGGTCAGTCCATCAGATAATCTGAGAGAGTCAAGAGGGTGTCCAAGCAGTGTGTTTTGAAAACAGCAGCTTCGTTGTATCACGACCCCCCTCATCTGTTACAAAACAGACCAAGGAGATTTATCTCACCATGGCTTCAGAAGGTTGAATCGGTGGTTTCCAAGAAAGGCTTTCTTACTGTAATTACCTGTGTTTTATCAGTAGATACTTGGATGGTTGTTTGAATTAATGACACAGAGAGGTTACACTTGTATACAATGAAGTAAATAAATACAAATATTTTTTCCATTGAATTATATGCGGATGTGGAGGGCAGGTGGGGTCTCTGTGTGTGTGTGTGTGTGTGTGGAGGGCAAGTGGGATGTGTGTGTGTGTGTGGAGGGTTAGGTGTGTTGTCAGCAGGGCAGATTGAATGCTGCCCCCCAGCTCCCTTCTCAGGGCTTACAGGCAGCGTGTTGTGCCAGTGTGGGTCTTCCTCCTGCTGCTTAAGGGTTACCTGCTCTCAAAGCTGCCACTGGGCACCTTCTAAGCTCTCCACCGTTTAAGTGAATCGGTTCCCCTGCTCCTAGACCAGGTGTGAGCTGATCTGGAAGGCTGTTGTCAGTGGACACTAACCCAGCTCATCTCTGACTTTCAAATCACCACACCAGCCCACACATGCATGCTAACATACACACAACATACATACTTAAGTCTTTGGTTTTGATGAGGCTCGTTTTTTTAGTTTATTTTCCTCAGTCATAACTTTTTGTCAAGTAGAAATACAATGAAAAACTCTTTGACGGACTGAAATGATTTAAGTTTTAAGTTTGAGTCTCAACCAAAATGATCTGTGCTGTTCCTAACTCTTTGTCCATAATTACATGCAAAGCCAATCAGGGCTTGTTGAATCTGTCTTTCCAGTCAAGTGGTTCCTAACAAGCTGTCACCGTAGGAAGCTGTCACCGTACATGGCATGCATCACACCCCTGATTGTGTCAGATCGTTTAGCCGGAACTCAGACATGCTACGTTACACGATCAGTCCTCTAGCCTTCTGGGTTCACTGACCCTTTGGATCCCCTAGCAGGAAGTGACCCGTGAAACAGGAGCTCTTGTAATGAAGGCGCCAAATTCAGCATGGTTGAAATCTCTCTCTCTTCCTTCCTGCCTCCTCTTCCTTCTCTTCTATCTCTCCTCACCCTCAAACTCCTTCCCATCGCACCGCCACCTCCTCATCCTCTCTCTTGGCGGGCTTCCCCTCCCTCCCTCCCTCCTCCTCCTCTCCCTCCACACTTCCCCTCCCTCCCTCCTCTCCCTCCCTCCCCACTCCTCCTCCTCTCCCTCCACACTTCTCTCCCCTCCCTCCCTTCCCACTCCTCCTCCTCTCCCTCCACGCTTCTCCCCTGCTCCCCTCCTTCCCCATCCTACTCCTGTGTTCTCCTCGACTAGCGTGCGACTAATTTAGCCGTACAGAGGCAGGCCTCCTGCCAGTGAGTACAGGCAGGACAGCACTAATTGCTTGTGTCGTAAAGCTCCCTGACCCAAATAAGCCGCGTTCCTCAAAGCTGCTGAGATAAACCCCACTTTACCTCACCAAACCTGCTTAATACCTCTTCTTATCCATGCTTGCCCACCCCCCCTCCTCCTTCCCTCACCCCCCTCCAGCCTTCTGCCACTCTAACACCCTGGAGGGCATGGACTGAGTGGTGGATGGGGGGGACGGGGGGGACGGGGGGCGGGAATGGAAGTGGAAATGGAGGGAAAGACCTGGATGAGGAGTGGCGCGGAAGGGGAAGGGGTTAAGGAGGCGTGGTGAGACTGGGAGGAGGAGGGGGGGCGGATATCAGAGTTATGTGTCTCCTCAGGAAGCATCAGCGGAAGAGGGATGGATGAGAGACAGACCAGAGAGAAAAAGGTAGAGGTAGAGAGAGGTAGAAAGAGAGAGAGAGAGAGGTAGAGAGGGAGAGAGAGAGGTAGAGAGAGAGAGGTAGAGAGAGAGAGAGGTAGAGAGAGAGAGAGAGGTAGAGAGAGAGCGAGAGACAGGTAGATATATGCTTTTCTCTGCGTGCATCTCCACCTTGCGTGTTTCTCAGCCAGGCTAATTCTGGCTTAACCACAGCACACACTGACCATCAGGTGGCTAACTATACATGTGACACACACTAACTTGGTGTACCTGGTAACTTAGCTCTCCTGTAGAAAGATATAAAACTGTCTACAGGATGTATCTGGGACAGAAGGAAAAAAAGATTCTACCGGGCGCCTTTATAAATACAGTGATTCATGTTGCTCATGTCTTCGGTGTATACCTTCGTTTTTGACATTTCTTATATCATGAATTTCTGTTTTCATAAATGAATTATAGTTGATTAACACGGCCTTCCTCCATGTTTCATTTACAGGACCTGCCCCAGAGGGGTCTAACACATCCGTTCCCTCTCTTCTGTGGCCTCTGTGTGTGTGTGTGTGTAGGTGTGTGTGTGTGTGTGTGTGTGTGTGTGTAAGTGTGTGTAAGTGTAGGTGTGTGTGTGTGTGTCTGGCATAACAGCTCCGTGTTCAGCTTTAGTCTGCTGATAGGGTAGTGAGATAAGGAGACGAGTATAGTTCACTCCTGTTCAGGGGCTTAATTACATTTGCAACAGAAGCTTTTAATTGGATGTGAACCTTAAACACGCCAGAGACCAGGTGTCACATTCTTAGAGCTTTAAAGAACTGGACGTTTATAAATCTCTGAGACATGTTGTGAGCCAATGTCCTGCTGTTCAGTCCTAGGAAGCCCGAGTCCCATGTAACACCTACAATTTGTAGTTCCGCGATAATCTGTCTGTCGTGTGACGTAAGCGATTTTAGTTGTAGATCCAGTGTGTCTATATTTGAATTGATTCTGGAATTAGAATCTAGAATTGAGAGATACTAATATGTGTACATTTTCAAACCTTATTAAAAAAAAAAAGATTTAAAAAACGGCCGGGAATTCACCTGAAGGACCGTTTTCTTGCCCAATAAAGTTTGGCTTTCTAAGTGCCCCCTCTAGTGGACAACACGTAAAACAGCTCTGTGATCCTGAAATAGATGCATAAGATGCAGTAAAAAGTCTAAATACGTTTTATTTGTTTATTAGGAACCCAGACATTTGCAAATCATTCAAACATCCGTTTTAACTCTTAAATAACTGCATTCTCAAAACGTAAAATGATGGCATTTTGAAAAATCACAAAACCTTATGATATGTTCGCTAAATGACTAAATGTAAATGTCAATTATGCAATATGCAGATGACACATGAAAAATTCACACCAAAATCAAAATGTACAATAGGTATTATTTGTTGAACAGTAAGTGTTTTTCCCATAGTTTATATTCTTCTGCTACAGTCACTTCTGTGGGTCTACAAAGTCTATCAGTTAGAACACTGCATTTTTTTAAATCCAATACAAATGAAAAACAAACACATTTTGAATGGCACCTGTAACACTTGACACACAAGTAAAACAACAGAAAGTAAACTTTTATAAATAAAAGCATTCATTTGAAAGTTAATCAGTAGTAACAAAACGTCATCGATTTGATAGCTTACCCGTCTCCGTCTACCATTGCATACAACTTAACTCTTTTTCAGCTTCATAACTGATATGATGCTAATAACTATTCTTTTGAAATACTGTACTTATATCCATGTCTTCCAGTGGAGTGTCGTGATATAGCTTATGCCTGGATAACCTCTGACGCACAGGAGTGGGGGGGGCGGTGCCCATCTTGAAACAACACTGTAGAATCAGTGTGTGTCCGTCATCTTTACAGAAATGTGCTGGGACAGAACACTTGGTTCGACACACTGAAAGCCAACGTTGTTTTGTTAGGAGTGTTTTTGTTGCCATCTAGTGGTTGATCTACTTGAATTGATTGGCACGTTGTGTGCGTCAGTGTGCGTGTATCCCTTCTGTGTGTTTGTGTTTGTGTGCGTGTGTAAGAGAGAGAGCAAGCAGTTACTGTTCTTGTAAGGTTGTAAGGTTGTAGTGGTGTCAGACCAGAACTGCGGAAGAGAGGGTGGGGTTAAGAAGAATGTGTGTGTGTGTGGGGGGGGGGGGGGGGGGGGGGGGGGGGGGCTGACCCCTCAGCATCGTCGTGGGGACGATGGATACTTGGTCTTCAGACCCTCCTTGAAGCTGCGGAACAGCAGGCGGTTGCGGCGGTTCTCTTCGTCCTTTTTGGTGTGGAACTCCCCCTGGACCTTGAATCCCTGGTGCACCACGAAGGCAGAGGTGAGAACGGAGAACCGGTATCCTGCCACATGGAGCTCACAGGCCTGGGGGGAGGGGAGGGGGGGAGTTGTACATTCATGAGACAGTTGGGTGAGATAAAAAGTGAATTTAATTGTATACCTGTGTTCCATTTTACCACAGACACACAAACACACACAGACAGACAGAAATACACACAGAGACAGAAACACACACAGCCAGTCCTACACTGTCCGATCTGGACACCCTAGAGCAGGGGTCTCCAATCCTGGTCTCGCGAGGGCACTGTCCTGCTCCAGCACACCTCCACAGAGCTTGATAACGATGCTTCATTAAAATCAGGTGTGCTGGAGCAGGGAAACATCTAAAACCTTCAGGACAACGGCCCTCAAGGACCAGGAATGGAGACCCCTGCCCTAGACAGAACTCTTTACCTGGCTGATGCGGTTGAAGCCATACTGCCTGAAGCCCTCGTCGAACAGCGGCACACTGCGAGGCCCGATGTAGAAGGGCTCCCAGGGATCGGTCCAGCTGAGCGTGTAGGCCACCTCCAGGGGCCCCGCTCCCCGGGCGTGGCGGTTCACCCACTGGGAGTAGTTAGTGGGGGCTTGGCATCGGGGGCACAGCTCTTCGTAGAAGGGTCGCACCTCGCCCACCTGGTACAGCTGGACCAGCTCTGACTTGGTGGCTGGCATCTTCCTGGTGTGTCGGATCTCGAAGGCGGGAAGCACAAACACCTCGTCCGACACGGGCTCGCGCCTCGTAACCATGGCGAGGAACTGCGGGTGCAGGTCGGCGCTGGGCACCATGTCGATGTCGATGACCAGGATGTAGGAGGCGTCTGTTCCTCCGCGGGCCACGTTTCGGAGGAGGTTGTTGGGGTAGGAGACGTTGCTACCGATGGCGTAGTTCTTGAATTGACCCCTGTGGGTCTCTAGGCGAGCAAAGACCGCATCGCAATCCTCAAGCCCCAGAAAGTGTTCCCGGTCCTGGTCGGGAAAACTGGCCATCTCCCCTGAGTGACACACCAGATGGAAGTCCACCAGAGACTGGACCTGGGGGCAGAAAGTACTGAGGGCGTAAACCAGAGCTGTGGCAAACTTGGCATCTTGACCGTGTGCAAATATGGCCACCGACAGAGGGTTTTGCCAGCGTTCCAGGAGAGAGTCCAAGTGATGGAGGTTGTTGATGGTCGTGTGAGTGGCCAGGGCCAGTATATTTGCACTGGGGTCAGATCCTGGTTTATGATTAGCCGAAAAGTCGCTCTTGATCAAGTTCTTGTACACGCGGTATTGTCCGCTGCTGTCGAAGATCCCCCCCGTTGACAACGAGTACCTAAGATGTTCCTTCCGTGTATTTTTTTCGGGGTGTCCATTTCTCTTGCCCCCGAAAAGTTCAGAGAAGCGGTAACGTTGCTGCTTCCCATGCAGCCTTGACAGGAAAGACAGATAGATCATCTGAAGAAGCGCCACTATCAGCAGAGCGCTGAGCACTACCTTGAACACCGAACATTTCTTGGAGAAATGCATTCCAGCAGACTACATAAAGACTGATCTAGTGTAGTAATATATATTATCTGAGCCACCCAGCTTATGCTACCATGACTTGTAGCTGTTGTTGTGGACAATAGGGACCAGACCTACTGTTGGAATACATTTGCAATGGTGTGTATGGGTAAAGCTGCCACGAGGTTCGATACGATTATCGATAAAAAGATGATCACCTTCATATCTTATATCTGTCTTCATTATCTGTGTGAGGGTCCGTCAGGCTTCGTCCTCCATGTCTTTTATTTATATCTAAATCACTGCTGAGCAAGGTTGGCTTTTGCAGCGCATGTTCATTTTATTTACCGTACTGAACCGTATAGACGGGCATGTTTCACTTCGAGGGGTTAGTTGTTTAATTCATGTTTTCTCGGAAACGCAAACGTTTGAGATAAACAATTTCGTGGTAATGTTGGAGATGAATTATACATTTCCAAACGCATGTTTTTCACGTTGTGGATTTATTTAGCGGACTCCAAGCTACAAAATTTTTATCTGGCTGCCATGAATTAGACGGCTTGCATAATTTAGAACCAATTCCGGACAATATTTTCAAATAAAATCTTAACTATAATAAATATTTAGACTATTCATATATATATAACAGTACAAAAAGATTTACTTTCAAACTAGTAAGATTTAAAAGTGTCGACGAGGATGGGATTCGAACCCACGCGTGCAGAGCACAATGGATTAGCAGTCCATCGCCTTAACCACTCGGCCACCTCGTCCTATGAGTTCTCTGAGCGAGAAGGAACAGGTTTTGATCCAAAACATACCAAGGTTTTTCTTGTACATGGTCTAAATTGGTTTAAGGTTTGTAATTGTCCCATTTGGTGGCTGGTAAGATACGTCGTCTGTTACATTTCAAGGTAATGAATTAATTCTTCAGTTTCTTTTCACTGTTAGTTTGAAGATGGGATAAATTATTCTAATATGCTTCCACGTGTTTTTCATAGAAATGCTGATATAGGTAAATAGCTGTTGTATTGCAACTGCTTTTAAAACCAGAAGAACATATCAGGATGCAACATTTTGCTGTATTGTTTAATTCAAACATTAACAAAAACAATGTTTCCACATTCAACTACTTGAACGTTGTGTACAGTGCATTTCAGATCCTGGTCAGCATTTTGTACCATCAGACAATGACTAACTTCTAATTCATAGGTCAGATTTACCAGCAGTGAGTCCAGACACAAATATGTTATTGATACAGAGGTGTTAATACACTAAAAGGCCTCGTAATAATGATAATATAAACATGTTACAATACCACACTACGTATTTTGATGACGAGAGCTATCATCACATTCATATCCAAATGTGTTTTTTGACAAGACACAAGTATGTAAACTTCCCAAAATATGAAACTGTTTAGTCATAAGACAAAAAAAATTCATCAACTAAACATATAAAAGGCTTATGGATCTATTTCAACATGACAACAACAATTGGTGAAACACAGAATTCAAAATGTTTCTCTCAAAACAATCAGAAAAAACTGTCTAAATCCTCAAAAATAACCATATTTTATTTGAATCTAAATCCAATGTTCTGTAAACCTGACCCCTAATAGCAAGATATCAGTGATCTTCATTCATGCATGGTCATCTAGTCAAAATGCTGTCTAGGATCTGTACTGATGTTTCATGTGGTACAATTTCCCTACCTAACCAAATGCTTAACTGCTAACGCTATGAAACCAGAACACCCGCCCCTCCTTTAGACCCGCCCCCTTCGCTGTCCTTATTGGAGGACGATTTGCCCTGATCCTCTCCTTCTCCCACCAATCGGATGTTGTAGCGTTCCCTGTACTCTGTGAGTTCTCGGCCCTTCGTCTGCATCTGTGTGTTGAGGGACTCCACGATCTTTGAGATCTGCACAAACAGGAAGTGAGGGAACAACAACATTGAAACGCTGCATTTTATATCTAGTGTCTCCTCACTGAATCAAGATGAACTTCTAGGCCCAGAGGAAAGTCAACCAGTCTGGAGTACACTTAAGGTTGGACAGCTAATACTTAATACTTATTATCCATACTCAATACTTAGCTAATAATTCATACTAATACTCATTACTTAGCTAATACTTAATACTTAGGAAGGTCATCTTAAACCACATTGGGTATGTATAGAGACAGGTAGCTCAATCCCACCTGTTCCTTGTTGCTTTCTAACGCAGGTAGAACCTCCTTCACGGTTCTCTCCACCAGCACTCCTCCCACCAGCCTGAAGCACTTTCTAGAAGGATCCACGTCTTTCAGGGTTTCGATGACTAAGCTGGAGAACACAGACATTAAGAAGAGAAAATCCTTTATTCGTCCCCCGGGGGGGAAATTGCAGTGCTGAAGGTACGTTCGGCAAAACACATACAAGGTGAAAGCTGAGCAGTCGGATTCAAAAAATATATATAGATATCAGTTTTACACAAAATGAGATTCATCAGGTACTTATTAATACCCTCACAGTACCTTTCGCCTTGTTGTGTTTGCACATAGAAAAAGTGACAATAATGTATCAAGTTTGATCTCAAACTGCAGTGAAGGTGCTTCTTTAAGTGACAGTCTTTGGTAGCAGACCTAAAGTCTAGAGGAGGTAGACCAGATTGATACCCAGGTAAAGGTGATACCTGTGTTCGTTAATCTCCATATCCAGTTCTGTAGCCTTGGAGGCCATACTGCGCTGTTCCTGACGCATCCTCTGGAAGGAGGCCACAACCTACACACACACACACACACACACAAATATGATCAAAATCTTACACCGAGGTGACTCACTGTATTTCTATAGGGGCGTAAATACGTTTTCTATATGTCACTTTATCTATAATTAACCCAACGTAAAATAATCGAGAATAGACTAAACACTGTATCTGGGTTGATTGTCATCTAATACGGAGAAATACTACGCTTGAAGCCCAAGGCAATAAAAATAGAATATTTGCTTACTCAGCACCAAGTCCTCGCCTCACTCTTACAAGAGAGGGCGCGTCTCCAATCATATGCACACAAAACCATGTCACACTGGGGTATTTGATGGCTATTTGAAAATCAAGTAGCTTAACATGATATGTCACTTACAAATTGCATTCAGGAGGAGGGTAGTGTAGCACGATGACTAACTAACAGTAACACGCTATTAGGAAGCACTGAATGATGATGGCGATAGCAGCTTAGCAACTGGCTGTTAGCTGAATGTGTGATTTGACATTAACATCATAGAGCAACTGATCAGCAAACAAACGAGTCTATTCATATTTTTGGATATTGCAGAAAGTGAGGGTACCTGTTCGGCTGAGGGCCCAGACGGTTTTCCAGCGGTACTATTACTGGGTTTGCTCGCCGTGCTGCTACTGTTCGCTGCCATCATGGAAGGGTGTTGCTAGGGGGGAGGAAGCTGAGGACCCAGCGTGACCGTCTTGAGGTGTCTCGTGATCGCCTGAGAAGAAAACCCCTTCATGCTATGGATTAACTGCATAGCGATGTTTTGCAGTCAATCGGGGGGTTTTCTCCGCGTAGCGAATGGCAACATTGGCTTTTAATGTATTCTTTTTTTATACACAAAACCAGGAGTTCAGAGTACGTGGCTGCTTGTTCGGGAGATAATAATATGACAGCTTGAACTTTGTCAGATATAGTGTTTTTTTACACCAGCAGCAACTCAATGCTTGCTCTCAGGTGCACCTTGAAAATCCGGGTGAAGCAACTGTGCTGTCGGGTGTCTTCAAGATTGAGCTTCATCCAACTTCAACACAGGTATTCTACCAAGACAAGGAATCAGCCAAATACAGATACATTCAATATTGTTAGAAATAAACACTTTACAACAGGGTAACAACATTCCAGTTGATTGTCTGGAATTTTAAGACAGTAACAAATAAACCCGAAGTTAATTATTCTTCAGACGGATTAACTACTTCGGTCACTGACTAATTTAACCCGTTATATTCTGTTTTCAGTGCTGCTCATGTCTTCGCTCCAGATCCCAGTTTGACCTTTACTCTCATCTTCTCACTCTAGGATGTCGTCCCACGTTCCGGTTGCAGCTGTGTGCCAGGTGACCGCAACCCCGGACAAGGAGGCCAACTTCTCCGCCTGCAGACAGTTGGTGAAGGGGGCTAAGGAAAGCGGGGCCAGCATGGTGTTCCTGCCAGAAGGGTTTGACTACATCGGCTCCAGTCGAGACCAGACCTTGATGCTCTCTGAGAGTCTGTCTGGAGACATCATGTCCCGCTACAAACAACTAGCCAGGTAGGTACCAAGTACCATGGTCTCCATGTTCTAATCTTAAATATTCTGTGCAGTTTGTGTTCTGTTATTCGGTGATGTCATTCCGTCCTGTCCCATTCCAGTTCTTTGGGAGTGTGGCTTTCTCTTGGTGGATTCCATGAGAGAGGGCATGAATGGGAGGCTGACAGACGAATCTATAACAGTCACGTAATTATTAACGATCAAGGTATCACACAAACACACACACACATAAATAACCCCAGACTCACACACACACTCACACACACACACAGAGGCACTCACAGCCTCCTTATGTCTACAGGTGAGATTGTATCCGTGTACAGGAAGTCCCACTTGTTTGATGTTGAGCTTCCAGAGAAAGGCGTATCCCTGAGAGAAAGTGCCTTCACCATACCTGGACCGGCCCTGGTCGCCCCTGTACAAACACCCATCGGCAAGGTCCATCCCTCTCCTCCAAAGCAAGATTCTAGAATGTCCACAATAGAATCCGAAAAATCCTGCAATCTAACTTAGATTCAAAGTAAACATTCTAAGTCTTCATCACTGGCTTCTAGGTTGGACTAGGCATCTGCTATGACCTGAGATTCCCTGAGCTTTCATTGGCTCTGCTGCGACAGGGGGCAGACATCCTGACCTACCCATCAGCCTTCACTGTTGCTACGGGAACAGCCCATTGGGAAGTGAGTAGGGTTAACGACACACTTCCAACCCCTCCTACCCAGACACTCTACCGTCCCCCACCCAAGCCCCCTGTTTCCTGCATTGCAAAACAAATCCCACGTTTCCTTCCGCCTCTAGACGTTGCTCCGTGCCCGGGCCATCGAGACGCAGTGCTTCGTCCTGGCGTCCGCCCAGGTGGGCAAGCACCACGAGAAGCGGTCGTCGTACGGGCACGCACTGGCGGTGAACCCCTGGGGGGCGGTGATGGGGGACTGCGGCGGGGAGCAGACAGGCATGGCTCTGGTGGAGGTGGACCTGGACATGCTGAGGAGCACCAGGGAGAACATGCCTGTCCAGCAGCACCGACGGGACACCAGCTTCTACTACAGCCTGGACGCTAAGCAGTAGCCACCAGAGGCCTATTGTGTGTCTTGCTGAGCTGCTCATGTAAATAAGATTATGTTCTCAAGTGATTTGCTTGGTAAAAGTAAAAGAAAAAAAACTCAAACACTGAAGCTGACTACACACAAGCTGATGTTGGGAGTCAGATGGCTCAGCGGATTAAGGCATTGGCCTCATGAGCAGAAGGTTGTGAGTTTGAATCCCAGCTGTGGTTATGTGATGTTGTGGCAAGGTGCAAGGAACTTCACCCTACTTGCCTCAGGGAGAATGTCCCAGTACTGGGACATTAAGTCCCAGTCTCTTTGAATAAAAGCGTCTGCTACATGAGTATTTATTTATTTTACACATAGCTCACTGAATAACTAAGAGAAGGATTTTGAGGGTCAAGTTTCCTCTAATATATTTGTTGTCTGGGTCTCTATGTGGTCACAGTTTTGCTGAAGCAGTGACACTACATGTGATTTAGAACTTTCTTATTTCTGTCAGAAGCAACATTACTGTCGCGTTTCGATGAACTGGACGGTTGATTGGCCTGATCTAAACTTTCTTATAACTATATTTTGAAAAAATATTTGGAAACTCCCCCATATTTATGTTGTTTGCAACTCATTATGTAATCAGTAGGTGGTGCTGTTTGTTAATGTGCTTTATTGTGTCAAGTTTTCGGATTCTACTAACATAATACTTAAATGGCAAGAAAACATAGCAGCCTTTTATTGTGATAAAAACACAGAAGGTCTATTTAAGACAAGTATATAAAATGTCTGCTGTGTTGACTGAAATAATACATATCACAAGATGTAATTACTAGAAAGTATTTCTTTGCGTCATTCCCTCGAGAGTCAATCATTTTGTTTTTCAACTTTTCTAAGAGTGCTTCGGTGGATTACATGATAATGCACCAACCTCGCACCCCCATAGACATTATAATAACACAGTAATTTACATTTTATATATAAATAACTATAATAAAATAATATAATAATAAAATAATATAATAATAACTATGCGCACCGCGAACACCAGCGATCCAGTGGGAGATCAAGAGACCGGAAGTGAATGTCAGCGAAACCTCGTTTTAATACTTAGGGACGCCCGCCGGTGTGCTTTGTAAACAGTGTAGCCCTCTGCACTGCTCCGCCCCGGCCTTTTTGTAACTTTCTTTTTAAAAAATCGAGCAGTTTTTTTAGGGGATGAGGGTGGGGGGGGGGTGGACATGTGACGGATCCCTACCCGGGGATTGTGAAACGAGAAACCCTATTCGACAGGAGGAACAGCACAGGGAAAAAAAACATCATGAGGAGAATGTCAAACATAATTTAGGTAAAACTCTTCATCTAAAGAGGAAGAGGATGATCTGTCCTGTCCATGGTGGAATAGAGGCACTTCAAAGGTAGGGACATTCCTCCTGCACATCGCGGTTTTTAGGAAACATTAACATTTCAAGGCCAGATCTCGTATCGATGCCAATTTTTATTAACACACAGGTTGATCATCTCTACACGCACACAAGTCATTTAGTCTATCTGGAGCTTTACAGCCATGGTGTTAATTATTTAGATCAAACCGATGAAATCTCTTCTGGGCTCAGCAGCGACGGCACTTATATTTGTGATGCATTTCACCAGATTCATTCCGATCAGCATGCACTGGATCGCTTGTCAAATGGTGATACTGCATCTTAAACGCGCACCAGGGCCCTTTTTCTCCGAAAGGGTGATTTTAAAAGTAATGTTCTCCAACACCAGCCAGTAACATGGCTACTGCATCGTCACGGGACGCCGTGATTGTTTGTCTTGAACGTGTCCGGAAACGAAGATAAAATGGACTTGTTCTCCATCTTTACATCTCGTGTTAAGACAGATGAGCATAAAACCTCTTTCGTTACAGTGTCATCTCACTTCTTCTTACAGTGCCCTCATCTTTGTTTCATTACGTCTCGAATCATCTCTCCCCCCCCCTTTAATTTTCTTTTTTTATCCAGACATTCAACATCTCATCAATTCTCGGTCTTCAGGCTGAGCATGAACGGAATCATGGAGATTCCCACATCCAGACTAGTTAATGTTGCTCCTGAATCCATCTGGAAAGTGTTGTTATATTAGTGTCCCATCTGAAGTCTAAAAGACGTGTTCCATGTATGTGACAGGCAGTGTGATGTCATCATGTCCAGGGTCATCTGTTACATTCCTCTGCCCTCATGTCTCACCCAACCTTATTGTGGAATTCAACAAAGAGCTTTTACAAATTCTGTCCCAAAGTCTGAGTAGTCATAGGTCATAGGTTTAACCTTCTCCTGCACCGTGTTAAAATGTCTGGTACAATGTCCATAGGAAGAGAGAAATAGACAAACTTAAGTTGGTATTTGTCTTTGCAAGACCGAAATCTAACCCCTGGTCTTCCTGGTCTTAATAAAGTAAGTCCTGTATGGGGTTCTGCATGATACATGTATTGCTCAACTAGGTTTTATGAACTTATGAAGACTTCATAACTTATGAAGTTTTACTATTCAACTGGGTTCTCCTCATCTCACATACATGTTTGTCAGAAGACTTATTTAGACGTTTTGAACGTTGACCTTCAAATCATGTGGAGGAAGTCTTATAACAGTTATTGAAGGGTTACTGGGCAAATGTTAACATATGTTGGTGTGGCTTATAGGTAGAATTTAAGGTGCAGACCACGAATTAGAACGGTCATTCGATGCTTCTTGTGGCTTCAAAGTTGATAAAGTGGTAGTTTAGTTGCTAGTTTACTTAGTTGTTGTTCGTATCCTGCTTTGAAGGGGCATGTCTACCTTTAGGCTCGGTGTGTCTCGCCCCTCATATAGGTGAAGTCACGTCGTCAAGGGGAGGGGTCTCACATGCTGAGTCATATCCTGACAACAGTTGCCCAGGCAACACCCAGCATCTCTCTCTACCTCTCTCTCGTTCTCTCTTTCAATGTCTCTCTCATTCTCTGTCACTCGCTCACTTTCGAATCCTTCTCGTAGTTGTGTAACAGGAAGCCACTTTGTTTGGACACTAACTGCAGTTATCTCAGATCAAACACACTCGACCCTGATGGCCCTCTTCTGTAACTGCATCCTCTAATGGAGGGCTGACATTTCATGTAGCGTTAATGCATCCTAAACCTACTTTAGTCTTGGAAGGGCCCCAACAGCTCTGATACAGTAAAACGTTCCTCAACTAAAGAAAAAAACGTATTTCTTTATCCTCACTGAAGGGCGTCTGATTTGACAGAAACTCTCACGTAAGATGAACGTGTGAGCGAAGACGTTTGAGGAAACATTAGCAAGAAAACAGATCAAACTCATGTCTTAAATTCACATGTTAACAGGCCAGTGTTATGAGCACAGAGCCTAGCTAACCCATGACCAGCAAAGAGAGAGAGAGAGATAGGGAGAGGGAGAGGGAGAGAGAGAGAGCTCTGTAGTGAGGCAGAATAAGACAGCACTGTCCCCTCTCTCTGACCTAGGATGCCTTCTGAAACACACTTTATTGAATTCATCCAGCCTAGATTGAATTCCCCTGCAGGAAATCTTCATTAAGAGGGGTGAGAGCATCAGCTGTGGTACAGTTTCAGTGTGACATTCAGGCTGAGACATGAGAGGAATAGAGAAGCGATACCAGACCCGGAAGTCGGTGAGATCTCATCTTCATCATGGCTCCTGAGTAATTAACCTGTATTGTTAAGTATGTCATCCAGTGGGATGCTGAACCATCATGAGCTGATTTTAACTTGTGTTTTATCTGGGTAAATTAATCTAATTCATCCGTTTTTCTCTCGCGATAGATAGTCAGATACCTATAAAACAACAGGGTTTCTTCTAGTTATGCAGTTTAAGAACATGTTGTCTCTTGTTCTCTGTTGTGTCTTTAAGATTGCTAACAGCTTTGTTTTGGCGGTGGTCTGGTTGAAACAATCGTTGTTCCCATCTCAGTCCACCAGGAGGCGACGTTAGAAGCAGAGCCAGGCCGGATCCTCTTATCCTTTTGAGTGAACTCACCATCCCAATAACCCATCGCTGGGCATGACGTGTCCTTCCACAGTCGACTCTAATCCCCACCTTGTCTAAAAATACTGCTGCTGGCTTCTGAACAGACAGAACTGTCCCGTATCTGTGATGAACACGAACCAGACGAGGCTGTGAACACAGGCTTCCTCTGCTGTGTGGATGAGACGCCATGAAGTCTTTTCTTCACATATATATATATATATATATACAGGCCAACCTAGTCAAGAGGTAGTTGAGTGTCGTTTGTTATTTTTATACCTTGCATATGACACACAACATCCTTCCTCTCTGTCTCTCTCAGACCAAGGAGAAGGAGGAAGAGAGAGAAGGAGAGAGAGAGAGGAGGGCAGAGTTCAATATTCCTCATCATCCTCCATCTGTCTCCCTTCATAGTGTCTGTCATGAGCAGACACAATATCATCTGTCATCTATCAGTATGTTCCATCACCCCATTCTGGTCTAGGTAGAGGATACACACCTGGGAATCCAATTTAGAAAGTGTGTGCGTGTGATGGCCCAATCCGGCTCACCTCGTGCCCACGCCCCCCTCCCTCCATGACCCTGTGCCCCCCCCCCCCCCCCCTCACCCCAGGGCACCGCGTAGCTAAATGGAGTCGGAGCAGCTCTTTAACAGGGAGCACAGCAGGAACAGCTACAACAGCATCGGCAGTGCCAGCAGTGACGAGGAGCTGCTGGATGGAGCCGGGGTCATCATGGACTTCCACACCACCGAGGACGACAACCTCCTGGACGGGGACGCCGCCTCCCCAGGTAGGCCTCCTCCTCTGCTGCCTCCACCACCCCACCGGGACCCCCCCAGACCTCCACCTCCAGCGGACCCTGTCTTGTGGGACCCTGTGCTGGTTGGCGCCGCTGTTGCCATGCTCTCTGATTGGCTTGCTGTCCTGTGATGTGCTGCCTCCCCTGCGATGCTGTGCGCCCCCTCCTGCCTCCCTCCCGCCCCCCTCATCCGGCTCACCCCCGTGTCCAGCAGACGTGGTTCAGCTCCAAGTCCTCCCAAGCTTCCTGTATCATTTCGCTTCTTCAGCCTCAGCGGCTTGTGCCCGTGCGTTTTGGTTGTTATTTTTTATTTTTGCTTCATGGTCCGATTTAGTCTTCCCAGCTTCAGCTGCAACCATTTCCCTGGATTCATTAGCAAAATGTTTCTTTCCTTTCTTTACCCTCGTCGCAGCCTTGACCACAGACGCCTCCTTCTCTGTGGCCAACCGCCATTTTGCTTGTCCTTTCCCGCCTTTTTGTTTTGTGATCGCTGTGTTTCAGTCGCTCCCAGCTGTGGCTTGGTGTGCTTTCATGTCAGCCAATCCGGTGGCTGTTTTCCGTGTGGCCATCGTGACGTGATGCCAACCTCTTCCTCGTCCCTGTGTGGGTTCTGCCACCTCACGCTGTTTTCTGATTGGACCTCGGTCCGTCATAGCCCCCCCCTTGTTATGAAGTGTCAGTGATTTAATCACAGGTGTCATCTTTCATATTGTGCCAGTTACTCGATCTATCAAACCTGCTGTTGCTGTCACTTGTTCTGCACACACACACACATGCACGCACAGCAACACACTTGCCCACACATCTGTGTTGTAACCTCTTGTTTTTGGATGAATATGCTATCCCCCAGTTGGGCTTCATTTGCTAAACATAATCCATTCACGTTGTACTTGGGGAGACTGTGAGAGCTGTACATTGTCACTTCATATCATTTGCTCTCTCAGTGGCCTGTCTCGAGAACTCAGCGTGAGCTAGCGCTCACAATGCCTTTCATTGTCAGACAGATGCATGTGCAGAAGCATGCGGTTGTACCAGACCTGTTCAGATGCCCAGACCTGTTCTCATGCCCAGGCCCCAGCACTTCCTCAGGGACTGGGGCGTCCCACTCTGTGGCTGGGGTCGTTTTTCTAGATCCAAATACATCGAAAGTATTTAGCTGCATTTGAATTGTACTCTGCTGCACTCCACTACAGAGAGAGATAAGGAGGTTTGTTTCCCTGCTAGATGTAGCTACTGTCTTTTCGTATACAAGCCTTGGGTGGTGTTTGTATTGGTCATTTAGAGGTGGAGAGAGGGAGAGATGGAGAGAGTGAAAGAGAGAGATAGAGAGAGCTAGCCTACAGTGTGTATAATTGATGAGGAGCACTAGCCAGCTCCATTGTGGAGTTCCATTCAGGGTGATCAGGCTTTGTTCAGTGGGACACACACACACAGACACACACAGACAGACACTGACACACACACACACACACACACACAGTGCGTAGGAGGGACGTTTGTTTACGTGTGTGCCAGTCGGAATTGGGTTACAACAAGGTCGTCGATTGTAATCTCTGCCCAATCAGTGACCTCTATACTCTTTCTTCTGTGTCTGACCAATAGGAAACAAGAAGTCTGTGGCTTCTTAATAAGGGACTGGACAGGTTATTCACCTAATTGATTGATTTTTTTACAACCCGAACACAATCATGTGTCCTTAATCATCCAATCATTTTCCTCATTGACATCTTCTCCAGGTCCACCTGAGGTGAACTGAAGTCTAAATGCGTACATTGTTCATCCCCCTGGGCGTTCCCTATTGTGCTGAAAACACACCTACAAGCTAAACGTGAACAGGGTGTGATTACTACATAAAGAGGAGATACAGACATTCCTATGAACTTGTTTGGCCGGCCCACATTGAGCCAGCAAAGGCTAGCAGGCCTCTTCCAGGATCTAGACCAGGCCATGTCACCACTGTGACACGGTTCCTGGTAGCCTAGAGCATGTGGGGGTCTATTTTTACACCGTACTCGCGTGGTGTGGTGCCATGTAAGGCCCCTGTGGTGTTCAGTGACAGCCAGTGTGTGTTGATGCAAGCTAGCTGGGCTAGCTAGCTAGCTGACTGGGGTTTTATGCTAAGCTGGAGGACTGATCGACCCAGACACAGAAGAGAGAGAATTGGAACTTTCAGGAACATTCTAGAACTTTCCTCCTCTGCCTGAGGAGCACGTAGAACGTGTTTGCTGCTAGTTCCATAGTTGCATATTTGCCAGATGTTTGTGGAACTTTCCTGAAGTACTCGACTGACTTCCGACAGGCTCAGGAATTTGCTTCCTGATGGGTGACAGCGCCTACGTCATTGCCTAGCAACAGGAGACCGTCTAAAAGGTAAGAGATGACTGGTTTGGTCCGCCAGCAGCATGGCAGCTAGATGGAACATCTCACGATCTGATTGGTGGAGAGACGAGGAGAGACAGACATGTTCATGGGTCAAATGACCCCCCCCGCTGTGGTTTTCCAGTTTTCTGGTTCCTCAGCAGCCTTCTGCTTGTGCTCATGTAGGCACAGCTTGGCTGTTTGAGAACAGAGGGTGTGTGTGCCGAAAGAACTGGTTCTAAAGTGCCCCTGGTATCCAGGTTGCAGCAAACTACAGCAGTTTCCCTCTTAAATTTGACCTTTCAGTTTCTTCACTTGTGAAAGACAAAGTGGTGATTTTTCTCCAGAGCTTTAAACGGGTCTGTCCACTACTGATGAATCAGTGCAGCTCAATGGCATGGCGGTCATTCGTCTATAGCAGGTTATGTTATTGGCAGCTTCTCTCTTCCTTCAGTTAATAATGGTGAGTTTTCAGAGACGTCTTTCCCCTCTGACAGCATGGTCCAGCTAAGAGGTAGCAATAGAGAGGAGGACTGCAGATGAAGAGGTAGAGCAGGACTGCAGATGAAGAGGTTACATGTTTGAATTGTAGTTTTGTTGTGCTCTTTCTGCCTGTTTGCCTGTGGCAAGCAGACAGACAGACAGACAGACAGACAGTCAGACAGGCAGGCAGGCAGGCAAGCAGTCAGACAGGCAGAACACTGGGCTCAGCCGGCCATCCCCCCTAGCAACCAGGCTGAGCCAAGCTGAGCGCGATCGTCTTTCCCCTGTGATGACATCATCAGCCCCTTAGCAGTCAGCTGCTGCAGTGGAGCGAGAGAGAGGCTGCTGTCTCTCTACAGGGAGAGAGAGGGGAGAGAGAGGCTGCATATCTACAGGGAGAGCAAGGTTGCATATCTACAGGGAGAGAGTGGGGAGAGAGAGGCTGTGTATCTACAGGGAGAGAGAGGGGAGAGAGAGGCTGCATATCTACAGGGAGAGAGGCTGCGTATCTACAGAGAGAGAGAGGGGAGAGAGAGGCTGCGTATCTACAGGGAGAGAGAGGGGAGAGAGACTGCGTATTTACAGGGAAGGAGGAGGGGGAGAGAGTAAAGGAAAGGCAGCAGAGTGAGCGGGCGAGAGAGAAGAAGTGGGGGGAGGGAGCGGAGATTCAGATCCGAGGGAACAGCTTACCGACACACACACACACGCGCGCACACACAGTATCACATATAAGCCTACGCACCCAGCCAGCCTGTCCCTGTGTAGCGGGTAAACATGGCACAGGCAGCAGATGCAGCGATCTGACACACGGTGAGGAGCTATCCATGAGCTAGCCTGGCCTAGCCCAGCTTCCTCACGCTTCCCTCTATCTCTGCGTCCGTGTGGCGGCTGGCATGGAGGAAGAGGACAATCCCGCAGACCCCTACCTTCCCTACGATGGGGGAGGGGACACCATCCCCTTGCAGGAGATGCCTAAAAGAAGAGGTACGCTTACGTTTCCTCTCGCCCTCCACCCCCCTCCCTCGCTCTCTTTGCTTTCCCCCCCTCCCGTTCTCTCGTCGGTGTGTCTCTCCGCCTGGCTGCTCTGGACGGTCGTGGCGTAGGGGCTAATCCTGACCAGGGTGATCAGGCTGGTTCTGAGCGCAGGCTGCCGCTGCTGCCGTCCGTGCTATTGTTACCCTCAGTTAGAGGAGGGTGGCTAACATTGTGCGTACGTGTGTGTGTGTGTGTGTGTGTATGTGTGTGAGAGACAACAGCAGGTATCTGGCTGCCATTCTTCGACTGTTACTCTGTTTGTCGATGATTAACCTTGGCTTTGTGTGTGCACTAGCTTCTAGGGGGTGTGTGTGTGTGTGTGTGTGTGTGTGTGTGTATTTGTGTGTGTGTATAGTGTCACCAATGTCTGCAGTGAATTAGCTGGGTGTGTGTCCTTGCAGCTTAGCTAAGCTGAATCGTCAGCACCTGAAGAGCAGTGTGTACGTCCATTTTAAAATATCTGAGAAAGACCCATAAAAGATAGAACAACATTTTTGTGTGTGTGTGTGTTGTGTCCATATTTGTTGATTGAACATCCTTAGCTCCGATCCCTTCCCCCTCCCAGTGATATTTTGAGGAGAACCTGTTGTATCAGATGTATCTAGTGTCAGTCAAGCGTGTGAACATGTGGGGGTGTGTGTGTCCTACAGGACTCGTTACTGTTGAGTTTCATGGTGAATGAGCAGATACAAAAGGCCCCAGTCGCCTCCTGTCCTCCCTCTCTCATCTCCTCTGCTCTTCCTATCCTCTCCTGCATGGCCTGGAGGACAATAACAAGCTCTCCCAGAGGCAATGTCAGTTGTTGATCTATACAGAAATATCCAGAGCAAAATATCGGTTATCTGCAGCCTGAAAGATGAAAAAATTTAAAACACAGGACAGATGATCAACAGTCCTGATATTTTCACCTCAGCTGTGTGTGTGTCTGTGTGTGTGTCAGTGTGCGTCGGTGTGTGCGTGTCTGTTAAACCTGCAGAACCATTAAACCATGATGCTGCTGTTGTGGATGTGACGGCCCCTTCAGGCTACAGTTTCCATGGCGGCGTCATCGTCTACATGTGTGACGGCCTGGAATCGTCTCATTTTAAACAGGCTCGTAAAAAACGTGTCCCGCTGTGTGGAACTTGTCTAATGAGGTATCAGAATGCGTGACCCAACCCCTATTTTGTGTTTCTCGACTCAGATCGTTTACATCATCCCTGTAAGAAGTGGTTTCACTGAGGCCAAAGCTAAGTGGTCATAACTGTCAGTCACCACCCTCCGTCTAATATTGGACAATCCAGACAGATGCTGAGTCACTCAGTTAGTCAAACTGGAAGCTGTTATTTTGAAGCTGTATGCATCTTGCTGGCTGGCTGGCTGGTTGGCAGCTTTAGCAGGCAGACTTTTATCACAGCTTGAACTGGCTGTTTCCTAAGACTGATTGGTTGTTATGTGTTCTTTTAGCTGACTGGACAGGAACACACTTCCCTATAGCCGACTTCCAGGGGGAAGCTTTCATTGCCAGGTTGACAGGCTGAGGGTTAGAGAAGATGTCTTATCTTTCAAAGAGTAAAGATAGAATACAAAACTACCACATGAATAAGCCTGGTGAGGTTTATAAGGTTGTAGTGGTACTTAGCGTTATGAATAGTGGGGAAAGGACTTGTACACGAACTTGTAAAGACCGCTCAGTCAGCCTCTGTAAATCGACGTCAGTTGTGTTTTTTCCCCCCAACTGCCTCCTCATTGGTTAGTCCTCCTCGACCAATGGGGAATGTTGAGGATTGATCATTTACTAGCTGTTAAACTTTGACCACATTCCCACAGGTCACACGGGGAGAAATCGATATCAGTTAGTAACCAACCGTGAGGCGGCTGGTGGCTTCATGAACGAAGCCTTCTGAAGGTGTTACCTCATGATGTGTCCTCTGGACTGGAGAGCGAGATGTTCCATCTCCAGGGACCAGAACATGGGGCCTTCCTCCAGGAGGAATGTTGACAGGGGCACAAGCACTGATAGAAGGATTTGCACAACAAAGAAGGATCTAATTTCATGCATACTTTTCCAATTGTTTAGCAGCTGCATACTTACAGGCTTTTAACCATGGCTGCCTCTCTCTCTCTCGCTCGTTCTGTCTCTCCACTTTGTCTTGGGAGACAATAGGGACTTTGTGTGGCAGATCTCTGAAGTAAATTCTCTAAATGGATGAATGGATTTGTAGGGTCGACGCTAAGCAACATTCCCAAAGTTCTTAGATGTCAGTTAGGGTGGGGGGGGGGGTTTCCAGAGAGAGTTTTGTCATGTGTCAGAATAAATAAACCCATATGTGTGATGAATGTAGGATGGCTGAATGAAGGTTTATTTATTATTTATTTTGTATTACTGTTAAAGGGGGCTAGCGTTGTTTAGTTAGTGTTGAGCTGTTTGTGCTCGTTTCCTTCCAACACGACAGCAGAGATGCTCTCACAATAACTGTCACTGCACGGATGACCAACCAAAATGGCCGCCACACTGTTTATTTCCACTTAGACAGAAGCCCTGAGGCCAGCTGTTCTCTGTTGGTGTCGAGTCACCAGAATCCATGAACCCGCCCTTAATTTGCTGTCAGAACAACCTCGTTATCTGATCATGTTGATTTGGAAGCTCATGAATAAATGAAAAACTCTCGTAATAAGGAATTTGAGTTATTTGTTCTGATATTTTGACAGTGCCCAGCTCGTTGTGTTTTTAGATACATATATTTTTTTGTCCTGTTCCCTTGTGCGAGGACTCAGAAGTCCCTTGAAGGGACCTGACAGTAGGTTTGTGCTTGAGGACATCTGAGTTGGACACATGGAGGTTTTTCTTCTCTCCATCTCCTGTGTTTGTCAGCACCAGTGGTTCAGTGGTAGGTCTCTTGCCCACCATGAACAAGGCCAAGGTTCAATTCCAGGCCAAGGCATTGAACATGAATACGCCTCCCATTTCCCCACTGTGGGACTAATGAGGGCTAATCTGCTGTGTTTCAGATCTCAGTTTAAGATTCTGTAATACCTGCCTCCACAACGCCACCTCACACAGACCCACACACACACACTGGCAGGAAAGAGAATCACAGCTTGTGAGTTTACCTCATAGTTCAGTCACAAAAAGATTCAATTCCTGGCTTATATTTAGTTACACACTGTGCATGTGGGTGTCCTTGACTTAACACACACTTAACACGCGTTGGTTTGGAGTCCGGTTGTCATTTGAAGAGGTGAGTCTTATTTACCAGTGGGGTTATCACCGGTTGCTGTATGTCTGTTTGCCCACCATGCTCACACACCCTGCTAGTGTGTTTTGTACACAGACGTGTGTCATTCTCTTGACCTCAAGGCTGAGTTGACGAGGATGTTTATCACAGATTGTGAAATATGTTTCAGGGAACCTCATGATGGGGGGGGGGGGGGGAACTGTTTTAAAGGGATAGTGTGCCACAAATAGTCACATGAACTCTGTATGAAGGGATACATATGTAGGATGTTTCTTTAAGCAGAAGTTGCTGTGGATGTAAGTCTTTTAGAGTCTTTATAAGGGTTGTTCAAACCTAGAGGACTGTGAGTAATTGGGTGAGTCAGTTCTAAAGCCCCAGTTTCTTCAATAGATGAAATCTGCCATTGGAAGTCTGCGACGGTGCCTCCATCTTGGCTCCTGGCCAGCGGGTTTACCCAGGGTGCAGTGGGTGAGGGAGGAAAGAGGATTACCTGATTATGGGGCCGTGGGTCTCTCACCGTTCACAGACTCACACTGGAGCTTAGGCCAGACTTGGTTTCACATCAGGAAGTGAATGGGTGATTCTCTACGACGGCCTTCACCTTCAGACCACCTCATTACATTAGTGTGTGTGTATATGTGTGTGTGTGTGTGTGTGTGTGTCCTTAATTAAAGCGGGAAACGCTGAACTGTCTGCATACTGGTGGGGGTGAGAACGACCAATTATCTCACATTTGCTTCCCTCCCTCGACTCTCTCTCTTTCTTTTCTCCCTCCTGCATTCCCTTCATTTCATTTTCCTCCCTGCCTCTCTTCCTGCCTCCCTCCCCCCTCCCTCTCTCCCTGTTTCAGGATCTAACTACGCCATGTCTAATGGGGGCGGAGCCGCCACCACCTCCACCCACCTGCTGGACTTCCTGGAGGAGCCCATCCCTGGCGTGGGGACGTACGATGACTTCCACACCATCGACTGGGTCAGGGAGAAGTGCAAGGACCGGGAGAGACACCGCAAGGTGAGGGTTCAGAGGATGGAGAACACACACCTCCTGCGTGTGTGTCTGCGTGTGTGTCTGCGTGTGTGTCTGCGTGTGTGAGGTGGAATATGACGTGTGCTTGATCAGCTCCTGAAAGGTTTTTCACATTTACATGTCATTTGAATGTTTGCTAGAAGGCCTTTGCTTTGTTCAGTCATACTTGTCTAACCACTGTGTTAGTGAGGACATTTGAATATCACGTGTGTGTGTGTGTGTTTGCAGATTAATAGTAAGAAGAAGGAGTCTGCGTGGGAGTTCACTAAGAGCCTGTATGATGCCTGGTCTGGATGGCTAGTAGTCACACTCACAGGCCTGGCCTCAGGTAACACACACACACAGACTCACACATGCACACAGACTCACACTCACACACACACACACACACTCACAGGCCTGGCCTCAGGTAACACACGCACACAGACTCACACACACACACAGACTCACACTCACACACACACACACACACTCACAGGCCTGGCCTTCAGTTTTCATCTTTAATCAGCCTTCTCTTCCTCCTAATTTTTTCTTCCTCCAATCAGGCGCCTTGGCTGGTCTGATTGACATTGCGGCTGATTGGATGAACGACCTGAAAGAGGGCGTGTGTCTGAGTGCCATGTGGTTCAACCACGAGCAGTGCTGCTGGGGGTCCAACGAGACCACCTTCGCTGAGAGGGACAAGTGCCCCCAGTGGAAGACCTGGGCGGAGCTTATACTGGGACAGGCAGAGGTGAGGTGGGGGGGTGATGATGTCATGTTGTTCGTTTTTCCAGAAATAGGAACTTACTGGATCTGCTGTAGGAGTGCTTCATGTATGACTGTCACTAATGATTGACACTCTTCCTCTCCTCCAGGGCCCTGGGTCGTACATCATGAACTACTTCATGTATACTTACTGGGCCCTGTCCTTTGCCTTCCTGGCCGTGTGTCTGGTCAAGGTGTTCGCCCCCTACGCCTGTGGATCAGGGATACCTGAGGTACCACATCCACACACTCTCTGTCTGTTTGTCTGTCTCTCACTTTCTCTCCTTCTGTCTCTCTCTCTCTGTCCCTCTCTCCCTCTGTCTCTCACTTCCTCTGTCTCTCACTTCCTCTGTCTCTCACTTCCTCTGTCTCTCACTTTCTCTCCCTCTGTCTCTCTCTCTCTCTCTGTCTCTCCCTCTGTCTCTCTCACTGTCTCTCTCTCTCTCTCTGACTCTCTCTATAACCACACCCCATAGCTACAGGCGTCAGTGTATGTACTAACCCGACCCTCTCTCTGCCCCCCCCCCCCCCCCCCCCAGATCAAGACCATCCTGAGTGGCTTCATCATCCGGGGTTACCTGGGGAAGTGGACCCTGATGATCAAGACGGTGACCCTGGTTCTGGCTGTGGCCTCTGGGCTGAGCCTGGGGAAGGAGGGGCCTCTGGTCCACGTGGCCTGCTGCTGTGGGAACATCTTCTCCTACCTCTTCCCCAAGTACAGCAAGAACGAGGCCAAGAAGAGAGAGGTGCTGTCTGCTGCGTCTGCAGCGGGGGTCTCTGTGGCGTTCGGAGCTCCTATAGGAGGGGTGCTGTTCAGTCTGGAGGAGGTAGGTACACACACATACACACACACACACACTGATAAACACTGATAAACACACACACACTCACAGACACACAGACTGATAAACACACACTCACAGACACTCACACACTCACACACTCACACATACACACATACACACATACACACACACACACACATACACACAAACGCAATGATACACACACACTCACTCATACACTCAAAGACACACACACTCATACAAACACACACAAGTAGGATCCTTGTGGTAGGCCCTCCTTTTCCTGTTGTCCAATAACATCCCCCTCCCCTCCCCTCCTCCCCCCAGGTCAGTTACTACTTCCCCCTGAAGACTCTGTGGCGGTCCTTTTTCGCCGCCCTGGTGGCCGCCTTCGTGCTGCGCTCCATCAACCCCTTCGGCAACAGCCGATTGGTCCTGTTCTACGTGGAGTACCACACCCCCTGGTACCTGTTTGAGCTCCTCCCCTTCATCCTGCTGGGCGTGTTCGGGGGCCTCTGGGGTGCCTTCTTCATCCGCGCCAACATCGCCTGGTGCCGCCGCCGCAAGTCCACGCGCTTCGGTAAGCAGAACCGCACCACCGGAGAATCTAGCTGCCAAGCTGGGCTCTCGAACCCTGACCTCTGACCTCTCCCCACCCCCTCCCCAGGGAAGTACCCGGTGCTGGAGGTGATCCTGGTGGCGGCGGTGACGGCTATCGTGGCGTTCCCAAACCCGTACACGCGGCAGAACACCAGCGAGCTGATCAAGGAGCTGTTCACGGACTGCGGGCCGCTGGAGTCGTCCCAGCTGTGTCAGTACCGCAGCCAGATGAACGGATCCAAGGCCTTCATGGAGGTGCCCAACAGGCCCGCCGGACCCGGGGTATACGCTGCCATGTGGCAGCTGTGCCTGGCACTCATCTTCAAGATCATCATGACCATCTTCACCTTCGGCCTGAAGGTGAGGGGGGGGGGGGGGGGGGGGGTACTGGGTACCGTTGTCGATTTGGGGGGGACCTTGAATCTAGATCCTGTCTCTAATCTAGATTAGTTGTAGGAACAGTTTTCATGACGCCCCCATGTCCCTTCCCCCCGCTCTCCCCCCGCTCTCCCCCCTGCTCTCCCCCCTCCTCCCCCAGGTCCCCTCGGGCCTGTTCATCCCCAGCATGGCCATCGGGGCCATCGCCGGGCGCATCGTGGGCATCGCCATGGAGCAGCTGGCGTACTACCACCACGACTGGTTCATGTTCAAGGAGTGGTGTGAGGTGGGGGCGGACTGCATCACCCCGGGGCTGTACGCCATGGTGGGGGCTGCTGCCTGCCTGGGTGAGTCCAGGGGCAAGGCTGGAACACTGTGTGTATGTGTGTGTGTGTGTGTGTGGCTGTGTCTGTGTGTGTGGCTGTGTGTGTGGCTGTGTGTGGCTGTGTGTGTGTGTGGCTGTGTGTGTATGTGTGGCTGTGTGTGTGTGTGGCTGTGTGTGTGTGTGGCTGTGTGTGTATGTGTGGCTGTGTGTGTGTGTGTCTGTGGGGCTGTGTGTGTGCCTGTGTGTGTGTGTGTGTCTAAGAAAGATCTAACGCTTGTGTTCCGTGTTGCGTCCCAGGCGGGGTGACCAGGATGACCGTGTCTCTGGTGGTCATCGTGTTCGAGCTGACCGGGGGGCTGGAGTACATCGTGCCCCTCATGGCCGCCGTGATGACCAGCAAGTGGGTGGGCGACGCCTTCGGGCGCGAGGGCATCTACGAGGCGCACATCCGCCTCAACGGATACCCCTTCCTGGACGCCAAGGAGGAGTTCACACACACCACGCTAGCTCGAGATGTGAGGGCTCGTCTGTGTGTGTGTGTCTGTGAGTGTGTGTCTGTGTCTGTGTGTCTGTCTGTCTGTGTCTGTGTTTCTGTGTGTGTGTCTGTCTGTTTCTGTGTTTGTGTGTGTGTGTGTCTGTGTGTGTGTGTGTGTCTGTGAGTGTGTGTCTGTGTCTGTGTTTCTGTGTGTGTGTGTCTGTTTCTGTGTGTGTGTCTGTGTGTGTGTGTGTCTGTTTAAGTGCTTCTGTGTGTGTCTGTGTGATTTCCGGACATGTTAGTTGAGTGACTGATGACCACCCCCCCCGCCCCCTCCCCCCAGGTGATGCGTCCTCGCCGCAGTGACCCCCCCCTGGCCGTGCTGACCCAGGATGACCTGACGGTGGAGGAGCTGCAGGCCGTCATCAGTGACACCAGCTACAACGGCTTCCCTGTCATCGTGTCCAAGGAGTCCCAGAGGCTGGTGGGCTTCGCCTTGCGCAGGGACATCACCATCGCCATAGGTAACGGAGGGGGAGGAGGGGGGGAGAAGTGGGAGGACCAAGTATGGGGGAGGCCCCTAGACATAAGGGACTTATGTTTTATTATTTTTTGGCTAATTTGCTTTCTTTCTTGCGTTCTTTCTTTCCCTCCCTCTCCCCCTTTCTCCCTCCCCTCTCTCACCTCCACACCTTATTCCTCCTCACCTCCCTCTCCCCCTCCCTCCCTCTCCACCTCCCCTCCCCCGTCTCTCGAACCCCTGCAGAGAACGCCCGTCGTAAGCAGGAGGGCATCCTGCTGACCTCTCGGGTGTACTTCACCCAGCACGCCCCGACGCTGCCCGCCGACAGTCCCCGCCCCCTCAAGCTGCGCAGCATCCTGGACATGAGCCCCTTCACCGTCACCGACCACACCCCCATGGAGATTGTGGTGGACATCTTCAGGAAGATGGGACTCCGGCAGTGTCTGGTGACCCACAACGGGTGAGGAGGAGGGAGGGGGGGGAGGGGTGGGAGGGAGGGGGGGGAGGGGGGGAGGGAGGGGAGGGGAGGGGAGGGAGGGAGGGAGGGAGGGAGGGGGAGAGGGGGGGAGGGAGGGAAGGGAGGGAGGGAGGGAGGGAAAGGGGGAGGGAAAAAGAAAGACTTGTGAGAAAGAACTCCAGTCTTTCCTTCTCTCCCTCCTCCCCCCCACCACACACACAGACACACACATACACACACTCCGTAACAGCTGGGTGATGCATGGCTACCAGGAGCCCTGAGGTCCTGACCGTGTTAACCTGCATGGCTTCATATTAACTGCTGCTACAGACCCCAGCCAGCGCAGTACACACACCTACACACCCTCAGGAGCACACACTGTGGGAGTACACACACCTACACACCCTCAGGAGCACACACTGTGGGAGTACACACACCTACACACCCTCAGGAGCACACACTGTGGGAGTACACACACCTACACACCCTCAGGAGTACACACTGTGGAAGTACACACACCTACACACCCTCAGGAGCACACACTGTGGGAGTACACACACCTACACACCCTCAGGAGCACACACTGTGGGAGTACACACACCTACACACCCTCAGGAGTACACACTGTGGGAGTACACACACCTACACACCCTCAGGAGCACACACTGTGGGAGTACACACACCTACACACCCTCAGGAGCACACACTGTGGGAGTACACACACCTACACACCCTCAGGAGTACACACTGTGGAAGTACACACACCTACACACCCTCAGGAGCACACACTGTGGGAGTACACTTTGCCGAGTACACACTGCTGGACTAGCATGCTACGTGTGAAGAGGGAGTGTGGGATCTGTCCAAGAGATTACAAGTACTCTTTAAAGTGTGTACTGTAAGATACGCTTGAGCTGGAAGGAAGGAGGGAAAGCTGAAGTTGGTAACTAGCAGAGGTGTTCAGACAGGGAGGGAAGGGTAAATCACTCAGATTAATTGAAGTTAGAATTTAGTTTAAGTTCACATTTCCAGCTGACTTCACATTTCCGCCAGATCACATGTTAGGAGTTAGTTCAGTGTTGTGTGGCTGTGTTGCAGTTTTTATGTTAATCACGCACTACTGAGACACCTGCTGGACGGAGGAGATACTACAGGACATTAATAAAGTCAGTAGAAACTGATGTGAAAGTGTTCGTTGGCAGACAGTTTCCCAGCATGATCAGGTCTGAAGCAGGAAGTAGGGAGAGGTCAGGTGACACCCTTGATTTTCCTGTTTCCTTTTTTTGGGGGTGGGGGTCTTCTGCGTTTAGGTCAAATTTAATTCAAGGCCCCCACATATAAAAAAATATATAATGCGTAATGCGTGCGTTACTGATTATTTATGTACTCATAGCATTAGTTAAATGCTAATAATAATAATATGAGTTCAAATTAAAATAATAATATAAATAACAAATGAACAGTGTCATTTTCACAAATAACATAGATAAATGCATCCAATTGACTGTGCTATAAAGTAATTAAAACGAAGTTAAGAAGTCAAGTACGTCATCTTTTTAAATTGGTTAATAGTTGAAGCAGTATTGTTGTGTCGTGACTTGTTGCCCTTCTACGTCAAGTTATTATTTCTGTTTGCTTTCAGTTTGTATGCTTTGCTGCTGTCTCTCCCTCTCTCCCTCTCCCTGTGTGGGCGAGCGAGTGTGTGTTGTGTTGTGTGTGTGTGTGTGTAGCTGGCCCTGCAGTGTGTTCAGTAACAGGTGTGTGTTGCAGGATTGTTTTGGGTATCATCACTAAGAAGAACATCTTAGAGCACTTGGAGGAGCTCAAGCACAACGTGGAGCCCTTGGTGACTAGCCCCGCCCCCACCACCACCTCCGACCCCGCCCCTCTTCCCCTCTCCACCTGTAGGCCCCGCCTCTCAAAGAGGGACGCATGAAACGTGTGTGAAAATGACTGACAGTTCCCTCTGACCAATAGGAGTCTGTCTTTTTTTTTACTTCTCTACTCTGTCTCACTCACACGCTTTGTAGCAGAGATGTTTGTTTTATGTTTCCCGCCTGTAGGAAAACACCCCTTTTCATTCTTCACTAGCCCGCTCTCAGTATACTCACTTTGTATTGGTCGCCGTTTTGAAATGGTCAGTTTCCTTGATTGCTATTGGTCCTGTAATACTGGATCTGAGCGGGAACTGTCACTTAAAGCCTGAGTAGACTGCTTCACTGTGGCCTCCCATCCATACCTACCAGAGCTTCCTGTAGCAGTATACATCACTTCCTGTTTCCCATGGTTACTGAAACATATCGTCAGACAGTAGATGGTCATGAATAGAGATAATGCATGAATAGAATAGAAATAGTTGTATATATTTATTATATTTTTTCTACATTTATTATATATATATACACTTGACTCCCGGATGGAGTTTTGTATTCCTACAGACGTGTTGTCACGTCTGTGGCTGTAGAATGAATGTGTGTATGTGTCTTTATTTGAATCCCCATATCTACGACACACACATCAGTCATGTCATCCTTTTAAAAACACAGAAAAGAAGACGATCAATTCTGGTCCTCGATGAACTAACTGTTTTTTGTCCCCCTCCTCCCCCCTTCCTTGTTAATTTGTTTTTGACCTCCCACACACCTTTCCTCCCTCTCTCACCCCCTCGCCTGGGTCTCCGTCCGGCAGATCGATGACATCTGACCCGACGCTGCGTAGCGCCGGCGCCCGGGCCACTTGGCGAGTAACCGCCTTGGGGAAGCGGACTGCTGATCTGGGTGTTTTAGTTTTGAAGGGGAGGAGGGGAGGGAGGCAGAGGTTCACTGGGGGTGGGAGGGGGGCGGGAGGGAGGGAGGAAGAAGACAGTTCCATCCCTCATTCCCACCACTCCCCCCCCCCCTCCCCCCTGCTGTAGACCCTGTGTAGTGAGAGAGTGATCTGTAGCGTTGTCGTGAGTGATGATGATGATGATGGTGGTGATGATGATTCTAGCAGCCATAGAGAGCTATGTGCTAGCCCATCTGTGTGGTGGTGATCGTGGTAGTGAACACACAACCCTCCAATCCCTTGCACTCTTCTGATTCTATAGCACCGCCCAGCCCCCCCCTCCCCGACCTCACCTGACCCCGCCCCCATCTTTCGCCAACGTTCCATGTCTCCCGAGTTACCGTAGCTACCGTAGTTCTAAGAGGTTCTCTCACTTCCTGTACTTCTCTCCTCCATTGCAGACCTGAGTCACAACAGCAGCAGTGTCTGTTCTGTCAAAACCTGCAGAGAACAGGGGTGTGTTTGATTCGGATTAGCCTGAAACTAACCGACGCAATTTAGTGCTGTGTTGCAAAGTGTCAAGCTAACCTGGAAAGCTGAATCAAGCACACCCTTGAACCCAGATGTTTGTGTGGGGGAACAGACAGCGTTGGGGTCCCAGGTCTGGAATGTGTTGGAGTTTCATAGCTCACAGACAATCCTCTCCTCAAGTCGGATCTTAAGAATCTCTCTCCCATCTATCTCTCTCTCTCTCTCCAACTCTTAACACCTCAAACTACAACTAAAGGATTCTCATGGCTGAATTCAAGATCACAACACCAACCAGTACCATTATGGTGAAGATCTTTAGATGGACATTTATTGTTGTTTTCTGTATTTCGGCCATATTTGTAGTCTTAAGCCTCATTTGTAGTCCATAAAGTTCTCTTGAATCAGCATGGGAACCCTTAATTTGACCTCAGGTAGACACAGACCTTGTGGCTGGTCACTAGCTCACTGGTTGGTAGTTAAGGCTGGGCTGTTCTCTGTGTTCACTTCCTTCTTCCTGTAGGAACCTGCTCATTTCCTGTTGGGTTCTCACTTCTGAGCATGCGTTGTCCCCCCCCCCCGTCCCCCCCCCCCCCCCCCCCCCCCCCCCCCCACCCACACACACACACATGAAGCGTCCAGACTGTTCTCTAACCCAGAAACCCTTTAGTCACTTTGAAGCCACGTCTCAAAGGTCCCCCTAACAGACCCCCTGAGGGGCACCGCTCAGGGGGCGGGGGGTGGGGGAGGGGGCAGGGGGGTAGGGTGACGTTTGAGGCGTGCTCCCCTCACCCTCGTCTCCTCCCAATTTGCTAAGCACCAATGGGAGCCATGTTTTTGTTGCCGTGGCGACGTCACGGTCAGCAGAGGGGTTAAAGCTGCAGAGTTTTTGGTTTTTCAACAAACTTTCGGTAAATACAAATCCATCTAAGAATCTGTTTTCTTCCAGCTTCAAATCTCAATTTAGTGTCTTGAATTAATCAGGCTAAATCTCTGATTTGCTTCAGCTAGATCATTCTGATCCCTCATCCTTAAATCAAGCTGTTTAACCACTCCTGCAACAAAAACATGACGTCATTTTCTTTTCCGCATGTCTGTCATTCAGACCCCTACTGGCTTACTGATCTCCCTCTCCTTATTCCTCTCCCCTCTCTTCCCTTTCTCTCTCTCTCTCTCTCTCTCTCCTCTCTGCTCTCTCTCTGTCTCCCCCTGCAGGAGGCTCCTTGGTATTATCACAAAAAAAGACATCCTCCGTCACATGGCCCAGATGGCCGACCAAGACCCGGCGTCCATTATGTTCAACTAGTCCCCTCCATCCAGGAACGCTCGGGGGACGACAGCGAGGAGGAGGTGGTGCGCCTGTTGGATGGCCCCGACCTCTGACCCCTAGCCCCCCCCCCCAACCCCACCCTCCATCACCATCCGGCCTCTTTCCGCAGCTCCGCCACCCCACCCCCTCCCTGGCCCCCCCGAAACACTAACTCCTTAACACTAAGGCTGAGCGAGCGCTGAGAGAGCTGCACGTCGCCCCCTGGTGGAGCAGGAGGGGAATGAAGGAGGCTCTTCGGTGTCACTTGAGTTGCTTGAGGAAACTTGTTGACTTGAGACGTTTTGTGACTGTGTTGGGGGGGCGGGGGGTGTAGACGCAGTTTATGAGGAATGCACTTTTAGTACACCGTACACACACACACACACATCCAGCGTCTGGCAGTAACGCACACACACCCCATATAAGCAGCATGGTGTTTAGTTTTTCCTTCACACACACACTGCCCAAACGTCCTATATCTCTAAACACTCACCGACGCTCTCTTTGTTGTCCCCTGCTATTGCCCCGTTCCTATTGGCTCACTGCAGGACGTGTGGGGGAGGGGGGGGGGGGGTGGTGTTCTGAGGGGTGAAGGTCAAAGGTCAGAATGATCCGCTGGGATGCGAGGAGGGACCTACTAATGACCTTTATTTCTGATTGGTCTGTCAGATGTCAGGTGATGCCCGCAGCGCATTAATACCTGCCTCTTAACTCCGCCCACTCCTCTTTAAAAATAACTTTGTTTACCTGTGAAGTGTGTGCGTGTGCGCGCGCATCACGAACACCTCTACATTCCAATCAGGTTGTCAGGGTAACCTGTGAGAATTTCACAAACTCACCCAACCAATGGCAACCCCGATCTTATAGTAGACTACTGCTTTCATGATGTTAGATTGTGATCGAAGGGAGATTGCTTTAAAATGTGTGTATGTGTGTGTGTGTGTCTGTTTGTGTGTGTTGCCATGTGAGGTGGGGAATTAGAAAGTACTGTAATTGAAGAAAATAATCTGTTTCTGATTCTTTTGTAAACAGATGAACTAACAAACAGACAGGCCTCCTGTTGAAGAGGGTGTGTGTGCGAATGCAAGAGTGTGTGTGTGTGTGTTTATTTGTTCTGAGCCATGGGCGTGGTATGCTGCTGAGGCGTGTGTGTGTGTTAGATGTCTAGCTACCATCACTTCAACCTGGAAGGCGGAGTTTGTAAATGTAAAGAATAAAGAAAAAAAAAAACTCAAGGATGAGTTCAGCTGTGTACACTCCTGGAAAACAAAGATTTTTTTTTCCTTCAAAAATGTTGCTGTTGCTACTACTTTTTAGTATTAATATCTGCATAACCAAGTAGCTTTTTACAGCCTGAGATGAAACCAAGTCCAAACTGGAAATACTGCACCTGTAACCCCCTCATCCCCCCACCCCACTCCCTTTTTGCTCCGGTCCCTGGAGTATTATTTTAAGGGGGGGGAAAGCGCATGTTATTTATTTACCGAAAAAAAACATGCTTTTTCTAACACTCCATTTGTGGTCCTCTAAAGCGTGAGTCAGTTCAGGTTTCTGTGTTCAGCTGTGTCGGATTGTCTGAACAGACGTCATGTTCCTTCCCCCGCTGTCCCAGCTGATATCTGCGGAGGTTCGACCAGGCGGGATTGGTCGAAGCAACTCGGAGACTCCTCCACTTTTTACCTAGTCATGCGGAGCGGATGTCTGTCACGGTTTGAGATCGGGCTCTATAACACTTTTTTGTCTTTTTTGTCTTTTTTTACATTTCTCGTCTCAGCCCCGACCCTTGCCCACCCTCCTCTTCCTCGGCCCGGCAGAGCTGAGCTTTTCTGTGTGTGTTTGAGTGTGTGTGTGTGGGGAGGTTGGTTGGTGTCACTGTATTCTGCGTTGTCTTCACTTCTTTGCAGTGACTTCCCTGCTGTCACCACGGCAACCAAGGCATCCATGTTTCCCTGTGGTGTTTCTTCACTGTAGTTCTACACACATCTCAATGCCGCCCCCCCCTTCCCTTTTTTAATTTATGGCTAGTGTTTAGAGTTGTACATTATGAAGAATTTTATGTATGATTATTACATTGATGGTTTGATTGTACATTTAAAACAAAATATGTAAAGATTAAACATTTTGTTTTAAATAAAAAATGTTGAAGTTGCCATGGCTGTTTTTAGTTATTTTTACTTGGTTATAATTCATACAGTGGTTATTCTTACTCACATTGTTTGTTTCAAAACTTGACAAATCACCAGTGTTGGTGAAGAAATTGCTGAAATACTGTGTAGTGTATTTTGAGGGAACTGTTACTTTAAGACTTGTATCTGTGGAACATTCTGACTGCTGTCAAAGCTTCAAGTACAGAGACTGGGCTCACTAGGAGGTAAGGGCGGAGGTGAGGGGAGAGGGTGAGGGGAGGGCGAGGGGGGCGAGGGTGTTCTTTGCCACCCAGACTTCCAACACAGACTCGTCTTTGTGAAGCCACTTCCCATGGGAACAAAGACCAGAGCCTAAAAGCTAGCTCGCTCTTTGGAGGGAGGCTCGGTCGACCACTTAAGGCCCTGTCTTCCCCCTCCCTCCCTCCCTCCCTGTCTCTGGTCAGAACAGGGCTAGCACTCAGACTGAGCCTGTTGGTGTGACTGACCCTGGCAGCCATTAGAGGCAGAACAGGAAGTGAGAAACACAGGGTCAGGATATTCCACAGACATTTCCCGTTTGCCTGCATCAGTTCTGTAAGACTAATAAACCTTTCTTCTTCTCTTATTATGGGACATGCTACAGTGGTCACATGACCTTGCCTGGTTGTGCATTCACACTGCAGCACAGGAATAGTTGTCGGCTTTGAACACGTGTGTGGGTGTGTGCTGAGTAGAGTATGGAGGTGTGTGTATGCACCTGATCACCGTTCATATTGCATAATTCTTCTGCGAATAGAACATTTCTACTCTAGACCAGCCGCCGTAGCTATGGTAACAAGATGGCCACCTTTGTTCTAGAACAGTGGAAGCTGGCAATGTGATTGTCTGCATGCTTCAAGAGAGAGAAAGTGTGTGTGTGGGAGGGTTTTTCATAGAGAGAAAGGACGATTTTATATATTTTTTTTTTACTATGACCGAAACCATGGTAACACAGCAGACAAGTTTATTTTAATTCCACTACGAAACAGAGGCATATCAAGAGCACCGTTTAAAGCAGAACAATATTCAAACCTCCCTCCATATCCCCCCGCTCCGCCCTCTGTCCACATAAAACGGCCCGGGAAAGAAAAGCTAAAAAACAAAGAAGCAAAATAACGAAGTCTCAGCCTTAGAGGCCGACCTGTACACACCGGTGTCCTGTCATCATGCAGCCTCACTTCAGGACAGTAAGTGCTCTGAGGCTGGAGACCAGGACCAAATACCAGATGGTTGAATAAAAGACTAATAAAACAAGGAATTAAATCTGTTATAGGCCCACTGGGAAACACTGGGGTTATTTCTAAAAACTAATGTCACCACTCAAATCGCTCTACAGATAGGCCTAATAATATAAAATAAAAATTCGAACACTTTTTCTTTTCTTTTCTTAAATGTTTTTAAATTAATCAACATTCTGAGGGGCAGTTGATGTTGCTATGGATACGAACATGGGGCGAAGCTCTCTTGTACATTCCATCACATGGTGCGAATCCAGAGGTGGACCTGGATTGGCTTCTTTAAGGTTTGGTTTGCTGTATATCCCAGAATCCCACCAGGCAGACAGTGTTCATCCAGACCGTCATGTTCAGCATGCATTGTTATCGTAGACCCACCTGAGGCAGCAGAGAGGCTAACTAAAGATCTCTGCTCCGTTTCTGTGTGCGTGTGTGTGCGTTAGTGAAATGTTTCTTACTTAAATGGATTATGGGTTCATAAAGTTACTGTCAATAAAATCAACATTGCCAGGATGCATACGCCTGTTTGTTTTTTTTGTCTTCTCGACATTACATATCAAAGGACTGGGTTCTCCTGCTGTGTACATTCAGCCTGTGAACCCAAGAGAAAGCATACAGGTTTCCACTGGTAGAACAGTTCTCTAGAGAGACAATAACCTCTATGAGGTTGACTGTTTGTTCTATGCGAACACACATCCTAAAGATTTGTTCTTGACCTATTATTGATTTTTGAACAGTTGTTTGTGTTTACATGTTGTTGTTGTTGGTATTGATGAGGGGTAATGCATAGCAGAATCCTCAGTCACGTGGGGTCGTCATGTGATCGTCCTCACACGTGGCTTTCGTAGATCACATGACCAGGTGGGCTCTGATTGGCCACCTCTGGCTCCGCCTCCGGCACCACCTCTGGTTCCGGCTCCGCCTGTTCCGGTTCGGAGCCCTGCTCCTCCAGCTCTGGCTCCAGATGCACGGGAGCCAATGGGGGAGGGGATGAGGGCGTGGTCTCTGGGAGGGGCGGGGCCTCGATGCTAGGGTACCCCGTGATGGCCAGCGGGGGGTGGATGGACACCTGGATGGCCATGTGCTGCGGCTGCTCATGGAGGGAGGCGTCGTCGGAATCAGCGGCGGGAGACTCGCTCCTCTCCCTCTCCCGCTCCCTCTCTCTCTCCCGCAGGATGGTGAAGACATCCCCGGCCCCCAGCATGCGGCAGCCCAGGTCGCGGTGGCCCTCGGGGGCCTGACGGACAAAGGTGTGCCTCATCTCCTCCACCCCCACCACCTCCAGGATCTCCTCCATGAAGGTGCGGCAGTTCATGATGAGCGGGGGCAGGGGGATGCTGCGGGCCAGCTCCTCGATGTAGCGGGCGAACTCCATGGTCTTGAACTGGGTCACCTTGGCCAGCTCCAGCGTCTTGGCTGAGGTGATGATGGGGATGCGCTTGGCGATCTCGAAGGCCTTCTGGAGCTTCTCGGCGCCCTCGGTGCGGAAGAACTCGTTGATGGCCTTCTCCGTCTTCTTCAGGTGGCTGGACATCATGCAGAGGCGCGTGATGTTGAGCACCATGATAATGGTGAAGGTCACCAGGCACACCACCATATAGTACACGCCCATGTCGCCCCGGGTGATGACCACGCGCAGCGTCACCGTGCAGTTGGAGGCGCCGTGAGCGTTGGACGCCACGCACGTGTACTTGCCGCGGTCAGAGAAGGTGATGCCGGTGATGTTGAGGACGCCGTTGTCCAGCAACCACCACTTCCCATCTGGAAGGGAGGGAGTGGGGGGGGAGGGAGGGAGGGGGAGGGGGAGGGAGCGGAAGGGAGACAGATCTTAACAACTGAGCACTTTAGGATGATGGAGAATCAATGATCATTAGTGGAACAAAGAGTAAACAAAACATTACAAAAAAGTCACCTGTCATCATCATTGTGAGGGAAGTCATTTCTGGAGCGTGTGTGTGCGTGCGGGGGGGGGGGGGGGGGGGGTGGGTGGTTTGGGGGTAGTACTGTGGCCAAACAGCTTCCATCAGCTCTTCTACCGCCTCTCAGCCCCCCTGTGAGAGTGCGTTCAGGCCCCGGAGTCTAGCCCAGACCTGCTGATGCTGGGCTTCCAACACTGAAGGGCCATAACTCACCGTATTTATAGAATCAGTCCTTGTGACGCAATTGCATTATGCTTTGGCAACACTCGCAACTCAATTCATTCATGGCCAACTCTTCCCCCAATGGAAATTTATGAAATAAACTCAGGCAGCAAACAAACAGCAATCAATTCATCCGCATAGGATTTTTGCGTTGCCAGGACTCTGTAACGAGTGACCTTAAGATCTCAGCCATGAAAAATCTGTTCCGTTTTTTTCTAGGTGAGTTTGAGTCGTCGGAAAACCTTGTTTTCTCTCTCTCTCGCTCATGCGTTACAGCGTGAACAGGGGGAGGAGCCAGAGGCTACCAGGAAGAGTCGCCGCAGGGGGGGAGGGAAAGTACGTGTTCCGTCGTTTCTAAGCAAATGAGAAAGCTTGTGTGCATGGGAGGGCACAGGAAGTAGCTCACAGGATCTGGTTTTCCTTATCACACAAAAACATCTAGAAAGCCCAAGAAGCCCTCCCCCCTGCCTCCCCCTGTCTCCCCCCAGGTGTCCCTTGAAAAGCTAAATGAGAGGAAATGTAAGCCAGTCGCATTGGCCGGCATTTCCGCGATGAGGAACATCGTTCTAATTTTACCTCATCGCCACCCCCTCTACAGTGTCCCAGGTTTACTGCTGCTCAGTGGGGCAGACTGTGTGTGTGTGTGTCTGTGTGTGTGTGTTGACATCCACACCTTGCACCTGGTACCTCATTACTAATGACTTTACTGTGACAGATGATACGGCTGTGTCTTTTTGTGAAGCTAGAGGGCGAGTTTGGGAGAGAGAGACAAAGAGAGCAAGAGACAGAGATGCAGAGAGAGACAGAGCGAGGGAGAGAGACAGAGATGCAGAGAGAGGGAGACAAAGCGAGAGAGCGAGAGAGAAAGAGAGAGAGAGAGAGAGAGAGGATAAAAACCGCAGCAAAACAGCATTGAGAGTCCTGGGCAAGCATGCAGCATTAACACTGCATTATTACATTACCTGTCCCTACAGGTTAGTAGCAGTGCTAGGTGGAAACAGGCACTAGCACAGCAGACTGCACATTCCAAGTGAACAATAAAATCCCACTTCACAGACGGAACAAGGTCTCGTAAAACTTTGTAGGCGGAGAAATCCACACAACAGGAAATAAGATCTGTGCGTGTTTCAGATGCACTGTTGTTGAATAACTGTGAGCGGTGGGTACGAGTTCCAACAAGCCTTGAAGGGGCGTCCAAATTGGGTCTCCTGATCTAGAACATGTTTCAAAAGATCCCTACCTGGATAGTAACAGTGACATGAAGAAGAACAAAGCTGCTTCTAGAACTGCAGTCAGTTATTCAGACTTGCCTAGAGGAACTGATAATAATCTAGGCCAGCTGAGAATGGTGGCACCGTGTCATTTGACACTATCTGGGTGTGCTTTCCTCCTAATCTCACATCTGTCTGTACAGCCATGGTCATTTCACAGCCAGGATATTGGGTGTTTCACTGTTGTATTGAATACAAATACTATGTATATCAAGTGTCTTGTCTTACGCAACTGATTCTGAACCAGGTTCTGAGCTGGATAGGAACTGTACAGTATCCACGTCAACATTTATGGCGTTTGAACGAATGGTTACTATGTTTAAATCCTCACAGCGTTATTGCTACGATAATCTCTGAACTGCTGTAATCATATCTGTATTCTTTTACTGGAATATTAATGTTGATGGTCTTGACAGTGACCTTCATCTGAAATCCCTCTGTCTTTCACTGTGATTGGGGTTAGTGCACAAAAAGGGGGGGGGGGGGGGGGGGGGGGAGTTCTTTAACACGTCTGACTGACAGCAGTCAACCACAGATTATACACTAGACTGCTTGGGATTTGGGTTGATTTGAATTTGTTAGACTCCCCCAGTCGATAGACGTGATTTATACAGCTAGCAGACTGAGGATGAGGGATGAATGCTAGATGAGCGAGACTTCCACGTTATCCAACACTAGGATAAGTGGCCCTGTCCTGGGGTGTTCATTAGGATAAGTGGCCCTGTGGGGTGTTCCTTGACGGGGTTGGACTCACCACTGGTCTCCGTGTCCAGCTCCATACCGTGGGAGTTGTACCACTGGATATTTGGGAACGGTTCCCCGGTGACGTTGCAGTCTATCAGTGCGCAGTTCCCCTCCCGGGCAATGATCTGGCTCACTCCCTTGAACACCATGGGCACAAATCCACCATCTGCCGCCGTCCCGTTCTCAGTGCTGTTTCCATCAGAAAGCACCGACAAGGCCCCGGCGGCGTGAAGGGTTATAAGGGAGACCAAGAGCCGGAACACGAAGCCACCAGCCTGGATCATGTCCTCAGCTGACAGTCGCTCAGTTATTATAAGGATAAACTGAGTTGTATCATTCCGTGTGTCTCTTCATCTTTTTATTACATTTGGTTATCTCCTAAAGATTATTGGAGAATATTTGGTTTTCACTTCTGACACTTCAAACATGTCACTGAAAACAGAGGGGGAAATTCGCATTAATTTGAGTTTGACAGCACCTATTATATCATGACTATGTACACACACACCCTGACCAAGACTACAGCAAGACAAGAACAAACACACACACACACCCTGAGCAAAACTACTGCACTTTCACTGCGATGACCGCGTCAAGACAACACACACACACACACACTGCCTGGTTGTGTGTCATTATTATTAATAAGACAGGTCTTGTTGCTTTCAGACAGAGTTAAGTTGTGTTGCTCGGAAAATGCACCATTTGTCCGGTGGCTCAGTTGGACTCCAGAGTCCCACTGCAAACTAATCATTTAAATACTATTTACATTCGGTCTTAATCCATCTAGAATATGCTTATAATGTCCTGATTATCAGTTTTTAAGACAAATTAACGTAGAAATTCAACTGGAAAAGGGGGGTTAAGAGAGAGGGGGGGGGGGACTGGGGGTGAAATACTGTAACTCTGCTATCAAACGGATTAAAAAGACACCAAATGTTAACTGGTTTGCAAATAGTTTGGTTTACTTTAAAAAATAAATCGGTATGTTTAACATTCAAGCGTTACTGTGTCCACCCAAAAAAAAAGAGAAAAAGAAAAACCCTGATGATCCTGACTTAGCTTGTTGCTAAGCTAACACGCAATGTTGTAATAACGTCGTTATGTTCGTCGGTTTAAACACATTTTTACAAAAACGACGATCATCTGATACTAATAATAATAATACTTACATCAGAAGTGTTCATCTTTTCCACCTAAATGTTAGGTACCATCATCAGTAACCTTCTACTGCAATAAACGTCAGCTTGTCGACGTTTTATGGCCACAACAATCCGCTACTCGGCTATCTCATCCCCCTCATCCTCATCCTCATCTTCATCATCCTCATCTTCCTCATTAGGCTCCACGTAGCTGCTTTTAGGACGTGTATATATACTTATAAATAAATAAAAACGTATATGTAAATAAAACGTTTGTGCTTTGTAGGCTATATAAAAATACAGTTTTTTTTTATTCAGCCTGATCATATAAAAGAATAGGTAAATATAGTCATGTAAAAAGCAAATCAAGAATCGTGCACAATTAAAATCAAATATAAAACACGTTGTAAGATGTTTAACCCTACATATAAAGTGGTTTGAAGGCTTCTGTCTCTCCATTAAGTGGTGGCTTCAGACAGACCCCTACTGTCCAAGGTCTCTGGGCAGAGGGCCAGCAGCCACTGCAGCATTAGATCAGATGTATTGACCTACTGTTACTCAGGAAAGCTTATAAAGTGCTCCAGTAACAATATACTTCATTTGCGGTCCTTTTGAAACACCTCCAATTGTGTCAAAGACTTAACAACCACACAAGAATAAGTATGCACATTGTGGAAATGTGTAGTTCTACAAGCATGGAGAATAAACCTTTACCACCAACAAGCTATTGCAAAAGCACACTGGGGTAAATGTCACTGTGCCGGTGTTGATAGTGGCTGGTTTGGTCCAGCTTCACTCCGGCATATTTGCCTTTCAGAAAAACAATTATTGACTGACCTTAAAGCTGTTATAATGGGTACAACTGACATGCTATATGAAGAAGAAAAACATTCCCCTAAGCATTAAACCAAACCCATATCTCATGTCAGAAATAATCAGTTTCACAGTGTTTCTGTGCTCTGAAATGTTCATGGGAATGCCAAATCAGTTAAGTAGATTCCTATTCAGATTTCTTAGAGATAAGGCCAGATCAGTACAGTCAAGCTAACTCTGAAGTCAACTGAATATCACCACAACCTTGCAGCATAGAGAGTACACATGACCCATGATCCTGTTTGCTTAGGCAAAAAAGATGAAATATCCTGAAGTGAGCCAGCTGTACTCTCTGTGTGTGTGGAGACTGAGGGCCGCTGGAGGACAGCTGTACTCTCTGTGTGTGTGGAGACTGAGGGCCGCTGGAGGACAGCTGTACTCTCTCTGTGTGTGGAGGCTGAGGGCCGCTGGAGGACGGCTGTACTCTCTCTGTGTGTGGAGGCTGAGGGCCGCTGGAGGACGGCTGTACTCTCTCTGTGTGTGGAGGCTGAGGACTGCTGGAGGACAGCTGTACTCTCTCTGTGTGTGGAGGCTGAGGGCCGCTGGAGGACAGCTGTACTCTCTGTGTGTGTGGAGGCTGAGGGCCACTGGAGGACAGCTGTACTCTCTGTGTGTGTGGAGGCTGAGGGCCGCTGGAGGACAGCTGTACTCTCTGTGTGGAGGCTGAGGGCTGCGGGAGGACAGCTATACTCTCTGTGTGGAGGCTGAGGGCCGCTGGAGGACAGCTGTACTCTCTGTGTGGAGGCTGAGGGCCGCTGGAGGACAGCTGTACTCTGTGTGGAGGCTGAGGGCCGCTGGAGGACAGCTGTACTCTGTGTGTTGGGGAGTGACAGTGAAGTGAATGAGGGGGGGAAAAGGCAATCATAATAAATTACTTTAATTTGTTTATCTTTCTTTAATGACAATATGGAGTATTTTACAGTGATCGGTTCACAGTTACACAACAAGTCTGACAACAATAAATAAGGATGTTTGTTTCTGTGTGTGTATTCAAGGCTAGCTTTGAGAATAGCTTGTTATAAAGTCAGTCAAGTTCGTGGTGGTACCAACAGATAATAATAATAAACAGAATACTGTAACGGACATTAAAACCAATCAATAACAATTTGCCATCCTTCCAGCTGGGGACGCTCCTAATACGGATCACGTACGTCTCGTCTCGTTTCCTAGGAATCCGGTTCTTTTCCTGAGGAGTAAATTGGGAACTTCCTGTTCCTAATGTGTTTGAGATAACACTAAATCACTTGTGTTTTCATTTAATCAGAGCCTCCTTGATGAGAGCAGAGAGCCTCTTGAAAGCCTGTTTAGGGTCAGAGACCAATAGAGAGAGATAAAGAGAGGGTCGAGATAGAGAAAGGAAAGAGGGGGAGAATAGGTGAGTTTCAAGAGGAATTATTGATGACCTCAAACATCAACTGATGCATGTTCATACATAATACACACGTGTCAGTGAGTGTGACATGTCCACATATGTGTGTGTGTGTGTGTGTGTACCTCATCAATCTGTTGTGGTGTGGAAAGGGAGAACGCTGCTCTAACATAAGGGCAGGGTTCTGAGCTGTTGATCATGAACACTCCTCCAGGGACTAGCAGCACCTAGAAACACACAAACACATACAATACACAAACACGCACACATTATACACACACACAATACACAGAAACACACAGTCCAGGTTAGACGAGCAGACAATATCTCGGTGTGTGTTTGTGTGCTCATTTGTACGTCATTTATTAGGTTCTGTTCCGACACTCAACAGTAACACAGAGCAGCACAGTCTGAATTGTTCAGAGGATAATGCTTCATAATGCTCTACAATAGCCCAATAGTGCTTTCTAATTCTTGAAAGAATTACACACAGACGCCACGCTAATTCTTTTCATACAGAAAAGGGCTTGTGTGGGAGAGAGAGAGAAAAAGAGGCCTTTGTGAATTAGGCTACTTTCCATAGACTAACCCTGTTTCTATAAGCACACCAGCTTTGCTCTTAGTACAAATCACCTGCTTTCCCTGATGCAGAAGTGGGCAAAGACAACAAAACACATGTGACCTGTCTTGTGTTTGTGTGGGTGTTTTGCGTGTGTGTACACGTGCCTATGTGTACGTGTGCCTGTGTGTGTGTTTTGTGTGTGTGTACCTATGTGTGTGCAATACCGACCTCCTTCTCCAGAGCTTTTTCCATGATGAGCTGTTGTGTGTCTGAGATGTCCTTTAGTTTGATCCACAGGAACATACCTGCAGCTGGGGCATGCCATTCAGCAACATCTAAACACGCACACACACACACACATACACACACAGAAGGTACTGAGCCTTGATGTTGATCGATTGACAGTCATATTGATTGATCCAGGGAAGTGGCTGGTCCGCAGCACAGTAATGCTGCATGTTTGATGTTTGAAGGAGACATGATGGAAACCTGTCAGCCACTTGTCAGCAGAGGAGATCATGGCATTCCTCTGTTTCCTGTAGAACTCTATCACCCTTGGAAAGGAAAAGAAACATGGGTTAATGTGATGTGCGTCATGTTACTGCATCAGGGTGAATGGTGTGTTATCGTGTGTGTGTGTGTGTGTGTGAGGCCTACCCATCTATATGGTTTAGGAAGCCTTCCTGTCCCCAGCCATGCAGCAGCTGAGACACCATAAGCTGCAGGCAGACAGAGGGAGATGTGAGCAGGACTTAACACCTGAACCATCTCCCACCAGTCTGAGTTTTTTAGAAGAATTAATCTGTCAACACTTTCACGGTTCTTCCCCGGCAGGCAAGTCCCTGGAAAAGAGGCCCGCGAGACCATAAACACAGACTCACACGGGACGTTCACAGCCCTCAGAACAGCCCCACCATGCGGGGTTTCTCCGAAACCCAGAGAAGCGCTGTGTTTCACGGGAGGCGGGGGGGGGGGGGGGGGGGGGGGGGTGCGGGGGGTGAGGGGGGGGTTTGCTAACAGTGTAAGCAGAGGAGGAGGTCGCTCCACCTGGGTGAAGGTGCTGGTGTGCATGGTGGAAGCCTGGATGTGCAACACCACTCTGTCCACCAGGGGCTTAGGGCCTGTTACAAAGCCTATCCTCAGTCTGAAATAACAAGATCACACACACACAGACAGGCCAACACACACACACACTATCAGTGGAAAAATACAACAATTTGTCAAGAGACCACTTCGGTTTCCTCTCTGGCTCTTCCTCACCGCGCGCACACACACTTGTTTTGTGTGTGTTTACAGGGAGCTGCATAAAGTAATTAAATTGCTTGATGAACTGGAAAAACAAGCACTCAGACCCTGCAGAGTAAACACAGTGCTGAACCATGGCTGCAGACTGTCCTCATGAAAGTATCAAGAGCTGCATGTCTGTCTATCGGTCTGTCTGTCTGCCTATATGTCTGTCTATCTGCCTGCCTGTCTGTCTGCCTGTCTCACCCTGAGGAGAGGATCTTAGAGAAAGAGTCTGTCCGAAGGATCCGACCATCTACATCCATGGAGAGAAACGTGGGTGCCCAGGGCTACAAGGAAGAAAGAAAAAATGAGAGAGAAAGAGAGAGAGAATAAGAAACAGGGAAAAACATAAATATTATACTCATTTACAGGCCATCATCAAACAGAACATTTTTATAAGACAATGAATACAATGTGTGCTGCATGAAGGCTTATTTTACCTTATCAAACTGCAGGAAGTAATAGGGGTCGTCCTCAATAATGAGCATGTCGTACTGTCTGGCAAGCTGCCCAAAACAAAGCAGAAGTTAATTGAGCCCGACAGGGGAAACCTCCCGACACCTCGTCAGAGGGACCTCGTTAACCACGGCGTTCCTCTCCTAATTCCCTTTTCTGTCCCCCCGTGAGGCAGGACACTCTGTCTTCTTCCTCTTTCTGTCAGTCAGCTGACATTGTGTGTGTGTGTGTGTGGGGGGGGGGGGTCATACCTCATAGACTTCCTTCTTCCTCTGGGTTGTCATGGAAGCCCCGGTGGGGTTGCCGCCATTGGGGATGGTGTACAGTACCCTGGGGGCGGAGCTTCCGGGCCTGTGTACCTCCGCAGGGTCCCAGCGAGACAACACCTCCTTTAGACCAGCGGGGATCATGCCATGCTGGTCGCTGGGGACGTTAATGAGGTTACAGCCCAGGGGCTGGAGCTGAGGGGGAGGGAGGGAGGGAGGGGAGAAAGACAGAAAAAGAAAGAGATCATATAAAGAGATCGTCTACTAAGTTAGTCACTAAGGAGTAGGTGCCAAATGGCTGTTAGAGACCAGGGAAACTAACAATCTGCGTCTCTTACGGCCGCTAAAGTTCCAGAGTAGGTGGGGGCATCAAGGAGAATGTTGTCCCCAGGGTTAACCAGCATCTCAAACACCTGCAACAAGAGGTCAGAGGGTTCGAAAGGTCGCCCTACAGGGGTCACGGTCAGAGGAACGGTCAACATGACCCGGACCATGGCTGTGTTTACCTTGCAGAGCCCCTCCTGGCTGCCTGTGGTCACACACATGTCCATCTGGCCGTTCTCGACGCTGTAACTCGCTGTCGGAGGGTTGTGGAGGTTCTTCTGAAGGTTCTTCATCCAAGTCAGCAACTCTGGGATACTGCCAACGATAAACATCCGTCCTGTAATTTAGTTATTATGATTTCAACGCTGATTGTTATCGAGCTTACACGGTCTTGTGAGTGTAGTTTAAATGTTATTGTGCATTTGTTATCTCAAGTGTGACATATTCTGACTGTTTGTTAACCGTAAGTGGTAGATGACTTGTTTTAAAAGCCCCACACTGTGCAGCCAACACAAAACAATAGTGTAACTATATAGGGCTTTCCATTCAAACAGTGTTATCTGTGTTTTATAGCCGTTTAGGTGTTATCAGTGGGGATTTAAACCTATGCTGTGTATCAACGATGGCCGAGGCTGTGACCTCGGGCAGTGCTGTTTACTCTGATAGCCATAAACGCAGATAAGGCGCTGTGAGGAGATAACCTTCACTTGCCACGTATTGCTGATGTGTGTTTGAAAAAGGGATTCCTGCAGATGACTGACGGTGGCAGGAGACTCTTTCACTGAGGCCGTTTCCACATTCGCCATGTTCAATGACATCCTGTTCACTGTTCCCACAACAATTACAGCCAATTCTCTCTATTCAATATCTGCATTTACCGCATACAGTTTGGAAACGAACCAGCACGTCTGTGAGTGTGCCTGTGTGTTGTTGTGCTCATCCTGTGTGCAGCCCAGAGTAGCTGGTGTGTCTCAGTGAAGCCTGTGGTCCACCCTGTGGTCCCGGGCTGCAGCCTCTCTCACCCGCTGGAGGCAGAGTACTGCAGGGCCCTCTTCATCAGGGTCTCGTCGAACGTGACCGCCTCGCCTGTTTTCAACCGGATGGTCGCCGACTGAAAGGGGAAGGTGTTGGGGTTGGGTGCCCCCCCGGCCAGAGAGATCATGGAGGGGGGGGATCGCTGCTGAAGCTCAGCTGGGGGGGAGGGAGGGAGGGAGGAAGAAGAGGGTGAGGAAGAGGAGAAGGAGGGCAGGAGTGTTTTAGTGCCATGCTGATATGTATTTAACTGGTAAAATAGGGGGGTAAATGATAACGTGTCATGTGTGACTTACTCAGCATTCGAATGGGAGAAGGCTTCCTGGCTGCACTGACAGCTGTCAAAAACCGTGAGTAGTTCATGATTCCTGTAGATATCATTGATAATGTGCATTAAATATCAATGCCCTAACTAAAAAGGGGGGGAAATATATGCATTGAAGTTCGCACCGGGGTGGTGAAAAGTCTGTGGAAAAGTTGTTAAATCTAACTCGGCAATGTTTTAGCAAAAACAAGTTATTAATACATAATTATCTACACCAATGCTTTGCTGTCAGATTACTGCAGGTGGCAATGTAAATAAATAATTATTATAGTTATAATATAACTATAATTCTTACAGCCTGTAGTGATCTATTTGCCTATGGACGGGTTGCACTTGCGGGGCTGTTTCAAGCAAGCACAGATTGTAGTAAGGCGATTACAAAACAAAAAGTTTTTAACATAGATGCATACTTCTTAGACTTAAAATGTAAGTCTGAAATACAAGTATAAAGTTAATAGAGCAAGGATCCAATACTTATGATTAAAATCGTACTTTTGACCACGTTCGGTTTACATGACTGACCTTGCGTATCGTGAGCTCAGGTACATCGTCTTCTGGACAATGTAGTTTTCACATTGGAATGAAGCGATCAGGTTGTCAACTTAAAACTACAATACCCAAACACTATCCGTTAACCATGAAAACCCATGCAAAAAAAAAATATATACAATGGCTCTCCAAATCTTAAACATCAACGAGATACAAAATGATTTTTTCTTTAAAAAAAAAGTTTTCTCGCTTGAATTGAACTAAAATCATACTAGAAACTGCAGGGCTTGTAGTTGAACAGCCACACCGCCAGATGGCGGTACAGCGCGTGACGTACCTGAACGCCGCGAAGAATCGAACACCTTGTTGTTATGGTGGCAGCTAGCTGGGATAGCTACTCACTGACTACATTTGATCTACTTAATATATCTATCTAAGATTAAGGGCTAGATTCGTGATCACCGCTGTGCATAACTGTCATTATTGGTTGATGTTGTTCTTTTGGTGTTAAATGGTAGAAGCTCTAACCGCGGTTGCATTTCGTGTGTCGCGTTAGCAACAACTGTAGCTAGTTAGATAGACCAGCTATCCTGCTGAGCAGCTACTGACAGTAATACAGTTGTATTTTTGTCTATTAAGTATGTTCAGTGCTGTTTAAAGCTAGCTAAGTGAGATATCGTTAACTTACAACATCTGAATTGTGTGCTTGTCCTCTCGTTGGGGGGAATTGTAAAGCCATCCGTCTTCAGTTTAGCCTTGTAAACAGATAAAACCTACATCAGCCCATCATAAGGGCTCTGATGATCCTCTGACATGGAGTAAAGCTGCAGCCTCCCTCCGGAATCTGGCCATTTGGTTCATTACAGTCAAATCAATGGGGAAAAGGAAAGACGTGATTCACCCGAGGTTTCTTATAGGTGAGTTGTTTAGAGTTACAGTCTTACTTTGCTATTGTTTTGTGTATCATTAAATGTTGTGTAGTCATGCATCCCCAACTTGTGTCTCGGATTTCTTATGGTTAAGGTGATGGCGGGATCGGACTACACGGCGGCGTCCACAAGCGGAAACACAAAAAGCACAAGAAGCACAAGAAGAAGCACCACAGGGAGGAAGGTCACGGCTTCTCTGAGGCCCTGCAGTCGGACTCCGTCAGGGTGGTCCGGCCCCCTCCTCCCCAGCTCCGGCTCAAGATCAAACTAGGAGGGCAGACACTTGGGACGAAGAGGTGAGCTGCGGTTCTAACGGGAGGATGATTCCCACTCCCAAGATGCATCCTGCTCTTCCTCATGTCCAGTGGGATGGTTCCGTGTCTTGTTTTACCCCAATCTACCATTCCTCCTCTCTCTGGTTGACCAGTGTGCCAACCTTCACCGTGCTTCCGGGGGTCGCCCGCCCCCCCTCTCCACTGATGATCGTTGACGATGACGATGACGATGATGACGATGATGAGGAAGACGAGCCGTCGGAGGGTGTTCCTCTGGAGCAGTACAGGGCCTGGTTGGGTGAGTCTCAAGGTGTCTTAACTATTCTTGACCATTATTAAACTTTCCTCACCTTTTTATAAATGGTTTCCTGAGTGACAGGGTAAATGTATAAATCTATTGTACATTTCACTTCCCTCTTTTCCCTATAACATTTCCATGCTTAATTAATGCTAAATCCCTCCCCCCCCTTACCACCCCACCCATGTCCCCGGACCCAGATGAGGATAGTAACCTGGCCCCGTCCCCCATGCCAGACCTGGACTCAGACTCCATGCTGGGGGGGCCGGTGGACGAGGAGGAGAAGTGGCTGGACGCCCTGGAGAAGGGGGAGCTGGACGACAACGGGGAGCTGAAGAAGGAGATCGACGTGTCCCTGCTGACTGCCAGACAGGTCAGGGGGAGAGTCATGCTCTGTCTGGGACACGCTGACATCACGTGTGGTCTGGAGGTGTGATTAACTGTAATATGCCTGTCTGTCATGCATGTGTGTGTGTGTCTTGTGTGTACGTGTGGTCCCTCTACAGAAAGCCCTCCTGCACAAGCAGCAGAGCCAGCCCCTGCTGGAGCTCCCCATGGGCTACAAGGAGAAGGAGATGACCGCTGAGATGATGCTCAAGAGGGAGGAACGCGCCCGCAAGAGGCGCCTGCAGGCCGCCAAGAAGGCCGAGGACAACAAGAACCAGACCATCGAGAGGCTCACCAAGACCAGCAAGGCCAAGATCAAGAGCATGCGGGAACGCAAGTCCAAACAGGCCCAGTGCCCCATGGTCCGCTACAGTGACTCTGCACAGAGGATGGCCATCTCCTTCCCCACCGGGGTGAGCCCCCCGCTCACCCAGCCCCCTCTCCCGCCTCCCCCAGCCCCAGCAGGGTGCGGTGTGGCTGGCTGCACTAACCTGAAGAGGTACTCTTGCTCCAAGACTGGGACTCCCCTCTGCAGCCTGGAGTGCTATAAGAGGAACATGATGCTGGTGGAAAGCGCTGCTTGAACTGTGAAGACACTCTGGACCAGAGGCTCTCCACCCCCTCTCCCCCTGGAGGAGAGGTGGAGGAGAGGCTTCCAGCTGTAATCCAGCACACCTCATTGAAATCATGAACTGGTGGACAAGCCGAATCATGTTTGTTTACAACTTAAATTAGGAGTGGAAACCCACCAGAGGGTTTGTTATCCCAGCAGGGTTGGAGGGCCCAGTGAGGACATAATGGACGAGTTCCATTCATATTTTTTTTCCTGTCAGATGATAATACAGTAAAAATACAAAAAGCTCTCGTGCCTCATGTTCATGTGTCGTTTGCCTTTTCTGGTGAGGATCGTGAGCTAATGGAGTGTGAGTGGAGTCCATGTCTTGTTAAGGCCTGGTTACTGATCACATTCTCAGTCCAAACTCATCCAAATTATGATGTAGAAGACTTCAAAATAGAATATTTCTTTACCCAGTTGCACAATGATGTTGATATGATCTACATAACATCAGTGTTCAATAAATTGTCAAAAATTAACCATTTTATTTTTATTAACACTCCCAATGTGCTTTACTATTACAAAATCCCATTCCCGTAAAAAAAAGGTCTGTACATTTTTAAATAAAAGAAATTGACTCTTTCCCATGTTTTTACAAATCCACCGTTGCCATGGCAATGAGGAGAGGAGAAAGTCTAGGACAGTCATTTCCTGTGATCAGGCACCCTTCAGCAAGCAGCTCTGTGACACAATGTGTTTCCCTGGAGTGTCTCATAGGCCTTTTCTGAGGTAAAAGCAGACACACACACACACACAACAACTCTAGTGATCCTAAACCCACACAGAGGATTCTTGGCCTAGAGAAGCCACACAGTAGACGGTCATGAATGGAGACTGGATGAAACAGAGGATTGAACAGGAAGATAAGGCCAGGCAGGAGGGTGTACGTCACAAAGCCAGACCGAAGGACAGTCTGAAGGCCATCTCCACTGGAATCTCTGCTACGGAATCATGGAAACACACATAGAACTCCTGAGGGACGGGTTCTAGAAGCATCCGTCTGGAACACACACATAAAAACAAGCGCATAGGTTAGGACTACTGATAGCACTATAGGGCACAACAATGGAGCTGCTACAGTATAATACAAATACACATCGTAACCTAGACCCTCCTATCTCTCCCCCTTAACTCTGCTCTCCCCTCCCCCCCCTCCATCTGCCACTCTCTCTCCAGGCTCTACTCCAAAAGCAACACCACTGAGTCAGACTAGAGAGCCACAGTACCATTAGTCACGTCCATGGGACAGGCCAGCCAGCCCAGATCCCTGAGCTAGCTACTGTACAAACCCCTCCATTCATATCACAGTCATAACTCATAAGCCAGAGTCCTACCAGGCCCCCAACACGACAGAGGGTAAGATAAACAGTCCGACCTCTCCTCCATCACGAGGAGCAACAGAAACACCTCCTCAGTGTCTGCCCACCTCCCACGAGCCAGACCCAGGTCCACTGCAGCTGACAGGATCGATTCAACAACCAAAACCAACCTTGAGTCGAACCCACAACTATGCAAAACCAAACAATACCACGCATACCTGGGGGGGGAGGGGGGTCTAGATATGACTTGATGCCATTCCAAGACATAGTGAAAGCTATATGAACCAGCGTACAACCTAGGCTGGTTGGGCTTGTGTTTGTACTAGTCTGATGTGTCTGCGTTTTATCCCTGAAGCAGTCGCTCCTAGCTTAGCGGGTTAGCTTGGTGTCCGTCCCTACTGTCCTCACCCTATGACCCAGTAGGTCATGGTGGGGGCCGGCCTCTTCTGGTCGGTCCAGTTCTCCGGTTTGCACTGGAACAGAACCCCGTGTTCCTTAACTGGGCCCAGCCCAGAGCCTCTGTTAGGCCGCTCTGCCCCACGCCGACCCTGGGTACGAGCAGGCACGGAGACACACACACACCAGGTCAGGAGGTCAAGAGGTCAAGTAATGAAAGATAAACAGACAAGCGTGTGTGAGTGTGATGGTAAACAAGTATCTGTGGTGGTGTGTAGATGTGTGTGTGTATGTGTGTGTATGTGTGTTTGCCTCACCCTGGGCGGCAGGCTCTGCTGGAAGGCGGCCCGTATGGACAGGCAGCAGTGGTGGAAGTTCCTGATGAGCTGAGGGTGGATGGAGCCGCTGAGCTGGGCCACCTCCCTGTGGGTGGGGGCGATGAAGATGCCCTGGACTGTCTCCATCAGCACGTAGTGGAACAGGGTGTTCTCTGCCCCCGACGTCAGCCTGGAGGGAGGGAGAGGGAGGGGGGGAGGAGGCAGGAAGGAGAGAGAGAGAGAGAGATAGGGACAAAGTGCAAGGATGGAGAGAAAAAGGGAGGGTGTAGGGTGGACAGAGGGAGGGAGTGGAGGTGTGGGAGGGAGGAACAGTGGGGGTTGAGTGTGTTGAGTCAGTCTGATGGCGGTCAGAGAGAGAGAGGGTGGGTAGACCAGGGTCTGGTCTGAAGCCCAATGGCCTGATAGTCTGGGACTCACTTCATGGTGTTGTACATCTCCTCCGTCTCCCTCTCTGTCAGGATCTTCTTCAGGGTGCCCAGGTAGAAGGGGTTAGGGTGCTTCATCCTGGGGATCTGATGAACCGGGAAGAACAGAGCTTGTGTTTAGGTTAAATAATCATATCCACGATTAGAAGGAAATCCGGAGGACTTTAGGACCTTGAAGATGCTTCCACTTCCTCCGCTCCCGTCAGAGCCTCCGGAGCCGAGAGAGTCTCTCCTGCCTCCTAGCTTCCTGCCTGAATCGGGGGTGGAGTGAGGGCTGAGCCCCGTCACCCCCTCCAGCGGCCCTCCCTCGCTCCCGCTGTCCGACAGACTCCTCTGGGGGCTGGGCCTACGGGAACGCTCCCCAAACAGGCTCCTCCCCCTGGCGCCGCCGCTCCCGGAGGTCTTGACGGCGCTCGCCAGCTTGCTGAGGACCGGGGAGGAGGCGGTCAGGCTGTCGAGACGCTCCCTGGCGGCGGAGGGCAGGAACCAATCGGAGCAGGACAGGCAGGGGGCTGGGGGCGTGGCCAGACGCTCCTCCATGCCCGCCTCCAGGCTCTCCAGCTGGAGCAGCGTGGCCTTGACCTGGGGTCAGCAGTCACATGACACAGTCACATGACACACACACGCTAGTCAGGGACTGGTGGGCAGTGTTCTTGCTTAGCGATGTTAGCTAGCGATGTTAGCTAGCGATGTTAGCTAGCGATGTTAGCTGATGGGCAGTGTTCTTGCTTAGCGATGTTAGCTAGCGATGTTAGCTAGCTGGTGGGCAGTGTTCTTGCTTAGCGATGTTAGCTAGCGATGTTAGCTGGTGGGCAGTGTTCTTGCTTAGCGATGTTAGCTAGCGATGTTAGCTAGCTGGTGGGCAGTGTTCTTGCTTAGCGATGTTAGCTAGCGATGTTAGCTGGTGGGCAGTGTTCTTGCTTAGCGATGTTAGCTAGCGATGTTCCAGCAGCTAGCTCACCTGGTCGACGTAGACGCAGTCTGGACCGGGGGAACCCAGGGCTGGGGAGGCACAGCCCCCCGCCTCCAGCAACACACACTGCATACAGTGTCTCTGGACACACACACACACACACACACACAGACACACACACACAGACATGTTGTTAGCTAGGTTGTCATATCTTTATGGTCAAAAACAGTTAAGTAAACAAAATACACCTTCAGAATAAAAGTCCTCACCAGCCCTACGATGAGCAGGAAGTAGCGTCCGTAGGGCTGGAGGTAGCCTGGCCGCTGGTACTGGTCCCTGTCCTGGGCCCGGTGCAGAGGAAACACCTCCCTCCAGACCACCAGCTGGCCCACACGCTGCTCTGAAGCCAGGGGGAGCAGGCAGTAATGCTGGCAGTACAGACACACGTCCAGCAGGTCCTCTTTGGGGAGGTGGTTGGCTATCAGGTAGCCCTGGAAGAATACAGAGACACACACACCACACAGGCGCACAAACATACACACACACACACACACACACACACAACACAAGCACACACAGGATCATATTTAAGTGTTGATTCACATCAATCATATCTCTGTCTGTGAGCCAGGCTGTAAAATAGTATTTGTGTGTGTGTGTGTGTGTGTCTACTCACCTTGTAGAACAGACACGAGCCAAGAGTCATATACAGACGTCTCATGCCATAGAAGTCCTCTGACTGTCAGAGAGAGAGAGAGAGAGAGAGAGGGGGGAGGGAGGCAAGAGAGGGGAGGGGGAAGGGAGAGAAGAGAGGGGAGGGATAAATAGTTGGGAGGTTTCATTTTAAGGATGGGCAGGAACATTAGGAACAACTGCAGAGCCCCACTAAAAGGATCAGGCAGGTGATGGAGCCAGGAGCTAATCTGCTCTAATCGATCTGTGAATGAAGGTCAGACATGAATTAATAACGAGTCACGTCTGCTGTGACTTCTCTCCTCTCCCAAGCCCAACCCAATCATCCTGCACGGCAGGCAGACAGAAAACCTGATGCAGCACAGGTACCTTAGACAGCTTTGAGGACATGTTCTCACGTACCATTTCTCCGAAATCAGACGATTCGAAGTCTGAGAGGACGCTATCAACCTCCATCTGGTGACAGAGAGAGAGAGACAGCGAGACATAGAGACAGAGAGAGAGAGAGAGATAGAGACAGAGAGAGAGACAGAGAGAGAAAGAGGTGATTATTTATGCATTAAAACCCAGGAACTTGAGACTGCCTTCGACCGAAGAACCAAAGTTTGCCCACAAGCGAATCAAACGGAAATGTTCCTGTGTGAACCCACACAGACAGTAGAGGGCAGCAAAGAGGCCGTTTGAATCGTCTCCCTATCAGACACCAGCATCTAAGCTCCTGTTTCCCTCACAGGGGCATCGGGACGCAGGACAAACACGTGTTCCTTGCCAGGCAAGAACACACATCGTGTACGATGAGGTCACGTGACATGATGGGAGGTCCCGGACCTTGATGTCGGGGGGCAGGGTGAGCCAGCGCACCGCCGGCAGCCCGTTGAGGAAGAGCGTGGGGGAGACATCCGGGGTGGAGGTCCCGGGGCTGTCGCTCAGCCTGGAGGGCTGGATCAGCTGCTGGAAGAACAGGCAGAAGAAGTGGTCCAGTCCGGGGCCATGGTCAGGCTCACAGAACGCCCTTGGGAGGGGAGGGGGGCAGGAGAGGGGGGGCAGGAGAGGAGGGAATATGGGTAGAAAGGAGAAAGAATTGGGGGGAGGAGGATGGGAAAGGAGGGAAGAAAGATACGAGTGTAGTAGAGGAGAAAAGAGAGAAGGAGGTAAAGGCGGAGGAGGAGGAAGAGAAAACATCAGAAAGAAGGTTAGAATGAGTCAGTGGTGTTTTGTCCAGCTCTTAACATCACAGCTCTGGGAACAGAGACAGCTCACCTGTCCAAGGAGCCGTGCATGACTTTGAGAGTCCTCACAACACCGCCCACTACTGTCTGCAGGTACAGCAAAGGAACTCTGAGAATACCAGAGGGGGAGAAAAAACTGTCAATCCAGAATAAAGTTAGTCTGTCAAAAAACATTCAAGTAAAACAGACTAATCAATAACAGGCGGTCACACAAAACAGTCACCAAGTTATAAAAACTTGAAGAAAGAAAAAAAACTGTTGTAGTCCACCAGTTTATCAAAGCCTCGACACCAAACCAGGTAGTGAACCAACAGGGACGTAAACAGCCAATAAACTGAACTACAAGTCCCAGACAGGGATAGATACCTCTCAGCAGGCAAGCCAATGACCAGCAGGTTGTTACTTTCCTTCCAGTAGCCCACATGGACCAGGTGCTTTCTCAAGAGCAGAGAGGAACTGGGGAGAGGGGGAGGGAGAGGGGGGGGGGGAGACGGCGATGGGGGCAGGGAGAGTGAGGGAAAGGGAAGGGAGAGAGCAGATGAGGGGAGGGAGAGAAAGGAGGGTATGGCAGGAGGAAGAGGTGGAGAGGGGGAAGGGGAGGGGGCGAGATGGAAAGATTAGGGGGGTGGTGGAGAGGGTAAGGGGAGGGGGGAGAGGGTAAGGCGATGGGGGGAGGGCAGAGAAGAGGAGGAACAAAGAAGAAAGGGAACAGGAGAGTAAGAGATGGAAAAGAGAGAGATGGGAAAGAGAGAGAGATGGGAAAGAGAGCAAGATGGGAAAGAGAGAGAGATGGGAAAGAGAGAGAGATGGGAAAGAGAGAGATGGGAAAGACAGAGCAGACCGTTAGGACAAACAATGCAGTCTGCAGTCTGTCTCAAAACATCCAAACACACACCTTTCATGGGGGGGAGGGGGGTGCTTTAGATTCAGTGCGTGCATCTCGTGTGTGTGTGTGTGTGTCTCACGTGTGTGTGTGTTACCTGACTATCTGGCCCTCAGTCACGGTCTCCAGCATGTCACACAGGGTGAGGAAAATACCCCTCACCCCCTTCAGCTGGCTGGAGGCCTCCGATGCTGGGTACTGGTACAGGATCTCCTGCTGCACACGCACACCCACACCCACACACACACTCAGGGCAAGTTCTCTGTGTTGTCTGTAACATTAGTATTCCTCACAGGGTGCTGTGGTCTTTGAAGGGTGCGGTGCTTTAGACTGAAACAGAGGGACAATGTCTGAATATAGAGAGAGCTGTTCTGCTATAGAAACCTGATACAGGGATGGAAGGATCACTGTGGCAGACATTCACGTTTGAAATCTCTCTCTCTCACACACACACACACCACACACACACACACACACACACACACCACACACCACACACACACACACAGCTTGGACCTGCGGTGAACATTATAACCCCCAAACTGTGACCACAACTTCTGCATGGATGTGTAGGATCTGAAACAGCTCTCCTAGTCTCCAATCAGTCTTCTGAAATCAAAGCTTCTAAACTGGTCCCCTGCCCTCCACTCTCATGAGAAGCACCTCCCATCTCACTGGTGTGGTTCAGACAAACACTCTAACTCATGGACACACACACTCACACACACACTCTCACACACACACACACACACACACTCTCACAAACTCCGCAAAGCAGCCTGAACCAGCCGCAACATAGCCTGAACCAGCCGCAACACAGCCTGAACCAGCCACAACACAGCCTGAACCAGCCGCAACACAGCCTGAACCAGCCGCAACACATCCTGAACACAGCCTGAATCAGCCGCAACACAGCAGACCAGCCACAACAGAGCCTGAACCAGCCGCAACACAGCCTGAACCAGCCCTTCCATCTGATCCAAAAGGACTAGGAAGTTAACGGCTTTCAGAGGAACGAAGCTTTCAAGGGTTCTCGTTTTATTTTTTTATTGGAAGACAAATGGTGGAATAAAAAAGATGTATCTTCTATTTGGATCCCTCTGGTTCTGCATTGTCCTGTTTGTCTCCTGGGTGTGATTCAATTGGATGAGTGGATCTTTTACAGTCAGGATTCCCTTCTCTTCTCCTGTTTCTCTCTCTAAGGCTGTTTTCAGTTATAAATACCCACAAGGCTCTGGAGGCAGACCAGGGCGGTAGTTCCCTCCAGAGTCTGCTCTGTGTCAGGAAGAGGAGCGGTTGCCAAGCTGTGCTGTACATTTGCTGTGCTGGACTAAAGGGATTTTCCTATTGGCTCCCACTCCTAAAAAATGACATTACTCAAAACACAGCTAAGAAGTATTTGATCAATGACATACTAACAGACTGCATGTGATTACATGCGGACTGAGTACAATGGACAGCATTTACGATGCTATTTAGCCAGCCTACAATGTCTAAAAGATATTGGGTGTTCCACAGAACAGTTCTCCAGGATGGGCTTACAGCCACCTTTTTTAAATATTTTTTTTTGTCTTTTAGTTGGCTTTATTGACAGGACAGTTGGAGAGAGAGACAGAGAGACAGAGAGAAAAAGAGGGAGACAGAGAGAGAGAGACAGAGAGAGGAGGGAATATGTGCTTTAAAGAACGTCAGCCTGTTTGAGCGATCTGCTCCTTTAAGCCTACTGACCTCCTCCAGGGGGGAGTCGGAGTCCAGTTTGAGTGACAGGTACATGACGATGTGCGGGATGTGACCTATGGACATCTGCAGCTCCGTGGCGTCCTCCCCCCAGAGGAGGCGCACCAGCTGGCTGACCTGGGGGCCGGGCCTGGCCCTGGGGGGGGAGGAGGAGCCAGCGGGGGCCCCCTCCACCGAGCTGGACGTCTCCAGGGTCAGCTTCACCTGGAGGGAGGGAGGGATGGAGGGAAAAAAAACAGATACAGACATAGAGTTAGACAGAGATAGAATAGAGAGAGAGAGAGAAAGGGAGTGTTTGAGCGTAATAGGAGCGGGACAAAAAGTAGTTGGGGGGGGGGGGGGGGGGGGGGCAGCCAGAGAGCAGAAGGATAATGGGGGAGAGGGGGAGGAAGGAAGGAGACAGAAGGGAAACGTTTTCCAGCTAGAGCCTCATCAACGAGCCATCGACAGTCTCTCCACTCCACCACACTCAGGACCAGTCTGGGTTCCTGCTCTCAGGCCCTGCAGAGCCAAAGCTGTGGCTTTGGCTGTCAGACAGAGGGAGTGTGTGTGTGTGTGTCTACGTCAGGAGGGGTAGTGCTAGGCTACGATCTCCTTTGCTGGATGAAGCGGGGATCATTTGCCCCGTGAGCGACAGTTTAATCCATCGTCAAGACAGCACCCCTCATGTGGCTTATTTCACTTTTACAAGTTTGGCTGGGTGGTAAAGGAAAGCTGGGCAGTGTGTGTGTTCGTGCATGTGTGTATGTGTGTGTGTGTGTTTGTGTGCGCGCGTTCTTAGCTAGAAGAGACTGCATGGCTGAGTATTAGTGAGTCGGTTCTCTAATTTCAGACTCTCCCCACCACTGTCTCTCCTGCCTTTAAACCCAGCTGTGTGTGTGGTCAAGGCCCTCCAGCTCCCCGGAGGACAGGCACACACGGTCCAAGGCTCGTCTCTGTGACATCACGTCAGTCTGCGTCCTCCTGACACCAGAAGTGACACGCAAACACACCTAAACTCAACAACACAGGTGATCCTAAGCCCCAAAACACCTTCACCTGAACACACACACAGTTCAACCCCAACACACACACACCTAACCCCACAGACACACAAACAACTAACCCCACACACACAAAAACACACACACCTCTACACTAATTCCGGCCAGCAAGCTGTCCACACCAGTGGGGCCTTGCACAAAAACCTGGTTGATGGTAATTAGGGGAAATCAAACCCAGAGACAGCAGATGCGGGCCTGCATCTCAGCTGTGACAGTTTATATACTGGGGACCAGGAGAGAGGCCTCTGTATTACATTTACATTTATTCATTTAGCAGACGCTTTTATCCAAAGTGACTTATAGTAAGTACAGGGACATTTTTCCCTGAGGCAAGTAGGGTGAAGTGCCTTGCCCAAGAACACAACATCATATAGCCACAGCGGGGGCTCGATCTCACAACCTTCTGATCATGAGGCCAACACCTTAACCATTGAGCTATCTGACCCCCCGGTGGTATTACAGTGGGACCAGGACAGAGGCCTCTGTATTACAGTGGGACCAGGACAGAGGCCTCTGTATTACAGTGGGACCAGGACAGGAGCCTCTGTATTACAGTGGGACCAGGACAGGGGCCTCTGTATTACAGTGGGACCAGGACAGGGGCCTCTGTATTACAGTGGGACCAGGACAGGAGCCTCTGTATTACAGTGGGACCAGGACAGGGGCCTCTGTATTACAGTGAAACCAGGACAGGAGCCTCTGTATTACAGTGGGACCAGGACAGGAGCCTCTGTATTACAGTGGGACCAGGACAGGGGCCTCTGTATTACAGTGAAACCAGGACAGGAGCCTCTGTATTACAGTGGGACCAGGACAGGGGCCTCTGTATTACAGTGGGACCAGGACAGGAGCCTCTGTATTACAGGACCAACAGTAACAGGACAACTGCACAACGTCTCCCTTTACGCCAAATAAAACCTCTCTTCTGTCGATCCTCTTTAATGTTTGGACGGAAAAATGAAAAGAAGGTGAGCCACTTCCTCCTACAGGCCTGTTAAGACAGAACAGACTTTCTCCAAAGTCTAAGGATCCATTAAGCCAGGTCTCTTTCTCTTTCCTTCTCATACATCCACCACCCTGGAGCAGCACCAAAACTACACCCAGGATGTCTCTGGGGCCTGTCAGCCGTGACCACAAGCCAGAGCTACTCAGCCACAGCACCAGGCGCCAGACCTGGGCCGGCGGCCATCTTGGACGTCGAGGAACGAAGGGATGGAAGGAGGGAGGGAGGGAGGGAGGGAGAGAACAGTAGTCTGATATTACTGTAGAGGAGAGAGATTAGGAATCTCTGCAGTTGGTGTTCTCTGTACAGTCAGATCTCAGATCATGTTTAATACCGTACGCCTGTCGAACACAATCTCCAGGTTTTAACCTCTTAAACTGACTGGCTTTCATACTGACTGACTCTCATGCTGAGAGTTCTGAGAGCAGATCACCTGTCATTGATAACCTTACTAACTTAGACATGAATTTTTTCCAGGGTAAAGGAAGATATCTGTTCAGTATATTTTTAACCCCAGAAGTCTCTCACGCAAACAACTTCATGTAACACATCCTAAACAACCTTTGCTGGAAACGACTATGTTCCAGTAATAATTTATTTGGGGGGGAGGGGAAGCTGAGATCCAGTTGCTCCTGCTGTCTCAATAACAGCAGAACCTTCTCTCATCATAAATATCAGGGATGTGGTTAAGGTTGGACTGGGCTTCTCTGTAGAATTCCACTCTGCTGAAGTCAGTGTGGCCAGGCAGAGTGGAGGCAACCAAGTGCTGGAGAAAGAGAGTGAGATAGCGATGAAGAGATGATAGTTTGAGTGATGAGAGAAAGAGAGTGAGTGAGTGAGTGAGTGAGAGAGAGAGAGAGAGAGAGAGAGAGAGAGAGAGAGAGAGAGAGAGAGAGCGAGCGAGAGAGAGAGAGAGAGAGAGAAGCACTGGGCCTAACTGCGGTTACCCCGGACATACTCAGACCATGGTGGTCTGTCCTAACTACAAACAATGCTTCCTTCTCTTGTCTGACACATACAGACACACAGACAGTCACACACACAGACAGACACACAGACAGACAGACACACAGACAGACACACAGATAGACACACAGACAGACACACAGACAGACACAGACACACAGACAGACACACAGACACACAGACACACACAGAGACAGACAGACACAGAGACAGGCAGACAGACACACAGACACACACAGAGACAGACAGACACAGAGACAGACAGACACACACACAGGCAGACAGACACAGAGACAGGCAGACAGACACACAGACAGACACACAGAGAGCATCTGAGTGTCTCCTCAGTATTCCAAGTCTATCATCTGCCTTCCTGGTCAGCTTGTTTTTTAACCCACATCTCCCTTCCTCTCTGTTCCTTGTCCCTCTGTTCTCCCTGGAGTATAATTTGCTCTCCAGCAACGTCTTCTAATCAACTGCTCTCTCCGCCGCCACCGCGTAATGGCCGTCTTCCTCTGCTTCCTGGACGTGTCTCGCTGCAGTGCTCTCTCCCCGCAGAACGCCATCGCCCCCCCCGCGCTCTGTCATTTAGGGATTCCTGATTCCTCTGAGGTTCCACCCTCCCCACGGAGACAGAGAGGGAGGGGGTGGGAGGGAGGGAGGGGGGGAGGGAGGGAGGGAGGGAGGGGGGGAGGAGAGAGAAGGAGGGAGAGAGAGAGAGAGAGAGAGAGAGGATGCGCTGCATCCCACCAAGTTCAGTAAGCCGATCGATGAGTGTTGTTGAAATTGACAAAGTCAATTTGTCAAAGTGAGCACTGAGGTTCTTATTTAATGGGTTTTCTAGAGCAGGATGGATGGGCTGAATATCTAGATTCAGCAGGGAACATATGCAGCAGGCCTACAAGTCACAGCAACAGCTGCCAGTGAAACACCCAAAACGTTTATATTTGTAACTGAAAGAAACCCAATTCAGAACGTAGTCAGAAAACCGAGAGTGGTGTAAAGTGACTAGAACGTTCTCACCTGTGTGGGTCCCGGGATGCAGGAGAGAACCCTTTCTATGTTCTCTGAGCAGACGTCAACGTCATCCACAGCCACTAGAACATCACCTGGGAAACAGAGAACCGTGAGAACAGGAATGAGTGAGGGAACACATGGTAACACAATAAGTACACATGCCAACATTCGGCAATCATGCATGGGAACCTATTTCGTGAACGTGAATTCGTGATTTTTTTCTTTTATTGAAACGCAGGATTCCGCCCGGCTATCCACAGACTTGATTTGCCCCATCTCCTCAACCTAGATTACAACCTGAGTTATTTCAGGTATTTTACAAGCCTAATTGTTTTAGCATGGCACAGTCAGCCTTGATGAAAGCTTCCCTAAACACTAACTCATGTGGATATTCATTTGTGGTTTAGCTCAGTTAGAATTCCTCGGGTTTGTCTGGAACACCAACACAAACCTCAGACTCCAAACCATTAAGGACTTAAGGTCTTTGAAACATGGGTCTACAGTTACACCAAATTTATGCCTCGCATTAGAAAGGCTGGGACTTTGTCTTGACCTTCATGACAACAGCAGGCGTAGCTATAATAAGCTCTTAAGTCATAATATAGAGTACTATTAGATCCATTAAACTCGGTAAAGTCTATTGTCCATAAAGAGAAAAAAAATGATTACTGTACTGTATTTCATTACCAGGCTCACCCTAAGCTATATATTTAACAAAGTTAGAATATAAATGATAAAAGTGTCTGTGTCATGGATAAAACTAGAACAACCCTAGTTGGAAGGTAAAAACATTGCTTTTTTTGCTACATTTGATGTATTCAATGTAAACAGCTTCAGCAGAGCAGAGGAACCTCTCTCACCTATGAATATCTGTCCGCACCTTGCGGCCGGACTGCCGGGCACGATGCCGTGCACGCTGATCCTCTCCTCCCTGCGCCCCCGCGCCGCGTCCCCCTGCTCCGCCCCGCCCCAGCCGGGCCGGTGCACCACCCCCAGCAGAGCCTCCAGCAGCCCCCCTCTTTCCGGGGGCGGGGGTGAGGGGCCGGACAGACGTTTAGGGTTGAGGTAGACGCACGCCTCCTTCAGGTGCCGCTGCTGGACCGTGACCCCTGACCTTTGGCCCACCTGGTTCTTCAAGATGGACGCCGGATGCGGGTCTCTCCCGTCGCCGTCTTTTCCCCGGCGCTGGGAGGGGCGCCGGGTCCTCCTCAGGATCCTGGCCAGCCTCTTCAGTCTGGGCTCCCCTTTGGTCCCTGACTCAGCTACCTTCTTCTTCTTCTTCTTCTCCTCCGTGATGATCTCTGCCTCTTTATCGCTGAAGCGCACGTGATTGGTGGAGAGTCCCTGATTGACAGAGGCCTGAGACAATGCAGCCTCCTCTTCACCCTCGCTCAGCTCCAGGTAGAAGAGCTCGCCGTTCTTCTGGACGTCGTCCAGCCATTCGGGTTCCAGATCACTGACAGAACCAAGGGGAAGGAGCGTGTTAGAACTGAAGGAACCAAGAGGAACGGGAGTGTTAGAACTGAGGGAACCAAGAGGAAGAGGAGTGTTAGAACTGAAGGAACCAAGAAGAAGGGGAGTGTTAGAACTGAAGGAACCAAGAGGAAGGGGAGTGTTAGAACTGAAGGAACCAATAGGGAGAGGAGTGTTAGAACTGAAGGAACCAAGAGGAAGGGGAGTGTTAGAACTGAAGGAACCAAGAGGAAGAGGAGTGTTAGAACTGAAGGAACCAAGAGGAAGAGGAGTGTTAGAACTGAGGGAACCAAGAGGAAGAGGAGTGTTAGAACTGAAGGAACCAAGAGGAAGGGGAGTGTTAGAACTGAAGGAACCAAGAGGAAGGGGAGTGTTAGAACTGAAGGAACCAAGAGGAAGGGGAGTGTTAGAACTGAAGGAACCAAGAGGAAGAGGAGTGTTAGAACTGAAGGAACCAAGAGGAAGGGGAGTGTTAGAAGTGAAGGAACCAAGAGGAAGGGGAGTGTTAGAAGTGAAACCACGATGGTTTATGTTCCAAACCATGAGGCTTTTACACAAAATTGAATTTTAGAAAAGAGACAGACAGACAGAGAGAGACAGAGAGAGACAGAGACTGAGAGGCTACCAAGAAATCTTGGGCAGAGAAAATGCTTTAACACTGCAAAAAGGAGGGAAGGATATTTCAACCAGGCATCTATTTTTTTGTCCTCCTTCATTTCTCTAATTATGCCATGCCAACCCTGTGGTGCACTCTGGGAAACCACATCCATAAATTCACTGAGGATGGGGAACAGCATATAATTATTTATGAAGGTTTCAGTTTCCTAATTGGAAACAGAAACACGTCCACCCCAAACCCCAGATAATCTTTATTTTATTTATTTTATGAATCGAAATTGAATGAAACTATGGTGATACAACGTTCTCTGTTTCATTAGATTATGTTTCTGCTTGTAATCTTTAATTTAATAACAACGTCAAATTTCTAACTCCAGTTGTCAAATAGCACATATAGGCTACGAATCTGGGTTTGCCTTTTGGCAATAGATCAACAACATTATAGGATTGCAAATCGTCTAAACACGGTGCCAGTATTAGCTCTTAATACTTAGATTAAATGTTTAAGTGTTGATTAAGAGTTCTTACTCCGAGTCAGAACCACTGAAGGTTGATGATGTGGAATCACCAGCGCTCGCGCTGTCACGCTCATCACCGCCCTCCCTGTCCTCGCTCTCCTCTCCCGCCTCAACACTTTCAACCGATCCGTGAAACTCGACTGACGCCATTATTACTGCGTTCATTACAAAAAACAATTCCCTACATTCTCTGTTTGTCAACTTTTACTCGGATGAGCATTGCCATTCTCTCGCCATGTTGTCTCTATCCGGGTTCTCTATCTGTGTCATGTGATGTTAATACCGCTATATGATTGGTCTATTTCTGCGTTGCCCCTGACAACATAGAAGCTTTCCGTCGGCTGAGAAGTCAACAATATAGAGTTGCAGCACAATTACCCATCTGAACAACGCACATGAATGAAAAAACTGACTTTTCCGCAACTTAATAATGTGACTAGTACAAAAAAAAATCTATGCCCACATTTTGCCTCTTTACTACAATCATAAGAAAACGGAACACTTTGCAGACAAAATGCAACTTTCTCACAGTCAGTCTTTGAGCGTCAAAGTACTTGTTCATAATTGCAAATAAATAAAATAGTACACATATATACTGCAAAAAATGGACATCCTATTAGAAGCAGTGTGTTGCAGTTTACGTTTTAGACGTTAACTTTAACTTTGAATAAGAGTATTTTCAACAGAGCGTGCTTCTCTGCAAAGACTTGCGCGCGAGCCCTCCCCTCTCAAGTGCACGAGGTCTTTAAATCCCCCTTGGTATTCGGTGCTTGAAAACAAAGTAGTCTGAAAAAAAAGTGTGATGAATGCTTTTCCAAATGAAACACAATCTTTCCAAAGAAAAGTAGAAACGTCGTTGCATGAGTATTCATTTACTGAGTGAATTATGTGTGACTATATGGGTACCGACCTGTACAACAGCACACTGCGTATGGAATCAAAGTCGTCCAAATTCTTTGAAAATGATCCTCCATCTATGGCGACGTTAAACATTATTTGTGTCTCAGCATTTGTGTTCCGTCAACTCCAAAAAGTATTTTTGGACACGGCGCCTAAATGGTCGACACTCGTCCATCCCAAACAGATGAGAGACAGTGGGGATTCCTTGTCTGTCCTGTAGGCATGAAGAACCCCGTCCACTGAAGGGTTCAGTCAGAATGAGACCCGCTGCTTGTCTGTACAGAAGTACAGAATTCGTTCTCGGGTCAATCACTCACATGGGGCACGCTGCTTCGCTCCAGTATCTTTTGAAGACGAGAAAAAAAGCGCTCCCAAATTACTTCTCCAGACCACCAGAGCCCATGCGAGACTGGACTGACGCAGAGGCCGGACAAGTGGGGCAGACGAACGCCATCTACTGCTTAAAACTGTCTATGGTCCTAAAATGCAGCACACTATATAAGTCACTTTGGTGAGACAACGCTTTCAATGAGACATAAATGTGCAATGTAAAAATGTATATAGCCTATATAAATCCAATTAGCTTTACCACTGAATTTCCCTGCATATAATTTATAAGAAACACGTTATTGCACCAATTCGAATTAGAATTAATCTATATCCTACGAATTTAACTGTTTTAAATCCACATTTTATTGTCAGCAGATGTAGATCCATTACAATTAAATTTACATTTATTTTTAACAGGTGTGATAAAAACCACTCTGACCGTAGTCCTCCCCTCAAGATACCCGTAAGGGAATCAAGAACGGTCATCAAAAGTAGCGAGATTGAGTAAACTCAGCCCACACTACCAGCTTCGCGCTCAGGGAGGAGTACCGCGACTCATCATCGTGGTTTGTGAGACTAGACACTTTAGAAACGCATTTCGCAAGTTAAGAACTATAGAAATGATCCCTGAAAGTATAGTCTTGCCGTTAGAGCGCGTTTAGACCACCCCTTGTATCGCTCACATGTCATACTATTCCATGGTTATTGAATCCGACCCTCATAATGTAAAATACAAAGCATAAATTGATCAAAAGACTGTGTGTAACTGTAAAAGAAACAAAATACTTTGTTGCCAACTCACGTCAGTGACATTGGATTAAGTTAAGATTATAAATATTAATGTATTTAAGCGAATGTATGTATTAACATTAATGTATTTCCCAATCGTGATTTATATTTATAGCTGGGCGTTTTCTTTTGACAAAACAACATCTTCTCGTAGTATTGTTTACACATTTTGATATCCATGATGCCTCCAAGATCATATTTAAAGTAATTTTTTATCAAATACCCATAATGCATTCTGTTTTATACCAGTAAGCGTTTTTAGACTAACTAGGAATTTTTGATCTCTGTAACCTCTATTTATTTTATTTTTTGAACAGAGGAGTTGACACAAAGACAACTTTGATCATAATGTAATTTGGAGATGGAATTATAATAAAATAAATATAAAAACTAGTTGTTTTTTTTGCTCGCATTGTCAATCGTGTAGCAGTTGAATGAAGTCAGCGCCCTCTAGCGGCACTAAGGAACACGTCCACCAAGTACGTCATATATCTGCGCCGTAGCAACGGTTGTCATGTCTGTATTTCCTGAAGAGGAAACTTTAAAACAGGTTGTCTGTTTTCAGTCTTTAATTCAAAGTTACGGAAGGTGACAAATTGAATTACAGACGTACACACTAATACATGATTTAAAGTTATTAATATTACCACGGCTAATAGGGGGCATGTGATGATGAGTTTTTGCCAGGTAGGACTGAATAAAAAAACGAGCCAGTTTAGCCAATTTAGCAATCGTCAACCGAGGATGTACAGGACTTGACGTCTAACTTGGTTGAGGTGTACATGATTAACATTTCAAGTAGGATTTAAGAAGCGAATGCATCATATGGTTGCTGTTGCTCGCATCCATAGATGGCTGTAATTCAACTAGCAGGTGTCGAGGACAGCCACGGGATGAAAGTGAAATGAATGCAATACTTCACATACACCACAAAGACCAATTACACCCAGATTCAGTGATCACAGATGAGCTCTGTATGCTTCACATCGACCTAGACACAGTCGGAGACAGGGAGCCTAACAGAGAGAACTCACAACAATCTGTAAGTTCAGCCACAGCAAGCTGATCTTTCCATCAAATCAAAAAGGTGTTGTCCTTAGTCTGTGTACAGGACTGTGTTTGTGTACAGTACTCTATCAGAGGTTGTGCCTTAAGTGTAATCATATATAAATGCAGTTTTACACACTATCATCAACTTTTGTGGAATTATGTGCATGCTTGCTTTTGATGAAAAGGTGTGTGTGTGTCATTGATTCAGAGTGCCTGATTTTAGCATCATCTGCTCCTGTGTACTGTCTGCTTTCAAAACCGCCACCAGAAAAATGTCCTGGGGAAGCAGCGACATTGGGAGAGGAGCCTCGCGGCGAAGAGGAGCAAAAGGCATGATGAGAAGATGAAGAGGAAACGGAACCGTGAGCAGGACTCCACAGGCAGGCTGAATGTTCTGTATGGATGAAGCTCTGTGTTGTAGGTTAAACTGTGCATCGTTGTGGTTTTATAAACAGGCACTGATGTGGACAACCCCCAGTATAGCAAACATGTCATTAAAGCGATCGCCAAGGAGCGTTTAGCCCAGGCACAGACCTCAGAACCCAAACTGTGTGTAGACCTGAGCATGACAGAGTGCATGTCAGACAAGGTAGGTGATTGATCCATATGGTGAGCAAAGCTGAATCAGAGTCGAATCATTAATCCGATTCATGATGCTTGTGTTGTTCCTTTCCCCAGGAAATAAGCCGCCTCGCTAGCCAGATAAGGAGGCTGTACGGGTCCAATCGGAAGGCTGCTCGACCCTTCCATCTCTACCTGGCCGACCTGACTCAAGACAGCCGCTTGTACAGGGAGTGTCTCAGGATGAATGATGGTTTCCATAACTACGTGGTAAGTAGTGGTTTCCATAACTACATATTGACCATCTTACTGGCTTTAACTCCTTCCAGGTCCCCACAGGTAAACTGATGGAAGAATCCCCCCCTCAAATAATAATAACAATAACAATTGAAATAACAATTGTTATTGTTATTGTCATTATTGTATATTACCCTACAACTCTGTGTGCTATACTTTACTGCTGTTTCCACCCCCTGGAGGACAAATAAAGGTTCCTCTAATCGAATCTAAAAATATTTCACGTCACCTAGAAATAACTTTTTATCATCTGTTCCTCTCTCAGATGGACGTGACTGAGGCAAGCTGTCTGGACTTGTTCCCGCCTGAGAACGTGACCTACCTCACACCAGATGCTGAAGAAGGTGGGAACTGATAGTGTAGAACACTGTGGGAAAGTCAGATAAATGTATCAGGGCATCTGTCGAAACTAGACAAATCAACAAGTTCTAGATCTCTCCGGCCTTGTGGCATCTGGTCGGCACCTAAATGGCTTCCCCTCTGTTTCAGCTCTGGAGAGGGTGGAGGCGGACACAGTGTACGTTCTCGGTGGTCTCGTGGACGAAAGCATTCAGAAGGTAGGAAACTCCACATTTGAGATAAGAGGAATTCCGAAGATCTAGCTAGTGGGCTCTGTGTTGTTGGTGGATGATTGATAGATGATAGACGCTCTTTCTACTGTGTTCCCCCCCCCCCCCCCCCCCGTAGAAGATCACTTACCTGAGGGCCAAGGAACTGAACGTGCGGATGGCCAGACTGCCCATAGACGAATACATGGTGAAGAAGGAAAACCCCAAAAACTTTTACTCAAAGATCCTCTCCATTAATCTAGGTTAGGATGAGGTCCATATTTATTTATTATTTATAGATTTCTGCTTTTTGTACTTAAAATGTAAGAAAAAAAATCTGTCACAAATCAAAAGTTTTATGAATACAAATTATATTAAACGGCCACATCCTCAGTGTTTTCACGACAGAAAACCACAAAGTGTCGCAACCACATTTGAAAACAAACCTACGCCCATGGTTAAGAACGTTGTATAGTCAGATCAAATGCTTTTATGTCTTTGCCGCTATGAAAAACGCATGTTTGAAGTTGAGTAAAAATAATCTCTGCTCTCTCTTCTTCCTCGTCTCTCTGTCTCCAGTGCTGGACATCCTGTTGACATTAAGAGACACTGGCAGCTGGACCAAAGCTCTTCAGGCTTGGTTTCCCCCAGGGAAGGGTTTTGTCGTCGCACCAGAGGTTACTAACAATTCTTTATCAGGGCAGGACATGAATGTCACTTCTCTATAAGTTTCAGTATTTTTTCATTGTTTTTGTTTATGAACAGAGTGCGAAAATACTACTGGAGAAATGGGGGGGAAATACTTTTTGTAATGAAGGAGTTTTATGGAAGATGTACATATTTTAGCATGCACAGACATCTGCACTGTTGTTTGCAGCTGCATCACTGGTACTGTGGAGATGCATCACTGGTACTGTGGAGATGCATCACTGGTACTGTTGACATGTCTAACAGCTAAGATTGTAGTTTACATTTTTAAGACAAAATGTAGGGCCCTTTACAAGTGAAGGACATATTTGATTTAAATTGATTTGTACGTTAATTGTAGTTAAATTATTATTGTATTCTTGTTATATTTTGTTCATCTATGTTGTTGGAAGTATTTTAAGTAATTTTTTTCAAAGCCAGTGGTCGGAAGACATTTTCTTTGCTCTTCTTCATACGTATGTGGGGAATTATTTTGTTCTGTGTAACTTTCTAATACTTGCTGTAAATCAAATTTAATTCATAAATCATACATGTTATTTTAGTTGGTTTTGTCATATTATGATGTCATAAAGTGACCCTGCAGAGAAGAGTAGCACACTGCTTATCCAGGTTCTCTTCAGGTAACCAAGGCCTCTGTTGTTTCTCTGTTCGTATAGAGTTACTATTTCATGGATGACAACAAACAGTTACACAACATCACCGTTTAAGAAGTTGAGAGGGTATAGACACAGCCAAGTACAGAATATACACATTTTACATTTGACCATTTACATGTACAATATAAAAAGTATATTAAAATATCAGCCTTGTTAAAAGTGCACACGTGTAATATGAAAGCGTGTGAGAGTTATTACCACATCACGCAGTGTCAATCAGCCCCCATCCTGTATGGTGGGGTGGATATCTTCATCACTCCTGTATGCTGGTGTGGATGTCTTCATCAGCCTCTCCTCATCTGTTTCTCCACCACAAAGCGAGTGAGTCTCTTCACCCAGGGAGTGTTTGGATCCAGACAGATCTTCTCTCCTTTGGCAAGACCAGCTCTGAAACACAAAGAAACACTGAGACCAGCTCTGAAACACAAAGAAACACTGAGACCAGCTCTGAAACACAAAGAAACACTGAGACCAGCTCTGAAACACAAAGAAACACTGGGACCAGCTCCGAAACACAAAGAAACACTGAGACCAGCTCTGAAACACAAAGAAACACTGAGACCAGCTCTGAAACACAAACACACACCGAGACCAGCTCTGAAACACACACTTTTTAAGACACCTGTTGCAGTTGCATTATGTCACTTAAAAAAAAAAAAGCATCCGCTAGATTCTTTTTAGATTGTAGAGTATCGCCATGGTAACTTACATGACTTCTATGCTCTGGCAGTGAGGGCCTCTGGGGCGGATCTCTATGCTTCTTAAGCTGTCAGGAGGAATCACTCTGGACTCCAGCTTCACACAGTGACAGTGCTGGTTGTAATCTCGACCAATCGGTGGCATCCCTGGGGATCAGACGCTCATATTACAGCAGAGCGGCACATTCTGATGGAGGACGTCTTTAAAATGGAATTTCTCAACCCTGCTCCGTAATCATGTTGTGAAACATGATTATATATGTTGGATTAAGCGTCCTTTTATACATATATGTTTTATATTATAAAACCAGCTAACTTTATGCACAACTGTAAAGAACCAAAACAGTTTACACTATATATGAGTAAGTACTACATGCACTGGATGGCTTACGTGGATGGCCGAAATAGCAACTGAAAGATATTTATTTATTTATTAAACTAACAATACAGTTATGAAATGTGGTACAATCCAACATAGCATTGGTTGTTAAATTCTTACCGTTGCCAAGGGTGATAGAAATTGCCACCAGAGCCAGCAGAAGACAAGTGTTCATGTTGCGAGTGCCGTTCAGCCAAGAAGAAGAGAGTGAAGATGGTGATGGGGATCCTTCTGATTGAACCTCTGCTGTTTTGAAGAGTCACAGAGACACTTCACTTTTTATACAATCCTGATCGCGTGCTAACAACCGCAAGGATCTGTGTGTGTGTGTGTGTGTGTGTGTGTGTGTGTGTGTGTTTGTGTGTGTGTGTGTCAGAAGGCAGTCATGAGACAGGGAGTTCAGGGGAAGAACAAACTGTAGTAACTCATAAATACAAATAACTTCAACTGTTGAGTCTGTGATATAGTCTCACGATAACGCAACACAATTTGGCCTACAGGGAACATTAATAACTGGGGTTTATTCTTGACTTCTGTTTTTCACTGAATGTGGCATGTTTAATGGTCCTCATTATTTTATTGTAATTATTATAAATCTCCTAACTGTCATTGAAAAAGCCCCAACACAAGCATCTGGTAGAGAACATTGAGGTAGAACAGAAATGGTTGTAAATAAAGGACAGAACAGACCTCTCAGAATGACTCAGAAGGCCACACAGCATCAAAAAGAAACAGGAACTGACCGTTCAACAAAGTCATCTGACGCGTGACTCCGCAACCAAGGTGCCCAGTTAGAGGCCTGTCCCTTGGTGCTGTGAGCCACCTGCTGGCCATCTGAGGGAAACTCTGGAGGTTGCTTTGGGTCTGTGAAGTCAGGAGAAGGTCTGTCTCTGTGTCTCACTGAGACCAGGGCTGGATTAAGACATTTTGAGGCCCGGGGCTAATTACAGGACGAGGCCCCTATATCGCCCGACTATTCTGCTCTTTCTCAATGCAAACTCATCAATGAGATCTTCAAAGTCCAGCTGGCGCAGTATGTCATGCTCTATTGACATTAAAGTCAAATTGTTCAGTCTGTCCTTGCACATTGATGTCATCAGTCTTTGCTTAATAATTCCTAATTTGGAGAATTACCTCTCTCCACTGGCATAACAGGCAATGTAAGTTAAATTCTCAGTGTCCACATTTGGGAAAACACTTTGGAGATAAAACACTTTGGAGATAAAACACTTTGGAGATGCCTCTCCCGTGAAAGAAGGTTTCTCGTAGTGAGAGCAACTAAAATATAAATTTACAAACTGCGCTAGTTCGTCTGGAATGTCATCCGCTAGATCTGCGTTGTATTTCACTGAGAGAGAGTTTTTCAAGTCGAGTAAGAAATCCAAAGTATTTGCAGGTTTCTTCATAGACTGCATGCCTCTGTTGTAATGCATTTATAAGTTTGTCCATTATCAGGGCATTAGCAGCAGACAGCTCAGTGCTGGAGAGGTAGCTGCAGCTGCAGCCTGACAAGCCGGCGGAATTGTTGCAGCACTCCATATATTTGTTAATATTGGAGTCTTCTTAAGTAAGTCTGACATACTCTCATGTTTTTGAGCTTGTAATTTTCTTTTTTGGGCCCCACTGTCGTGCTTTCTTGTTTTTGTATTTTATGCGCGGTGAAGTTAACCTCACTCAACAACTGGCAACCTGAGGCCCCCGGGGGGAAGTCCATGTTAAATGTCAACTTTCATTTTCACTCTGTCCAGGAAGGTGGGCGGGATCGACATAATTTCCTTGTAACACAGTGGATACATTTCAGTTCGCAACAACCAGCACTCAAGAGTGCCAACAAAAATATAAATACAAGTATAGAAATGTATATACAAAATACAAACGATGCAATCAACTTTAAATATAAAAATTTATAAAAAAAAACATGACATATGATTAAATGCACTGGATATGTTTTTGGTTCAGTATTAAAGTATGTCTCGGGTGACCTGATCACCATTGTTCTCCAAGCTTATTGAGATAAGGCTTAAGCGTCTCTTGCAAGTTTTCGTGAGGTATATATTTCAGAGCATCTCTCGTCTTAGTGACAGAGCCATTTACTGCAAAGTAGCGTACTAATAAATCTGCCATGTCATGCCTTTCCGTGGTTTCAATATCTGCAGCTGGAATACTCCCATCGATACTTTTAAAATAATGCTTCAGCTTTTTGAAGTTGTCTTCAGTGAGGTTCTGCATAATGTCACTGAGGGTTTTCTTCCACTCCCTCTCATCAATTTGGCATGGTTCTGGTGTATTCACCCCGTCAGTCGTACTTAACAGTCCTTGGGCTACCATGAAAAAAAAAGAAGAAAAGTGTTATTTACTTGTATGTAGCATTTGTGTAATTTGATCTAGTTTCTAACATTTTAATGTTCACCATATGAGAATGTAATTTCGAAGTCGAGGCTTCTTTGTCTATCTACTTACATTCAGAGAGTGTGTTCATTTCCATTTCTGTGCCACTTTTCTTTTTTGGTTTCTGACGATATCTAACTGCTTTTTCTTTCAGTTTCTTTAATTTTTCTTCGGTTTCACGAATCTCTAGTAGCAGGGCCGTGTCCTCATCTGAATATGTTATGCTTTCCTCCTGAGTAATTACAGAGGTACGCCCACTCTGTATGGTTTCCACTTGATACCTTTGATATTTATTGCTCTGCTTCATCCTTTCTATGGCATCGGTTATCTTGTTTCTCTGGTCGTAGTAAGAACCACCTGTGCCACTGGAGAGAACAACATACCTCCCCGCACATTTCTGAATCAGCTCAGTGAAATCGTGATCGATGTGGTCCTCAATTGTGATGCCTCTCTCTGTCAGTGTATCCCCATTAGTGAACACCACCACGGTGTGATCCCAGACATGGGTCTTCAGTAAACGTTCGAGTATTTTCTGTTCCCCTCCATCAAATGTCGAAGACTTGATGCTTATGACTAGGAGAAAAGCATCGGGTTCATTTTTCAACAACAGTTTTTTAATCTGACCTTTCGTCTTCTTGTCACTTTTTTTAAGATTATACCATCCAGGTGTGCGGACAATAGTAATCAAACAGTCATCTACTTTACGGTATTTTTCAACACAAGTTCTAGACCAGGATGTCCAAAAAGTAAAATAACGTCCTCCTAGGATTAGGTTTCCAACTGTATTTTTGCCTGCAGAATGACTTCCAATAAGCACAAGTTTCAATTGTTCCGAGTTACTGTCTGTAGATGAGAAGAAGATTATAAACGACATAAGTGATAGTGCAGTATAGTGACACTATTAATGAACATACAAAACATACAGTTTTGTCATGTGCAATGCACATCTCAATATAATACATTTCCGGTACAATAGTTAACAGTAAGCTAATAGTTTGTAAGTAGAAGGCATTGGAGAGGTTTAATTTAGAATAGTCGATTCTAATATAGATAAAAAGTAAAAAGCATCTTACCAGGTGTACTTGGACCAGACCCCATCTGCTGTACAGGTTTATGACCTGATGTCCTAAAGATCCATGTCTTCACCTTTTTGAATATACTTAGTATTAATAAAAAAAATTGCAGACGTACTGAGGATGAGGTTTGGATGATCTCGGTCATTGCTTACAATCCACAGAGCTTTTACTTTTTGCTTCACATCACATGCAGGTACTAAAATCAATAAGGTAAAATTAATTTGTAATTTGTACTACTTAAATCAAATTGTTTTACTCCAGTAGAAACCCACATTGGTCTTTCTACTCCTCTTGCGCAAGCAGTCAGGAATCAAAAGAAACTATAACAAACAAATCTAGAACACAAAAGACTACTCACATATAAGGTAATTACCCCAAAATCCCAAAGTTAATAGAAAAAGCCTGAAGGGGACTCAGCTGGAGTATTCACTCAGGGTCCACTGTCTTTTAAACTGGATAACAAAGTCAGCACAGTGAAGCGCGATCGGTTCGAGTTTTGAATTATGAGAAATCACGTGACTTCACGAGACACCTGTGGTTACGTTGCTAGACGTAATGCTGACAAAACAAGAAAAACATAGTTTTTGGTTGTAAACCTCTTATCCATGAAACATTGCAGTGATCTGAAACATGTATGCTAGACAGACAGACAGAGAATACTATTTACTGAGGTTTTATCTTATCTTTGGCCAAGACAGACTGCACAACTGTGTCATCTACCAGTGGGATGCAGATATTGTCCTTCAAGAAATAAACTTCCTAAGGGCAACCAGAACTGTCTGAGGGCATATATTCACTATTCCAAACTAGTGTTTCTAATACTGGCATGTGGACCTGTGTTGCTTTTGCTACATTTTAACAACAGAATCCACTGACACAATCACACTCATGTAGATCCCTTTATTGTGGAAGATTCATCTTTATTTTTGATTTTCTGTGATAAAAAGTTAAGCTAAGTGACTTTCATATAGTCCTACTGCTTTCTGCTCTTGTTATGAATGTATTTCATCTGTAAGGGTGTGGTATCGCTGTACTATGGTCCAGAATGCCAGAAATGGTGGCGCCGGTTCAGATAATAGAGATAAGAGACGGAGAGATAAGAGAGAGACAATCAGAGAGAGAGAAGTCTGAAATGGTCCGACAGGTTCCAGACTCGTGTCCTCCTCAGGGCTGGATGGTGAGCTGAGCCTGGCCGTACACCTGTCTGAGATTAGCACAGTCCAGGCTGGCTATCAGGGTGGTGTCCCCTGCCCTCCTGGGGATGAACTGCTCTGTCCATGTAATGGACTGGCCTGCTGGGATCAGACTGGAACACACACACACACACACACGCACATACACACACACACAAACACACACACACACACACAGTTGGAACCTGTATAATTTATGGTCAGTAGTATATGGATACCTTCCAATAACTAGTCCAACACCCTAACCACTCAACCACCTGCCTTCCTAACTCCCCCATCTCATCCTAACACCCACACAGCAGAGCAGTGCACCTGTACAGACCAGAGCAGTGTACCTGTACAGACCAGAGCAGTGTACCTGTACAGACCAGAGCAGTGTACCTGTACAGACCAGAGCAGTGTACCTGTACAGACCAGAGCAGTGTACCTGTACAGACCAGAGCAGTGTACCTGTACAGGCCAGAGCAGTGTACCTGTACAGACCAGAGCAGTGTACCTGTACAGACCAGAGCAGTGTACCTGTACAGACCAGAGCAGTGTACCTGTACATACCAGAGCAGTGTATCTGTACAGACCTGTACAGACCAGAGCAGTGTACCTGTACATACCAGAGCAGTGTACCTGTACAGACCTGTACAGACCAGAGCAGTGTACCTGTACATACCAGAGCAGTGTACCTGTACAGACCAGAGCAGCGTACCTGTACAGACCAGAGCAGTGTACCTGTACAGACCAGAGCAGTGTAACTCTACATACCAGAGCAGTGTACCTGTACAGACCTGTACAGACCAGAGCAGTGTACCTGTACATACCAGAGCAGTGTACCTGTACAGACCAGAGCAGCGTACCTGTACAGACCAGAGCAGTGTACCTGTACATACCAGAGCAGTGTACCTGTACATACCAGAGCAGTGTACCTGTACAGACCAGAGCAGTGTACCTGTACAGACCAGAGCAGCGTACCTGTACAGACCAGAGCAGTGTACCTGTACAGACCAGAGCAGTGTACCTGTACAGACCAGAGCAGCGTACCTGTACAGACCAGAGCAGCGTATCTGTACAGACCATAGCAGTGCACCTGTACAGACCAGAGCAGCATACCTGTACAGACCAGAGCAGTGTACCTGTACAGACCAGAGCAGTGTACCTGTACAGACCAGAGCAGTGTACCTGTACAGACCAGAGCAGTGTACCTGTACAGACCAGAGCAGTGTACCTGTACAGACCAGAGCAGTGTACCTGTACAGACCAGAGCAGTGAGCGTACCTGTAGTATTTCTTTTTGGCGGACATCACTCCGGGCCCCTCCAGACGAACGTACACATCATTCAGACTGAAGCTGAAAGGGTTGGTGAACTCCACTAACGCCATCATCTCCTCACTGACACGAGCCAATCCAGACACCTGCACCAACATGGACGGACATGATTGGTCAGTTCTGATATTGTGGATTTGAATCTGTCCTCTCAGACTAGTGAGGGATCATTTTGAGGAAGTTGCTTGTTGAGAAACTGCCGGTGCCTTTTTGTGACCACAAAGGGTTTGAAAGATATGATACGTTGAATCTGCCTGTCCCTAAGTGAGGTGATTGGTGGACTCTGACCTGCACATGGATCTCAGGGTTGCGCAGTGCGACCACTCTCATCGCCGTGACGATCTGGCCAGTCTCTTTGACCTTTCCGGTGACGATGAAGTGGAGGTTGGACTGCTCCACCAGGTGTTTCTGGTAGTCCTTGTAGAGCACGGGCACTACCTCCTTCTCAGCTACGCAAAACATTGAGGAGAACCAGTCTGAACCAGTCTAAAACAGTCTAAAACAGTCTGAACCAGTCTAAAACAGTCTGAACCAGTCTGAACCAGTCTAAACCAGTCTAAACCAGTCTAAAACAGTCTGAACCAGTCTAAAACAGTCTGAACCAGTCTAAAACAGTCTGAACCAGTCTAAAACAGTCTAAAACAGTCTGAACTCACTCTTCATGGGGTCAAGGGTCACCCGGGGGGTCTTGAACAGGAACTCCGAGCTGGTGACGCCGGTGTAGTACACCACGGTCCCGCTGACGTAGCTGTTGATGACGCGGCGCTTGTCGCTCTTGTTGGTGAAGCGCAGGGTCAGGTTGAAGTCCTCACCCAGCCTGACCTCCAGAGGAGGCAGCTCCAACAACACATCCGCCTCGGGCGGGACCACGTTCTCACGGTTACAGCCGAACTCCTCCGCCTTCTCAAGCACGGTGCGCTCTTCCTCGCTGCCTGGTCGGGGTCAGGGGGGGAGGGGGGGTGGAGACACAAGACAGAGTCTTTACTTGTCAAAAGTCCCTGTCGCATTTAGTCACCTCACCTGGAAACCCTTTCCCTCCTCTGCAGGGGTCTTACCCTCGGGGAACTTGTACAGGTGGGTGATATCCCGGCTGTCCCTGCTGCAGGCAGCCTTGGTCAGCATCTTGCGGCCCACATGGTTGGTGTTCACCCTGACCGGGGTCAGGGTTCCCTCTTTGCTCCGGGAGTAGAACACCACATCACTGTTCACCTGGAGAACACACACGCACACACATGCAATAGACACACAGGCAAACAGGTACACACACATACACACACACCCAGACAGTAATACATGAGTCCCTTATGTGTCTTGTATCCTTCTAGGTAGTTCCTGGTTAGGCTTCTGCATTCTGCTCACCTCAGCAAAGACAAAAGCTGCGTCAAACGGGTAGCAGATCTGACCGTGTTTGATGGCCAGGACAGAGGCAGGGCCACACCTGTACATCCCTGAATACAGAGAGAGAGACACACAGTTTGTGTGTGCGTGTGTTTGTGTGTGTCTGTGCATGCATGTGTGTGTGTGGAGTTCCTCACCATCGCTGGTCTCCTGCGGGGTTGCATCCACGGCCTGCCAGCCCCCAAACCCTGCAGGGAGGTCAGGTCTGGTCATGAAGCACTCGTTCCAGCAGTGGTAGTTCCTGACACAACACACTCACTATGTTACAAACTGAGGGCTGTTCTCAAAGGACTACATTACCCACAATCCCACATAGAAACTTGGTGGAGCCAGCCATACAGTGGGCACGGCTATGGAAAACCCCAAACATTCCTGCGACACAGATTGTGTCGCAGATAGAGGTAAAGTCTTGCAGTAAAACAGATAGACAAGGACACAGGACGTCCAATAAGTACACAGACATGAACAGTTGGCCAAAACATCTATATTTATAAGCATGTATTACTGCCTGAGTTGGTTGACCTTTACGCCTCACACACAGTGGTAGTGGTAAATACTTTGTTCATTCCTGATGGACAAAAGGAATATAATTTTCATTATAAAACATCACTCCTGAAGTGAAATAAGCCATCAGTACCAGATGGAGTCTCTGGTCCTGGCACGGTCCACCCTCCCCTCCTCATCCAGGATGATGTCAGTCTTCAGGTTTCCGTCGTTGTCGTGGGCGGAGTAGAAGTTGGTCACCACCCGAGACGGGATGCCAAGAGAACGGAGGACTAGTGGGGGAGGGGGGAGGAAGGTGGAGAGGGGGGGGAGACAAACTGTTATCAAACTGCAGAAACACATTTCTGGACTGTGGTCTTCAGCAGAACAAGAACGATAACAGGTCAAGCGAAAAAGTCATTTCACTACGACGACATGAACTGAACGATCATGTCTAGAGATCATCTGGTCACATGTCACCGGGCTCCAGTCTGTATAGCTTCCAAAACCCAATAAACACATCTCCCCTCCCCCTGTTCTGATCAGTGAGGCCTAGTGCCTGGCTCTAAAGGAGGGAGCTGTTCTGCTCCTGAGGGCCTCACAGGTGTTGAACACAGCAGCGTAGACCCAGCACTGTGCGTAGCACACGGGCATCCGGCTGCCAGAGTAGTTTAACAGGATCTCTGTGCTGCCCGTCCAGGAAGTGGGCGCTACACCGTAGCTGTAGTCACCGCTCCAGTTCCCCACCAAGACGCCATCGTCATCACGGGAGTTCATCTGGGAGGAGGGGGGAGGGAGGGAGGGGGTGAGGAGGAGGGGAGAGGTGCACTGTACTGTATCATACTATACTATACTATACTGTATAGTACTTTATTGTACTGTACAGGATGTGTCTGGCTCACCATGGCTGAGGCCTTCCTGGCCACCTTGACGGCGTCTCCTCTGTTGGTGATGGGCATCTCAGACCTGTCCATGATGTACAGGCAGGCGTCCAGGATCCCAAAGTCAAACTGATAAACGAGTCGCAGCAGGGTCACATTGATTTCATCAATCTTTATCTTTCAGCCTCTTCTTTAATCTTGTATCGCTCCCCTCTGCCCCTCTTCCCCCCCTCCTTCCCTCCCTGCCTCCCTGCCTGCCTCCATCCCCCCCTCTCCCTCCCACCCTACCTCCTTCTCTCCCTCTTCCTCTCCCCCCTCCCTACCTCCCTCCCTCCCCCTCCACCCCTCTCCCTCCCTCTCCCACCCTGCTCCCCCTCACCTGGCCGTAGTTCCAGCCTCTCTCAGACACGTCGTCGTGGGACCCAAGGTAGATGATTCCATCCTCTTCCATGATGCACTCCTTCCTCTCAGCCTCGTCCTCCAGGAACACAGCATCCGCTGGCCCAGGCAGGGGACAGGCAGGGGACAGGCAGGGGACAGGCAGGGGACAGAGAGGGGAAAGGCAGGGGACAGACAGGGAAAAGTAATGGTAATTGGATTGGTGATTGTGCAGACAGATAAGGGAGTTAGGAAAGTCAGTCAGTCGACGAACTAAACAAAACCAGCCGTTCACTCAGTCAATCAATCCACCAGTCAGTCAAATCAAGTTTAGACACGATGCAGTGAGTGTTACCTGGCACCCAGGGGTTGAAGAGAATATAAAGGTTCCTGCTCTCATCTTTCTTGGTCCGTCGGATCCCGTATGGCGTCACCACCCCCACGAACATGCTGTACTTTCCCACAATGCAGTCTGGCGCCGGCGTGATGCCCATGGTGACCATGTTTTCGGTGGTCTCCAGGACGCGGCCCGTCCAGGTGCTCTGACGACCCGTGGTGGGGAACACGGGGATGTAGGTGCCCTTGTTAAACTGAGGATTACTCCCTGGTGGGGGACACAGGGGAATCGCAGGAAATTTCAGTCCAAAAGGCCGCGTTCATGTTGGTGCTCCCTCTTAAGCACTGCCCTCTAGTGGACCCATGACAAACTACATGATGCCTGTGAGATTTCATCTCAGGTAGTCTTCAAAAGTCTTTAATAAATAAATACTGTCTAAAATAGCTTTTTTTGGCTTCTGTATCTGTGAGGCAGTATCAAAGTATAATCTTACACCCAAAAAAATATCGACTTTTTGTCACATTCATTCTTAAAAGAATTGTCACTTTTGTCAACTTTTCACTTTCACGTGTGCGTGTCTCGTCTCACCAATAATAAACTCCAAAGCGAACTTGTCGTTGTCGGGCTTGTAAGGTCGGTCGAAGGTGATCTTCACCTGGAACTCCTGGCCGCGGCGCACGATCAGGTTGTCGCTGGCGTACAGGTGTGTGTGGTGATGCTGCTTGTTGACCTCATCTGACCTCCGCAGCATGTTGACATCCCACACATCCAGGAACTCTGGGGAGGGAGGGAGGGAGGGGGAGAGGGAGGGGGATGAAGGAAGAAATGGTGGAAGAGAAAAGGAGACCAAGATATCAAGAGAGAGAGATATTCCATTACAGTCGTGACCATGTATTCATCCCCAGGATGATGCTCTTATTATTATTATCTCAAGACAAGCCGATCTACTGGAAACCATGTCATCGTCAGGAAGGTCTCTTATCTTTCCACAGCAGGACCCACATCTGCCTCTGCAGTCATACGTCTAGCACAGAGTCCTGTCCGCTTGCCCCCCCCCCCCCCCCCACACACACACACACACACACAGACTCCTGTCCGCTTGCCCCCCCCCCCCACACACACACACACACACACAGACTCCTGTCCGCCTGTCCCCCCCCCCCCCCCCCCCCCCCACACACACACACACACAGACTCCTGTCCGCCTGTCCCCCCACACACACACACACGTCAGTTCTCACCCGTGAGCGGTGGGGGCCCCCGGGGCATGAGGCCAAAAGGCTCAAACTCGGCCATCTCGTCCTCGGCGGAGTTTGAGTTGGCCACAGGAACGGCGATCCGGCCCCGGTGGGACACCTGGGGCGGGCGGGCGGTGGGTTCCAGAAGGGGGGCTGATTTTGGGTCAGACATGATCCTGGTAGGGCTGGAAGATAAAGAGGGAAAGAGAGAGAGTGTGTGAGAGAGAGAGAGAGAAAGAGAGAGAGGGAGGGAGAGAGATAAAGGAAGAAATAAAGTGTGAGAGAGAGAGAAAGAGAGAAAGGGACAGAGAGATTAAGTAAGAAAGAAATAAAGTGTGTGAGAGAAATAGGAGAGTTATGGAAAGCAAGTCAGCGAAGACAGTGAACGAGAGAGAGAGAGAGGGAGAGAGTGAGGTAGAGAGAGAGAGAGAGAGTGAGGTAGAGAGAGAGAGAGAGAGAGAGAGAGAGAGAGGGAGGGAGAGAATGCCTTCTGGGGCAAAACAGCCATGGATGATGAACATGCTGTGTGCAGATGGATGCAAGCCGCCTCTCGTCCTGTGAATCATAAGAGCCTGAGATCAACTGTTCCTTACGACCATCTGTCTCTCATCTGGAAGCTGAGCAGACATAACTTTGTTAATGCTTTTCCTTTCCACCAGGGGGAGAATGAGCCATTACAAGGTTGAAACTTTCAAGCTTGTGAATTTGTTTATTTTTGAGCACTGACCACTTCCTGCAGAAAGTGTGTCTTGTTGCTTGGCTGTAACCACAGTCATATGTATGCTTATTTGAATCCTCTGTAAATATTTTTTTTCACATGGGTTCAACACTTCTAACACTGAAAATAATCTAAATAAAGAGAGAGAGAAATTTGAATCATCCCTGATTTCATATAACTTATTTTGGGATTCAACAACAACAAGTCATCTTTATCATGTTGTCATGTGAAGAACTAACTTCCCCTAATTCCTCGGCTCCAGAAAGCTGTGGTTTTACAAAAAATAAATAAAACCTTCAATTAAAACATGAAAACCTAAAAACGGTCGACTTAAAAGGCAGTGGTGAAATGGAACAGATCCAAATCCTAGTTTTGCCAGAAGTTTCTGCCACAGGACACAAGAACCAGCCCATGAATCTGCTCCAGAACTAACAAACTGAGTTAGTGCACCATAATAAATAAATAAAACACCCTTAAACTCCCCAACCCAAACAGCCCCCTGGAGTCTAGAAGGGACTGAGTGGGTTGGAGGAGGGGGGAGGGTGGAGGGGAGAGGTGGTGAGGGTGGAGGGGAGGAGGGGTGAGGGTGGAGGGGAGGAGGGGTGGAGGAGGGGAGGAGGGGTGGTGAGGGTGGAGAGGGGTGGAGAGTTTTATTGCAGCTTCCATTATATAACATGAAGTCATGTATTTTGAGAGTTAAGACACACAAGGGGTTTGTTTTCATAAGGGTGTGAGTGGCGTCCTGGATCCTGTACGTCAGCTCTGAGGCACAAACAGGCAGCCTGAGGATGGAGCAGTAGTCATGGAAAGCCACTTGGCCAGCGGAGGAGAGACAGGCTCAGGATCCACACAGTCTCTCTGGACGGAGATGGAGCGGTGAGTCACAGAGAGAGAACAGTACAAGTACTGTTTCACCTAGCTGTGGCTCAAACACACACATAGGTGCGGACACACACACACAGAGGCACACACACACAAAGAGGCACACAAACACACACACGTGCACACGTACACACGTACACACGTACAAACCACACCCAAACACAGATCAAAACACACACATATGCCCCCCCACCTTCACCTACCCCATGTCTATCACCCCAGGATTTTCCCCCTCTCACCCCCCTCAGATTTCAGATGTTCCCTGGCTGGTTGAACCTGGATGCGTCTGTACTGATGGTCATAAATACCACATAAAGGTAACCTTGGCACTGCTAGGGTCATGACAGACACACACACTCTTACAAGACACACACATTCATACCAGACACGCAAACAAGTGGATAATGGGACCTACAGTCCAAATGATGCCTTGAGCAGTGTTTTTTGTTGCCATTCAAACAGCCTGTGATCAAACACACCTACAAGACACCATGTCTTCCCACTTGAATAGATTTCTGTGGCGTGAAATAAATATGTGTTTGACTTGTATAACCCTCCATACAGAAGCATTTCATTCAAAAGTAAAAGTTCTTTAGATGTCCATAAATGGATTGAGTCATAGAGAAGTAAGATATCCAGGTAAACATTGTCACATGCATACTGTCTTGACACACCCCCCCACACACACGCTCACCTTGGTTGAAGCTGGAGAGAGGAGCAGCGGTCTTCAGCAGTCTGGGCTGGAGTGAGCAGTGAGGAGCTGGTTCTCAGGGCCACACCCTGGAGCTTGGATGGTTCCACTTATATACAGAGAAGGGAGGGAAGAGCGGACCGTGTGTGTGTGTGTGTTGTGTGTGTGTGTTTGTATGTGCCTGAGTGTGTGTGTGTGTGGGGGGGGGGGTGCTTGTGTGTGTACGAGGCTGTGTGTATGTGTGCATGGGTGTGTATGTGTGGGTGCATGTATTTGTGTGTGGGGGGGCTGTGTGCAGATGTGTGTGTGTGTGTGTGTGTGTGCGCGCAAACATATGTGCTTGTGTGCTTTGTAGTGTGGGCTTGTCTGGCAGGAGTGTGAGAGGATGTGTGTGTGTGTTTAAGTTTTTGTGTGTGTGCAGTCAGGGGGTGGAGAGGGGATGGGGGGGGTGGAGAGGGAAGGGGGGGTGGAGAGAGAAGGGGGGGTGGAGCAGCTGGGTTGTTGGCTAGCCAACATGAGAGCCGAGTGTGGAATCCACCGTGTGGTCGACGGGCAGATGAAAAAGACCGGCGAGGGCCGGGCCCCCGGCCAACTCTGAGGCCCCTCGGGGCCAGGTGTGACTCTCACTCTGACGCCAGGCCTGCCCTGATGTCATGTGACGTGATGGGGGGGGGGTGGGGGGGATGCCTGGGTGTCCCGCTGTGTGCCCCCCCCCCACCCCCCTCATCAGTGAGTCAGACAGATCTGCTACATGTACAACAGAGGTGCACTGTGCCGCCTCAGCGCAGGTCAGACACACTGAGCTTTGTGGCGCTGTGACCTCGTGCAGTGTCAGACGACGTCGTGCACATCTGGACAGTCATGCAACCTGTGTGTGTGTGTGTGTGTGCGCATTGACTACCTGGTGGTAAACAGGAAATGAATCATAGCTGTGAGCTAATTTGTGTGTGTGTGAGTGTGTGTGTGAGTGTGAGTGTGTGCGTGTGTGTGAGTGTGTGTGAGTGCGTGTGTGTGGAAAGAGAACACACTGTACCAGAGTGATGCAGGGCTGCAGAGAGAACATCACCTACCCAGACCACGAACAGGCCTCATCTCAGACTCTGACCCTAAAGCTTCTACAGCTGGTTGGATTAAGATCGCTTCAGAATGTCTGTCTCTGTCTGCCTCTGTCTCTCCATCACTCTCTTTCAATTACTATATTTCATTTATCTATTTACATATCCGTATCTTCTTTTATTTTTCTTTATTTCTCTCTCTTTTTACTTCACTCTACCAGTTCATTCCACCCTCTCAGCAAGAGATAGCACTTCAAACTAGCTCTTGACTTCCTGTCTTCTTGCCAAACCACAGGTCACATGACAACCATCCCAGTTCCACTATCTTGTTTCCGTAGTTGTGACTGTGCACAGCGCATTGACACTTTGGTGAACAAGAGTTCATATTTCATTTTCATGAAATGATGTAATACTGAGGGGTGTCGTTTGTTCAGGAAGAGAGATAGAGGAACTGAAGAAGCGAAAGAGAAAAGGAGAAGGAGGGATGGAAGACAGCGATGAACGTGACCCTTCCCCTCTCACATTGACTGGAGGTAAGTTTACTTTGACCATTCAGTCCAATGAACGAAGGTGTGTTTATTCTGACAAGGAAGGAAGTCGTCTCACACGTAAACCGTCGCCGTCGAATACGCTAGCATGAGTTTTTTTGTTTTTGTTTTGTGTCTTTGTGTCACTCAGAATTTACGCTGTGGTCAACTGAGGAAGTCCTGGTGCCTTTTTTCACAGATGTCAGCCTGCAGGTCGCCATGGGGACGGCAGCGGTTCCTTCGCCGCCGCGCTGTTCCCCCCCCCTCCCTGAACTCCGCTTGGTTCTGCTGGGCAGGAAAGGCGCAGGGAAGAGCTCGGTGGGTAACGCCATTCTGGGAGGGATGGGGGGGTTTGAGAGCGGCAAACCCACAGAGGAGTGTGCGAAGAGGCGGGTGGATGTAGCAGGGAGGCGTGTTACTGTGGTGGACACCCCCGGGTGGGAGTGGTACTACCCACTCAACAGCACCCCCTGCTGGGTGCGTCGAGAGACCCTACGCAGTGTGACTTTGTGCCCTCCCGGCCCCCATGTTGTTCTGTTAGTGGTACGCTCCTGTGCCTCGGTCACTGATTCCTACACCAGCCAGATAGAGGAGCACCTGGGGGATCTGGGAGCCCGGGTGTGGGACCATACCATGTTGCTGTTCACCAGGGGGGAGGAGCTGGGTGTGGTGCCCATGGAGCAGAGGATCCAGGCAGGGGCTGGTGCCTTCCAGAAACTTCTACAGAGGTGCAAAAACAGGTACTAGGGTTAAAAATTTGTCTGAATATTTTTTCATGCAAAACAAACATTTAAATATTACTCTCCCCAAATAAATGGCGAAAATGTTTTAATCTCATCAACTTTTTTCTAAATCATCTCCACCAGGTATCACATCCTTGACAACGGGAGCCATGGAGACGGAGTCCAGGTGAAGGAGCTGATGAGGAAGATGAAGAAGCTGGTGGAGGACAACGCCGGCGGCCATTTTGGTGCTGACCTGGGGCTGGAGGGTCTGGAGGCGGACGGGAAGAGGAAAGCGAGGGAGAGGAGGAAGAAGCAGAGGCAGATGGAGGCACAGACCCAGAGGGCTGCCATTAGAGCTGCTCTCCTGAGTGAGTTCCCTCCAGTTGATTGGTCGAGATACTGCAACTCATTTAATGGTTTTTCCCACTTAAAGATTTAGTTAACATACAATCACAATGAAGATATTCATTCATTCATGACCTCTGTTCGTTCTCCCTTCGTCTACCTCCACTGATCCAACTCTCATCATCCCCTCTCCTGGTCTGACTCCCTCCTCCCTCCAGGTGACAGCTCCCAGCCCCCAGAGTGGGACTCGGTGGTCCAGTCCTTCTCCAAGGGCTCCCGCCGCCTCCCCGAGCTCCGCGTGGTCCTGCTGGGCGAGAGAGAGACGGGCAAGAGCTCCACGGGGAACACCATCCTGGGCGGCGCCGGATTCTTCCAGACCGGCCAGGTGACCGAGGAGTGTGCCCGCGGCCAGGCGGAGGTGGGCCAGAGGCAGGTGACGGTGGTGGACGCTCCGGGCTGGGAGGGAGGCGTGGCCGGACCCACCCCAGAGAGGGTGAAGAGAGAGATGGTGGGGAGTCTGTCCCTCTGCCCTCCCGGGCCTCATGCCCTCCTCCTCACCTTGAGGGTGGACACCCTGGTCAGCGCTGCCCCAGTCAGGGCCCACCTGGAGCTCTTAGGGGAGGGGGTGTGGAGACACACCATGCTGCTGTTCACCCACGGGGACCAGCTGAGGGAGGGGGTGAGCATCCAGCAGCACATCCAGGGAGGGGGCCGGGACCTCCAGTGGCTGGTGGAGAAGTGTGGGGGGAGGTACCATGTCATCAGCAATGCGGACGGGTGCAGGGGAGCGGACGGGGGGGTGGGTTTAGGTCGGATGCAGAGCGAGGTTTGGAAGGGGAGCGGAGGGAGGATGGCAGACGGGGGGAGCGAAGGGAGAGGGCTGAGTCGGATTGGGAGCGGGGGTCGGATCGGGAACGGCGGGAGAGGAGGGGACGTTTTGAATCGGTACAGGAGCAACATCAGGATTGGGCAAGGTGGGGTGGACGGACGGACAGGGGGAGAGGTCGGAGGTGAGGTTTGGAATAGAGACGTTGCCCAGGTGACAGGGCTCCTGGAGAAGATCGAGAAGATGGTGGCGGCGAACCGATGCGAGGCGTTCTCCACGCTGGTCCACGAGGTCAGCGACCTCAGCCGCCAGAGGAACGAGAAGTTCAGCCAGCGTCTGAAGGAGCTGGGAGACAAGATCACCCGCCAGGACACGGAGCTGAAGAAAGTGAGAGAGAGGGAGGTGAAGAGCAGCTTGTTCTTCCGGAAAAAGAAACCGAAATCGCCCGGGAAGTGGGACCCTGACCGAGAGGAGGAGGAGGAAGAGGAGGAGCGAAAGACGGACGGGCGGCAGAACGACTCGGCCGAACTGGAGGAGAGGACAAGGTGGCTGTTGGAGGACAGAGAGAGAGAGATCCAGGACCTGACGGAGGAGAAAGACAGGATGGTCACTGCCCTTCACCAGATGGGCCAAGAGAGAGCGGAGGGAGCGATCCGATTGGAGGAGAAAGAACGAGAGCTGGACGAGCTGAGAGACAGGATCGATGAGCAGCAGCTGAAACTGATCGATCTCGAACGCGGTGGCTTGGAGAGAGAGAGGGAGAAAGAGGAGAGGGAGACGGAGATGAAGGCCATGATGGACGAGTGGAGGACGGGAATGGAAGACCTTCGAAAAAGGATCAAGACGGATGAGACGGAGAAGCAGCGTTTGAGGGAAAGTGTCGAAGAATTCAAGTTCAAGATGGAGGAGTGTGAGCTGAAGTGCGAAGAGATAGTTTCACGTCAGGGGAAAGAGATGGAAAGAGAGTTGATGGAAAAAGAGAGACAGATGGAACGGCTTAAACTGCGACAAGAGAAGGAGATCGAAGAGCATCGGCGTGAAAAGCAGAAAGAGATCGAGCGCTTGAGAGAACAGTACGTGAACGAGGCGGAGAGAAAAATGAACGAACGACAGAAAGAGATGGAAAGAAAGATGGACGAAAAGAAGACAGAGTCCGAAAGGAAAGCGCAAGAGAGCGAGGCCAAGATGAAGACCATGAAACAACGACACCTGAGAGAGATTAAAGAAAAGAATGAAGAAGTTGAAAACATGAAAATACGCCACGAAACAGAGATGACAAAACGACTGCAAAAAGAAGAGAAAATTGTAGAGGAAACCAAACAATATTACGAAACGGAAATGGACAGAAAAGAGAAACAGGTGAAAGATATGAAAGATATGAAACACTTGCTAGAGGAAGAGAAGATGAAAGCACTGGAAGAAAAAGAGAAAGAGATTGAAGAACTGCGACAGTTCTACGTCGAAAAGATAGAAAGAAAAGTGCGTGAGAAAGAAGAAGAGTTGGAAATTAGATGGCAGGAAAGAGAGAGAGAATCAACCCGAATGGCCGAGGAAAGAGAAGATCGGGTGCAAGCCATGAAAAGAGAGATGGAAAGAGAGATGGAAAACAATCTGCGTCAAAAAGAGGCGGAGATGGAGGAGGAACGGCACAGAAAAGAGATAGAGATAAGAGACATGAAACGGGAGCACGAGAAAGAGATGATTGAGGCACGGAAAGAGAAGGAAAGAGAACTGGACAAGATCAAAAGTCTTTATGAAACAGAGACGGAGAGAAGACTGCAAGAGAAAGACGAAGAGAATCAGGGAATGGAGCTCCAACGAGAGAAAGAAAGGATTCTGTGGCTAGAGGAGAAAGAAAAAGAGATGGTGGCGCTTAAAGGACATTACGAAGAGGAGATGGAGAGATGCTTACGGGAAAAGAAGGAAGAGTTGGAAAGCGTGAGACGTCTGAGCGATACGAAGGAGTTGGAATGGAAGGATGAGAGAAGACAGCTGGAAGAAAGAGAGGAGGAAGAAATCAGAAGATTGAACGAAATCGTGGAGAAGAAAAGTGAAGAGATTGTACACTGTCGGGAGTTAGTCGCATCAAAAGAACATGAGCTGCAGGAGACCATGGAGAGATGTGAGAACCACATCCAGGAACTCGACCAACTCAAAGAAAACAACAGGAAGTTGACCTCTGACATCGTTGCGATCCGTACGGAGATCTCGGACAACGACAACACAAGAGCCGGCGAAACGTGGAAAGTTCTCCAGGAAAAAGACGAGCAGTTGGATGTCTGGAAGAGGAGGGACGTGGAGAGAGAGAAAGAGATCGTCCTCCTCCGGCAAACCATCGCACAGACCAAGGCCGACCTGGAGAACTTGACCGCCAAGATGGAGGAGCAGACGATCAACATGATCCAAGGTTACGAGAGGGAGATCAAAAGAAAAGAAGAAGAGGCCGTCGCCATGGAGAAAGAAAGAGCCGTCAGCCAGCTCCGGCTGCTGGAGGAGGAGTGCAAAGGTCACGTGTCAGAAATGGCCGTATGCTACGCGAGCAGTCAGAGGAGAGTGGCAGATCTGGAAAGCGCGAACGCGAAGATGAAGGAGGAGCTGGACGCCATCCGACAGGCGGCGGAGGAACAGGAGAGGAACCAGGAGGCCCAGCGGGCGGAGAGGGAGAGCCGGGAGGCCGAGATCGGGGAGCTGATCAGCAGGCACGAGGAGGAGGTGCAGGGCAAAGCAGAGGAGATCCAGAGGTTCATGGAATTGTTGGACGCCGAGGTCGCCACGTTAAAACAGACCAATCAGGCCCAGCTGAGAGAGGTGGAGAGACTAAGGGAGGAGGAGGCGGAGAAAGAGAAACAGCTGAAGGAGATGAGGCAGCGATACGAGGGCCGAGAGAGGGACGAGGAAGAGGAGGGAGAGTTCCTGAGGGAGGAGACAGGGGTCGAGGACGACGAACGGGAGACGAGGACGGCAACTAGAGGAGCCTTAACAGGGAGAGGTCACGAACTCCAGTCGAAGGAGGAAGAGTCGGTCCAAAGAGAGGCGAGGTTGGAAAGGAGAGAACGAGAAGTGAAACAGCGGGAGGAACGTCTAGAAATGAGACGGCAACAGTTGGAGAAAACTAAAGATGTGGAAAAGCTGGAGAACAGGATGGAGGAGGGAATGCAGGAGAACTTGGGACACCAACGGGAAGAACTGGGAAACAGGGAGAGAAAAATGGAGGAAAGGGAGGAAGAACTGAGGAAATGGCAGGAGGATCTAGAAAGATGGGAGCTGGAGAGAGGAGGAGGAGAAGGAGGAGAGAGGGAACTGGAGAAGCCAAAAAGTACCAACGAAAACCATGACAGCACAGTTGGGCACCTGTCTGAAAGGTATCATGGCACTTCAAGCTCTACAGAAGGTGGTCAGCGAGGGGAGTCAGGGAGGACTAATGGAAGCCAGAGGAAAACAATCAGTGACTATTTCCTTGGTTCAGAGTTGAGACTGGTGCTGTTAGGGGAGTCCTGGTCCTCCCGTTACCCAGCTGGATGCACCGTTTTGGGCAGAGATGGCTCAGGCCCAGAGGGGTTCACCTCCAAGCCGTGGAGAGGTCTGGTAGCTGGGCGGCAGGTCCGAGTGGTGGAACCATTCGGACTAAGGTGGCGGAATGGCCCTGATGTCACTGGTTTGAAACAGAACAAGAACATTCTAGATTGTTTGTCACTGTCCCACCCAGGGCCTCACGCTCTCCTCCTGGTCATACCAGCCTACCTCACCTTCACACACAAGTACAGGAGAGCTGTGGAACTGGATGTGGGCTTGCTGGGGGAAGACATTTGGCAACGCACCATAGTCCTGTTCACCTGGGGGGAAGCTTTAGGTGAGAGCGCGGAGCAGCATATTATGAGGAACGGGGATTTAACTTGGCTTGTGGAGAAATGTGAGGGCAGATATCATGTACTAAACAGCAGAAGACACATTTGCCAAACTGGAGAACTGATGGAGAGGATAGAGGACATGGTTTTGGGGATAGGGAAGTCTAAAGTGGGGCTTAATGGGGTTGATCAAATATGACTTTAGAGGGAAATCAAGCTTTGGAGGTTAACTTTCAATTCATTTATCCTGATGTGGGTATATGTTAATCTGTTAACTTTCTATGAATGATTTCATTGACAAAGAATAATTAAGTCAATTTTCACCTATTAATGTGAATGTTCTTCCATTAAATAATTTCCATCCAATTTTTTTTTTATCTCGGGGTGTAGATCAGTATAAAAACAAGGATCATGTGTGTTTGTTACAGGTGTTCAGTCTGAAAAGAGTTCCACCAGATGGAGCCATCGTATCAGTTTCCTGCCTACTCCTGTAAAAATATGTTTCGTTTTCCAAGGGAAGAAGCTGCAAATAAGAGCCTTATAATAATTGAGTGATAAATAGTACGCCCAAAAAATTTACAAAATAAACATTCAATAGAATTAACATGAACAAACGTCAAATAAACATTTGATTCAAGTCAAATATTTGATTGTATTCAGTTCAATTATCTTGATTTTTCAGAAAAGTTCAGGGCCACGAGCCCACAGCATGCACTTCGTTAAGAGTTGAGTTTGACAGAAAGCTTTATCGCCATGTCGCTTTGGCATCAATTTAGTATCCACGATAATAATAATACACAACATTATATATATTTTATCATTTTATATATATATATATATATATATATATATAGGTCTATATATATGGGTCTAAAACATCTTGTCTGGAGAGGGGGAGCAGGGGAGCACTGTTCAGCAATTAGAGCCCAGGGAGTCGTCATTTCACTGAGAAAACGACGTCCTTGACGGGTAAATGATGATTCCCTGTCATCAGCGAGGCCTGGGGGGTCTCAGAGACTGAGGCTTTTATATCAGGATAGCAAAACAAACAGCTTCTCCAGCCCATAGACCCAAAACACTCACGTGCAATCAGGGATAATTGGTGAGTGTGGCTGCAGATTCCTGGCTCCACCATGGCTGCCTACAAAGACAACTGACAGTCAGTTTGCAGGGTGAAGACCGCCAAAATGAGGCTCTGAAATAAGTTTCTTTGATCCACGCTGCAGGGTGCTAGTCTCTTGAAGAGATTTCTTTTTTATATGAAGTGGTATATTTTGATGCCATTCAAATAAATTACTTCTCATTTCGAAGGCTGATGGCGGTAATTGTGACAGGTTCTATTAGACATTTGGCTTTAAACGTTACTGGGACTATGACAAATAGAAGTCAAGTTTTTTTGTAGAAGTTTCTTGACAAATATGAGTTTTCTTTGAATTTACTTTATGTAATAGGTTTTTCTAAAGCATATGATTCCTGAAACATCTCAGATATTGAGTTTTTAAGACTCTGTTGGGCTAAGTTATGTGTGCAGGTCTACCAAGTTCACAGACACAAGGCCGCTGTCTGTAGACCGTGTAGTCTACATTTCTGCCACTTACACTGGTCCAGTGACCAGACCTAATATTCCCAGGTAGAACAATTAAACAGCTGACAGTATACCTGGGCCTATAGCGATATCTCACATAAAGGTGTTAGTTAGTATTAAGGCTTTTGGTAGGTATGGTAGGGAAATTTGACAAAGTAGGACAAATCAAACTAACTCTAGCAATTCTGAACACGTTCTAAACCCAACAATTGCTTCTCCTGGTCATAAATGTATATGCCAGTGTATATGTCAGCCTTTTTGGGCACTCTTGTCAATTATGGAGGATTCTTTTTTTCAATGGAGTCAGTCAGTCACAGCTCTCTATTTATTAGACGTCATTTACATTTGCGAGATCAACGCAAACACTGAACGCACCCTGCCTCCCCACCCAACGCACACACTAACTCTCTCACACACACACACACGCACACACACTCACTCACACAGGGGCGTTGCAGTGGAAGTCCTTCACCAGCTTTGCTTTTTAAACCATTGTTAATGCAGTTTAGTTTATTTCTATTACGGCTGTGCACTCTCATTTGAATAATGGCTTCCTCCACTTGACCCGGGGTGGTAAAACATTGTCATTTTACTTCATCACCTTCATTAATATTCAAGTGGTTTAATAGGTTTAGACCTCTCGCAACTAAATTACCATACTACCATAATACAGTGAGCATGACGAACATACAAAAGAATTGTTAGACGAGGAGCATATTTCCTGCTGCCATGGTGTTCTGTAGTCGATTAGTCATATGGGAGAACTGATTGTTATTGTGGTTGTATTTATTTACCGTTGTAAATAAATTTCATGTCAATTTATTCATTCGGCATACGCTTTTATTTTTGTATTTGTCACATTCTCTTCCTCATGTCTGAATAGTCCATTCATTGGCTATTATTGAAAAGGACTTTTCCTTTTTTGAACTTGCGTCTGAACGTGGTTGGTCAGACAGGAAGCTGTGCGTGCGTGTTTGTTTTTGAAAAGTTGGAGATGGAGACAGAATCAGTGAAGGGTTGTGGAGCGAGAGAAGGGTGATGTGGGGGTGGGGGTGGGGGTGGGGGGGCGCAGATCGGTGTTTTCCAAGCGTGGATGCTGAACGGTCTAGCAAAGGTCAGATCGCCCTCTCACGAGAACCACACGAAGGAAACCTGACAGGGTCATGAGGGCGTGCTCTGATCTGCACTCCTCTATCACACTCTCTCTCTCTCCTCTACATCTTCTCTCATCCTGCAGTCACCCTTATTCTTATCCCTTCTTCCTCTGCACCTTCCCTCTCTTTTTCCCTCTATACTTCCCTCTCTCTCTCTGGCCCACTTTACCAACCTTGGTTCATCTTCTTTCCTTCCACACCTTCTCTACTGCCACCTCCTTCTCCTCTGCCATCCCCCCTCCCCCCTCTCCCCCGTTCACCCACCCCTCCTCCTTCCCCCTCCCTTTGTGCCCTTTTCATCCCCTGGTCTCACCCATCTTTCATTTGAGAGAGAGGTAAGCGTCGCTACACTCAGATCAAGTATATTTATCTCTATGGTGCAAGCTCTCCCTCTCCTCCCTTCTCTTCTCCTCTCATCTCCTCCTCCTCTGCTCTTCTCTCCTCCTTCCTCCTCTCATCTTCACCCCTTTTCACTCCTCTCCTACCCTCCTTGCTGTTTCTGAAACGAAGGGGAAGAACGAAACGAAGCAGATGATTCCGCCCCCCTCTGGACTGTATCTCTTCCGACTGAGCGCGTGCAGTGGGCTAGAGCCAGGTCCTGGAATATAGCTAATGAGACACACCCCCCCTAGGGCCTGCTGAGCTCCCATTGGCTGAGAGGCCAGGAGGCGGTGGGGACATAGGCAGAGAGGTTGCGTGCTGTGCAAGCAGCTGTCAGAGGAAATCCCAAATCATAAGCCTGTATCTCCACAGCTGACCGTGCTAAATCATCTACACGGCTGGGATGTGGAGTAATGTATATTGTTGCCAGAATGCCATATAGCTAAATAGCGGGAACGCCACATGGCTAAATACCTTTCTCATGAAAAAAATAAATACTTTAAAACATTAGGGGACAGGTAGATTTCCATTACGGTAAAATGTTGAGAAGTACAAAGACTGTTTACATAAATCTATGGTATTTATAATCTTATAATTATATAATTATATCATATAGTTATGATTTATGTCTGTTGGACTGTTGATCGTCTGTGTTTAGCATGTCAACAATAATAATTCATTTCTATGGTAACGCGATCACATAGATCACAACAAGCCAAAGGAGAATTTTTTTTGATTTTGAAATGTAATGACGGTACACATCCAAAAGATGGGGGTCATGGGAAAATAAAACCTTTTTTTATTTTTTATTCTCATTGTTGGGAGCGCTGTGTATTTTAAATAGGACACTATAATTTTTGCTGTTATACATATATTACCTCGATATGACATTGATGTCCATGGCCGTGTTTTGGAAAGGCAACATGTATTTTGGGAATATAAGAGTCCAGGAAACAACAATGTGTATGCTAGGAAGGATGAACATGTACAAGATTAGGATTAAGCTGCAAATAGGATTTAGTTCGTTTGCATACAGCGATGCGACATGTTTACCTGTACATGCTGAAAAAGAAAATTGCACCTGGAGGATTCAGCCTCCCCTCCGCACCCCCAGAACTTTGAAGGGGGCGTGATCTCTGTTATGTTATTGTCATTATGTATATTACCCTGCAACTCTGTGTGCTGTACTTTACCCTGCTGCTGTTGTGAACTGCAATTTCCACCTCCTGGAGGACAAATAAAGGTTCATCTAATCTAATCTGAAGGGTGATAGGAGGGTCAGATGGATGGGCTGGGTGGAGGAGTGAAGGGCTGGGTGGGGTGGAAGGCTGGGAGTGTGGAAGGCTGGGTGGGGTGGAGGGTGGAAGTCTGGGTGGGGTGGGGTGGAGAGTGGAGGGGTGGGGTGGAGGCTGGAAGTCTGGGTGGGGTGGAAGGCTGTGAGTGTGGAAGGCTGGGTGGGGTGGAGGGGTGGAGGGTACAGGCAGGCAGGCAGGTGGTTACACAACATGATGAGTGTGTGACAGCTCACATCCCCAGGTGGGCATCCCAGATCAGGATCATGGAGCTCGGCTCCAGGAACCCAGCAGAGAGCTCTGGGGGAGAGGATAGACGGGCGGGTGGGGGACGCAGGGCGGGGTGGGGCGGGGCGAGGAGGACAGAGGGGGGCAGGTGAGGCTTGAGAGAAGAAGGGAGAGAGAGAGTGGGTGAGTGGAGGGTCAGGCTTCGGTACACACAAACATACACACACACACATACACACACATACACACACACATACACACACACACACGCCTGAGGAGGAGTCCTGACCCTGACCCGTGAAAGATCAAGTGAAGAGGAAGACGAGGGCAGGGGGGGGCAGGGGGGGGGCAGGGGTTCAGTACAAGGAGGGGGAGGGCACTGCATGAATAAACAGAGACAGTGAAGCATAGCCAGTCCCAAATCGGAGTGGCCCTCTCTGTGAAGGCCAGGGTTAGTGAGCAGACAACAAATACACTCGCATCCATGACTGCCTCTCGCCCCTGATGTCTGTGCCTCTCTCTCTCTCTCTCTCTCTCTCTCTCTCTCCCTCTCTCTCTCTCTCTCACACTCTCTCTCACACTCTCTCTCTCTATCTCCCTCTCTCTCTATCCCTCTCTCTTTCTCTTTATTTCTATTTATTTCTCTCCATCCTTTTCTCCGTCATTTTCTTCCTTTCATATTTGTTTGGCCTTTTTAGATGCGCATGGCTGGAGACTCTGTTTGATGTCACTATATAGTGTGTGCGTATATGTGTATATATGTGTGTCTATGTGTGTCTATGTGTGTGTGATCGTGTTTGCCTAATTCATCCAAACAGATCATCCAACCAATGTCCCCCAAGGCTTCCTGGCTGAGGTCAAAAGTTCACCCTCTCTCCAGCTCCCTCTGGTGGTCGACAACCAAACAAAAACAGCCTTGCTCTCTCCGCGTGCCAAAGGACGCGTATTCACTTCCACACAGCACCGGGACGGTTAGAGTCACAGTCATCTGGCGTCGAGTCACAGTCACTTCCCTGCTGTGGTCCGATCATCTGGGTCGTCTCTCCTCCTCATGTGTCCTTGTCTTTCGCGGAGCCACGGTCCTCGTCTGACCCGAGCACGGAGCCACGGTCCTCTTACGTAAGCGCGCACTGGGAAGTAAACACACAAATGGACGTCAACACGCGGTCGTGTCCATATGCGCATGTGTACATGTGTACACTCACACACACCCACACACACACTTACCCTCACACTCACACACTCACACACACACACACACACCCACACACCCTCACACACACACACACACACTTCCCGAAGTGCTAGGCTTGGAGAGGTGGCTGAAACGGCACACACACACACACCGTGTCATGACACTAAAGAGGTCTGTGACTCATCAGGTATAAGAGAACAACAACAACTAAAAAGCGAACAATTACCGAGCCTGTCTGGCACCTTGATAAGAGGCCCAGAGGGGTCCTCCTCTCTGGGTTAGGAATATGGATGAAAGGGGGCGAGTCCATTTAGGCTTCATATCCATTACTTGGATGAAAGTTTCATGGCTTCTGCCGAGAGTGTGAGGGGGAGGAGCACAGGGCAGAGGAAGGCAGATTAAACATTGATCGTGTGTGTATAATAAAGTCTCGCCTGGAAGCATGAGAGGGTGGGAGTGCATCTGTGTGTGCGTTCCTCTGTGTAGGTGTGTGTATGTGTGTGTATGGGGGGTGTATGTGGGGATGTGCGTGTGTGCATGTGTGTTTGGGTGCATGTGAGCGCACATGCTCGCAGGCATTTCCCTCTAAATAACTCCTCTACAGACAGCCGTCATTGTTCTGACACTCTTTTAAAACAGTGTTTAAAAAGTAATAGTGTTTGAATAATGCTCGGGGGGGGGGGGGGGGAGGGGGAGGGGGGAAAGGAGGGGAGAGGGGGGAGTGAGGGGAGAGGGGGGAGGGGCGGATGCAGGGTCATGTCTTCACTTCCTGCAGAGAGCAAGTGAGGCGAGACAGAGAAGGACAAACCTGAGGACGAGGCTGGAGGACGCAGCAGAGGAGACAGGATTGGTTAAGAGGATGAGGATGATGATGACGAAGATGAAGATGATGAAGATGACGAAGATGTTGAAGGTGACGATGATGCTCGACTGTGTCTGGTTCAGCTACACATAGATCCCTGGCATTGGAGATAATGTTAGAACGGCACACTTTATGTCACTTTTCATCACTTTGTGGATAAAAAATGCTCAGTTAATGATAGTGCAGTATACTGAGAGTGGAAAGGCCAGACAGCAAATGGATTTTTGAGAAGGACAACACAAAGAGGTACAGGTATAGAGAGAGGGAGACTGAGAAAGAGAGGGAAAAAAAACTCAAAAAGGAAGGGCAGGAGCAAGTAGGGTGAAAGGAGAGGAGAAACTGGTGAGAGCTAAAAGAGGGAGGGAGGGAGGGAGGGGGAGAGGGAGGGAGGGAGGCGAGAGGGAGGAGGGAGATGAGAGGGAGGGTGGGATGGGAGAGGGAGGGAGGCGAGAGGGAGGGAGGGAGGCAAGAGGGAGGAGGGAGATGAGAGGGAGGGAGGGATGGGAGAGGGAGGGAGGCGAGAGGGAGGGATCTCATTGGCTCGTTGGCCTGGCTGTGGCGCACGCCTCCCAGTGTGTCTGTTCCAATCCAGTGTGTTGGACGTATCAGTAGCAGGGCTCAGTAGCAGGGCTGTCCCTGGCAGGGCTCAGTAGCAGGGCTCAGTAGCAGGGCTGTCCCTGGCAGGGCCTCTCGTCACTCTGGGACAGCCGGCCATCCCACACACCTACCTTCTATACATGCTAGCTAAGCGAAAGCCACAACCAAGATGTCTACTGGGATGGAACTGCTTTCTCTCTGTCTCTGTGCTCTCTGTCTCTCTGGCTCTCTCTGTCTCTCTGTCTCTCTCTCTCTCGGTCTCTCTGTCTCTCTTTGTGTCTCTGTCTCTCTGTGTCTCTCTGTGTCTCTCTCTGTCTCTCTCTGTCTCTCTCTGTCTCTCTCTGTCTCTCTGTCTCTCTCTCTGTCTCTCTCTCTGTCTCTGTCTCTCTTTGTGTCTCTGTCTCTCTGTCTCTCTCTGACTCTTTCTGTCTGTCTATGTCTCTCTCTCTGCTCTCCAACCCTCTCCACCGCAAACACAGATAGTCCCTTAAGTCAGTACACAGCACATTCTCACAGAGATTCTTCCCTAATTAGACTGGAAGTAATGGTGGCAGCAGTTCAGCCTGGGCCAGGCTAGCCTAGTATACGTCTTAATCTTTACAATCACGGTTAGGATTTGTAGTAACAGCCTACATGGGCTACTATGCAGCTTGCGTGTTCTCTGCAAATTGAATTAGCCTGGGGAAAGCATGTCTGCACCATATATAGTTTGTGTAGCAGAGGCTGTGCGTGCGTCACAGTAAGTGGCAGTATAGCGTACCGTGAATGTCTTATGAGAAGCGGTGATGTTCTGACACATGCAATTTATAACCTCAACATTGTATTTCTGGCACAAGCTTTTTTTTCTTCTTTTTTACAATATTACATGAAGTAGGATTGTGTTGTTTGAAAAAGAACTGTTTGCTTTTCAAAAGGAACCACTCTGATTTCAGCCCTGTCGTCACAGGTTTACCAAGGTGTTTGGTCATTTTTGTGTTTTTCTGCTCAGCCTTATGTAACTACTCTCCATGTGTGCAGGAGTTTTGCGGAATGTTTAGATGCATATCCAACGTCATCTTAAATTCAAGTTCCCTTCCGAACCCATAGACTATCTTTCAACACGGCAAAGCCAGTATGTAGTACGGCCGTTGCAGCAAATCTCATGAAAAATGCATACAGAATGTAACATATGGTGTGGAGAGCTGCAGGGATGCAATATAGTCCATATACGCTTAAAACCAGATCCATTACTGCGATTTTAGAAGCGGGGGGTCAGAAGTTCACATCGCATCACAGCCGCGCGGCAACATCTGCTGCCAGTGCCATGGCAACCGTTCCCCTTCGCAGACCCCGTCTCGTGTACAGTCACGGGCTGGTTGTAGATAGCGAGCACGATGGCTTTAATGCCCTCTGGTGCAGATGGCACATGCGCGCTCTTATGGAGACGAACGCGCTTTCTCTCGGTTTTGCGCCCACGGTGCTCTCAGCATATCGTCTCCTCTCGCGCACCTGAGCCATTAGGAATGTTTTCACAACCTTTCGAATCTCGTTTCATTCACACGTGCACTGGAGAGGAGAGAAGAAGAATCCAGTAACGGCTGTCGAATCAGTTCAACATACACACCGTCTTTGCTTATAGGCCTCGGTCTCCTATCTAATCTGCTCATGTTGGAGTTTATCCAAATCGATTCATTCGTGTTCACAATCTTAAGTGCATGTGCCTAAGTGCTATCCTAGGCTTACAGAAATATAATTCCTTCTATTCACTTTACAAATTTAAAATGGATAGTGCTGGATTTAAATGTATAAGCACGTATGTTGATATGCGTGTGAATACATCCGTTATGTTTCATCCGACAACAGTGTCTTGGTTTGTCCTATTGATGTTAAATGCAGTGAAGATAACTTCCAAATGTGTTGTAATCTCTGTTGTGTAAACCCGACCCACATATTTACACAATAGAGCAACAAACAAAAAACAGCGTAGGAAATATCACAACTCATAAACTTAAGATGACCTGATTATGTTGTTCTATAACAACACATGTTGCTCTATTTTGCCCTTTTTTAGGACAACCGCCAGTGGCGGTTTTAAAGCGGAAGGCGCAACTGTATTTCTGAGGCTTTGTGAAGCTCTGGTTTATAACGGCATGTTAGCGCTCTACCCATCGGTCCTTCACGATTTAACTCGACGAGTGTAATCTGTGTCACGAAGACCGTTTAAGACATATATAGTTCACCCTTACACAGTCAATTAATATACAACAACAACAACAAAAATTAAGAAGCGTGAGCCCCATTTTCCCAACTGTTGACCAATGGGCTTGATATAGCCTAGGTTATATAAACCTAAATTAGATATTGACATACACGTAACTGATCCAAACATACACACGTTTTGTAGACTTTGTAGGCTATTTATTGAATTTAAATGTGTGCAAATAATATATAATTGATCTAATATACACGACCAGTCAAAGGTTTGGACAAACCCTCCCATTCGAATTCATGGGAAAATGTGTCCAAATCGGTAGTGTATGTGTACACACAGCATATACAGTGCTATTTGTGTCAACGCATTGTGCTTTTTGTGTGTAAAGCAATATACGCAACATAAAGTATTTGTAAAAGATCTGGACCATATTTAAGGCAGATTAAAAGACAATTAAATAAATAAATAAATAAGGAAACCATTTAATTACTGGAATGCTGTAAGTTGCTGGCAGTTAAATACAGACGCCTACATGTCAACATGAATTGTCCTCATCATTTTAGAAGATGTGTATGTAAAATTGTTGAATTAATTAATACAGGCAAGGCCTGCCTTAATATGACTTGATGCCAGATTATATATCCAGGTACAGTCAAATTGATATGATTCCGTTAATGTACTCATTTGAGGACGGATAATGAATAATTCATGAGATCTTGGTAAATAGATTGAGAATGAAGTGCTCAATCTACAAGACGAAGAGAGCGAATAGTGAGTCTTTCTACCACGTGCAGAACTGGGAACAGAACACACGGGAGCTGAACGTTCTAACTGGGCCCTTCCAACAAAACAAAGGTATTTTTCCCTTTTAAATATATTTTAGTTCATCATCTCATCTCTTTTTTTTTTATAGACCAAATCTTTTGGGGGGTTTTATTTTCGCAGACAGTCTCAATTACAGCGTGAATGTGTGATCTATATTTACATAATTGTCTTTACTGTTTGAATATGGTATTACCGTTTAATTTTTTACCATATATTAATGACGTTTTTTTCAATTATCAGCTAACCCTGGTCATTTGAATTAATGAACACTATTTCTTCTTAACGATTTCACCTGTATGACTCAAACAACAAAAATATTCTGATTCGGATAATTAAATTAATTGCTTGAAGTATCATTTATCATTTAAATGAATATTTTCATCCGATTCACTTTCAGATCCAAACACGAGAGACAAACTAGCCGTTCAAATTGAATTTCAACGGACTCAAACCCGGCGGACCGGAGGACCCGGCGCGGGAGGACACCTCAGAGCTTTACGGTCCCAGCGCGCGGTGCATTCACAGTTCACGGGCTCCTCGACCTAAATGCGATGTGACGGGAGAACCTTTACCGAAACAAACGGGAATATAGTATCAGGGAAGGCTGACCGAGCTGTGAACCGGGGCCTTAACACGGAGCAAATTAACATCAACGAAAATAGCACCGCGTTTTCAGATCGCTTATATGCAAGGCAGCATTTTGGCTAGCGGTGTCAGGTCCCTTTAGCGCGAGGATGCATAGTTAAATAGTGCCGTCAACCGGCTGGGCTCCTCCGCCGACCCCTGGCCGGAGACTTCGAACCCTTGACACCCAGATGGAAGGGTTCTGAAAACATTACTCTAGTAGTGCGAGCCCTTGGCAAGACACATCGCAGAAATACACGGACATGATACTGATACCCCTTCGTTTGTTGCATCTACGGAATCTGCGGTCTAAATGACGCTCTGTCTCTCTGTGGTTCTCAGTCCCTGGACTCTCTCCCTTCCATCACAATAACGATCCCGCCTCATAGAAGAACTGTACACTATGCGATGAGAACGTAATGCAACTCGAAACCGGCCTATAGCAAAAGATTGGATAGAGATTATGAACGGTGGACCAGCCTGTAGACTGAATCTTGATGTTTAGTGTCTCTGACTGCACTGACGGGTCGTTACCAAGCCCATCCATCATTCTATTACAACCTTCTTGCTTTGAACACGCAAACATATTCTCGGCGCACAAAGTCAACCTTTCTCCCCTTGGGAGCCAGCGAGCGCGCATACACATATATACATACACACACACACACACACACACATAGACAGATAGAGAGAGAGAGAAATAAAGTAAGACTGGAGCATCTTTTAAACTTAGCTATTCCATCATCTAATTAAACCATCGGTTTTGCTCGGGGCAATACGGATGCAGGGAAGAGCATCGGCGTCTGATCTAATTGAATTTGAACGTCAGTGTATTCCGCTCCCTCTCCTCGTTGGCATCGGCAGTCCTCGCGCCCTACACCCTCAAGGCCATGTTACGCTACACCCCCCCCCCCCCTCCCCTCCCCGAGCCCCACCCCCCCTCCCCAAGCCCCTCCCAGACCCCTGAAGTTTGCAGGATGGATGTTTACACACAAACATCTGGCTTCAGTTCTGCTGATCTGAGTCACGATGATTCTGCTCCCGTCGCTGCAGGAATGACCAACTGGTGTTAGTTATGTTTTGACGTTTCAATGCTGTCCTTCATTCAAAAACATATTTTACACACCAAACCACAAAGGACAACGAGATGAATGTCAGTTTCGCAATTCTATAAAAAGGGGACAGGGAAAAGAGAGAGCGAGAGGGAAGAGGGTGATGTCTTGGCAAAATACACACAGTAAAACATACTTCTTATTGATCCATATCAATGTCCAGACTGATGGATTACTGATACTCTGATAGTGACTGATTGTCACCTGAGCTTAATGAAAGCCTCCATGTTGTGATTTAATTCTTAATGGTGGACACACACACACACACACACACCGGTGCCACCATGAACTGCCAACAGAACAGCCCACACCTGACCTAAAGGTCACCGTAAGGGTTTGGGAGTTGACATTCTTGCCTGTTGTTCAGCTCAACCTCAGCTCCTCCCAGAAGGCTACTTGGCACCAGGACATCCTGTTTCCTGGAGCCAGAGGAGCTAATTATCTACTGTGGGAGATCTGGACAGAGTCCAGAGTGTCAAGGAACTGCCCTCCTCAGCCACCGCTTAGCAGACGCTCTTATCCAGAGTGACTTACAGTGAGTACAGGGACGATCCCCCTGAGGCCAGTAGGGTGAAGGCCTGTGGGTGGGGTTTGAAAACGACAGCTCTGTCTTTTTAATGCGGCAGCCTTTTAAAGCTCTCTGTAGGTTTATCACACCTTGGATGTGTTTATTAGACTACGTTCTCCCAGCAGGCTGAGGAGCCACACATGGACACACGCGCACACATGCACGCACAGACACACACACACACACAAACGCACACACATATACAGATACAGACACACACAGATACAGACACACACACACTCGCAGATACACGTAGACACACACAAAGGCACAGACACACACATAGCATATGGTGTGAGCATCTGTACAGTGTTTCCCTAACACACCACTGCACAGAGTGTGAAATATGATTGTAAGAGTAACACAGGGGAAGGTTGCAGAGGCCTATAGTATCCATAACCATGTTCTAGAAAGCATGTTTGCATGGGCACATGGTTGGTGCACATGCAAGAGTTTATGTAACACACTGTACAGTATAGCTGAATTCCAAATGAGCTTCAGGCATGTCACGTCCAATCACAATCTCCTGTCTCCTTGAGGTGGCCCTCTACCCCTGTACGATTTTCCACCAATCAGAACGCTTCTTGTCTGTAACGTCTAAGGATGGGTGATGAATAGGGCCATGGCTTGGGGAAGGGGTTTAAGAGGGGGTGGAGCTCTGTGGCAGGGGGCAAGGGGGTGGAGCTTTGTGGCAGTCCCATGGCACAGGTCATGGGGGTGGGGGCCAGATTCGGGGTTAAGGGGTTGGAGGCGGAGACAGAGGGTGGTTTGAGGGGTGAGGTGGACAGGAAGATGACACAGGCAGGACACACCATCGCCTGTGAACAATCAAGTGGCTAGATCATTGCTTGTCATGCGTCGTCATGACGACTCTGCCCTTTCCACGACTTCCCGGAGGTGACTATTCGCAGGGTGGACGTTTGACCTCAGCCACAAAACCCCAGTCCCAGTGTCCCAGGGCGGGTCCCAAACTGACCTGGGATGACTCACAGTAGAACGGTTGACGTCGAAGATGGTTAAAAGTTCAGTCCAGTCAGGAGCTGCCCTGAATGTGTCAGAATTCTTTATGGAGAAATGAAGGATTTCATGATGTACTTCCTTGCTGTTTGGACTGCTTAACCATGCGCTGGGGGAGGAGAGAGAGACAAGATGAGAGAAGATCTGATGAATAATGAAAAGGTCTAATTAGATGATGGAGTTGGAGAGTGCTCCAAAGACCCAGAGCTGTCAGAAACACAAACCCTTTTAGGGTGGAGATTTTTAACCCTCCTGTTGGGTGAGGGGGTGGGGGTTTGGGGGTGGGGGTTGGGGGTGGGCTGGAGGTGTACCCACGTCTGGTCTAACAGGGCAGCTGGGCTTGGGTACACAGTTGGTGTTGGCTACGTTTCTCCCAGGATCAACCTTCAATCCCAAAAGACTTAAGTGTGTGTGTGTGTGTGTGTGTGTGCACTTGTGTGTGTGTGGAGGATAACAAGCAACACAGTTACCATCACAACTAACCCCCCTTCCCTCCCAGCTGACGCTGAGAAGTTTATTCTTCTGTAGTTCAGCTAAAACTTCTGATCCTTAACCTTCCATTGTACTTTCCGTGCACTATTGGCATGTCGCTTTGGATAAAAGAGTCTGTTAAAGGAGTCAAATGTCATGGTAAATTCCTCTTACATCAGCAGGGCCAGGCTCCTTGTCTTAGCCAAAGCTTGCAGTCAGATTATGAATACCTAGTGTGTGAACCCAATGGGTTGGTTTTACTATGAGGATGCCCTTCTAATGAACTGCTGCTGAGCAGTACACACACACACAAACACACACACACACACACACAGGCATACACACAGAAACACACGTACGCACACACACAGTACACACCAATGGGCTGAGCTTGGCCTTGCTCACAGGGTTGTCAAAAAAACCTGTATTCTTCCAGTGGACCAATCAACTGCTGTATCGCTGGCAGTTACCGTGGTTACAGCCTATGGCAGACTGCCTTGGGGGTGTGACATTCAGCAGACTGACAGAACAGCCTTCTCGCTTATCAGACTGGACGTCCAATCACAATACAGCATGAGAGGATGAGAGAGAAAAGAGATAGGGAGCAGGAACCTTCACTTCCCTTTTTTCAACACAGCGACACAACGATAGGAGACAGTTCAGTCATGAGCTGGTGTGGGCCGGCCTGCCTGTCTGTACTGTCCAACACTCACAACCACAAAATAAAAAAAAATACAAAATCTGCCTTGAGACAGACTGGGGAGTTTATACACCAGTGAGTGCAGAAAGCATTGATCAAACAGGACATGTCGTTTAACCAGAAACTCTGTGTGTGTGTGTGTGTGTGTGTGTTTGTTTGTCCCTCCAGCCAAAACAGAGACATGTTTGGTTCAACAAGGTCCAGTCCCAGTTCTATATGCCTCTTCAATCACCCTCTGTCTCTCCTTCTTCATCCTTCTCTCTCTCGCTCTTCCTCCCTTCCTAGCTCTCTCTGTCACCTTCCCCACCTCACCTTCTCTCTCCCCTTCAGGCTGGTTATCGACCTGTGTGAAACACCGGAAGAATGAATCACAGAGTTCCTCCAACACGCCACTCACCTGGGGCCAAGGGGCCAAGGGGCCAACATGTCACACGACACACCGAGGGCACCTGTCATCCCCTGGATGTCTCTGTCTCTCACTCCTCTCTCCCTTTCACCCCCCCCTCTCTCTCTCTTTCCCTCTCTCTCTCCCTCTCTCTCTCTCACCATACTTTCGTGCCTGTCTACCCTTTAAGCTTGGGTTTCTTGGCCTCCCCTGTTTTCACACTTTGTCACACGCTCAACTTGGTCCTCTCTCATCCAATCGAGGACACACGCACGCACACACGCACACTGTCGGTCATTTACACGATCGTGTTGTCCATTTACACAGTGTTACCACTTCATCAGCCCTCAGGACCGACTTTGGATGCTCATTAAATCTGGTTCTCATCAGATGTTCTCTCATTCATCCCTTATTTCTCGCTCTTCCTTTCTCTCATTTATCCCTTCTTTATCTCACATGTATCCGTCTATCACTTCTTCCTCCTCAACCTCACTCCCTCTGTCTTTATCTATTTCTCTCTCTCTGTCCCAGTAGAGCCGGTAGAAGCTGATCGGAGTGCGAAGGGAGGGATGGAGAGAAGTGGAAACTGAAAGAGGAGAGTGTGGAAGAGAGAAGGAGAGTGGAAGAGAGGAGGAGAGTGGATGAGCGCGTGCTTACAGGATGCCCGTGGGGACCCCATGGGTGAAAGAAACAGACCAAGCAGATGGGATGTTTGTCCTGCTTGGTGGAAGAGCCTTATCAAAGATGTATCTGGAAGGCGCACAGTAGTAACACACACACACACACACCCACACATACATACACATACCGAACACATGCACATATGCAGTGGCATAGAGATAATAAGGGTGTGAAGACGAAATAAAAATAAAAATATATTTTTTTGTAAGAAACAGGGAATGGTGCTCGTTGTGTGTGTAAAACATGAAAACCTCATGAAATATGCAAAGCACATGAAACAGACGTTGTACTGTAGTGTTTCAACTGGCCATGGCTACAATTCCACAATCCACCATGTCTCTCCTCTTTCCCGGCTCTCCATCACTCCCCTATTCTCTCCATCGCTCCCCTATTCTCTCCATCGCTCCCCTATTCTCTCCATCACTCCCCTATTCTCTCCATCGCTCCCCTATTCTCTCCATCGCTCCCCTATTCTCTCCATCGCTCCCCTTTTCTCTCCATCGCTCCCCTATTCTCTCCATCGCTCCCCTATTCTGTCCATCGCTCCCCTTTTCTCTCCATCGCTCCCCTTTTCTCTCCATCGCTCCCCTTTTCTCTCCATTGCTCCCCTATTCTCTCCATTGCTCCCCTGTTCTCTCATCACTCCCCTCTCTCCATCTTCTCTCTCTCTCCGCTCCCCGCCCATCATTTGTCTCACTGACAGAAAGCTAAAGAGTACCCGTTGGTCATACTGAATCCCCCCCCCACACCACCACCGCCCCTCCATGACTTTCACCGCTATCCTCCCCTCATCTACCATCCCAAGCAACCCCTCCCCTCAAAATCTTCTACCTCTGACGTGACTCACCTCCCTCCCGCCCCACGCCCTCGCCCCACGTCCTCGCCCCCGCCCCGGTTGCAGTGCGTGCAGGGAGGCTGAGGGAGGTCACTGTGCGGTCACTGCGCAAAGCCTCGTCGCATTGTGACTCCGAGCTGCAGAATGTGCCAGGATGCATTAATGCACTGCTGCCTGGCTGAGCATGATGAAGAGAGGGAGAGAGCGAGAGAGTGAGAGAAAGAGAGAGAGAGAGACGCAGAGAGAATGAGAGATAGAGAGAAGGAGAAGACTGAAAAATAAAAAGAAGGGAGGTGAGAGAAAGAACTACAGACAGAAAGAGACAGAGTGGGAAAGAGATAGAGGGAGAGAGAGCGAGAGAGAGCGACATAGAGAGACAGAGAGAGAGGGAGGGAGGGCTGGAGTGAGGGCATCAGCACACTTACACTAACATAGCTCTGAGACCCTTGGGGCATGGGGTCCTCACGAGGTGGCTCATCAAATATGAAAACCCTGTGAGGGCACCGTGGCTCTTTTGGCCTCTCATCATCTCTCTCTCTCTCTCACTCTCTCTCTCCCTGTCTAACTCATTCCTTTTTCTTTCCCTCTTTCTGTCTCCTCTTCTTCGCTCGCTCATTTTCCATCTCTCTTTCTCTCCCCCCTTTAACAATCGGTCTTTCTCTTTCCTTCCTTTTTCCATCCTCTCATCTCCTCCCTTGCTTTTAGATATTCTCTCCATCTCCGGGTTTCGTGGAGAGGGGACGTTATCCATCAAGCGCAAAGCAGTCTCCCCTCACTCTCTCTCTCCCTCCCCCCTTTTCTCTCTCTCTCTCCCTCCCTCAACATCATCATCAGGCCCAGCTTTCATGCTGTAGTATTCAGGCTGCTATGAGAGGATGTTCCTTCACAACAGTGATTTCTCAACACTGACACTGTATTCATCCGATTGCCCTGTGAGCACTTAGGGGTGCATAGTGTGTGTGTGTGTGAGTGTGTGTGTTCATGTGAGTTCAGTGACTCCCTCTCACAAAGCATTGGCTTGATAGCATTGAGCTCAGGGACTTTAATTGGTTCATCCCCTGTAAGCTCATGTTCTACCAAAGCCAACACCGAAAAGATGCGATGATTGGTCGGAAGGCCAGCCAATGGGAGCGCAACATAGTTGCCAGCGCCTCGCCTTTGAATATTTCGGGACATGAGCTCATTCCCTCTCCAGCGCTGAACTGTTCGTATCAGCCTGTTGGAAATCTCTGGAACCTTCCGACTGCGCCTCAATGCTGGATGTCTGAGGCTGGGGGGTGTGTGTGACTGGGTACCCAGGACCACGGATCCACAGGCTTCTTAACCTGACCATGAACCTCCTACTGCACGACCTTCCCACCGCTGGCACTGTTCCTGGGAAACGTCACAGACTGTGTGGTGACCGTAGAACACTGGGGTATTCATTTAGAAGGATCCCAGATTTAAATCAAATCTTTGATCTAGACTTAATCTGAGTCGTGTTTTCGTTCAGTGTCGGGGTTCTGGTTGTTCCTGTCCGAGCTAAAGACTGATAAGAGCCTCTACTCAACTGAACTCAGACGCTCCATCAGGGACAGACACCGAACACCATCTTCTTCGTAAAGTCCACATCAGTTACACTATTACCAGACCACACATTGTTTTCCATTTAACCATGATCCATCTCATCCGGGTCAGACAAAGTTCAAACGATCAATTCCTCTGATCAGAAGCCAGTCAGCTGCTGAGCCCATCGACTCTGTGGACCCGCAGAGACATAGAGAATATCATTATGGGTCGGGCCGCATCGGATCAGGACCGGGTCACGTTCCGGGCGGCAGGTCCGTGCGCCAGGAGACATCCGAAGGCTGGTCGATACCGGCATCGATCACCATGGTTACACTAACTCCGTGTGAACGCCTCGTGTTAATGCACTGTCAATGTTGGCGCCCTGGGGGATGATGGCTGTTATCCATTGTATCTATATCCCCCTGCTGCTAAAAAGGCCAACGCTTTCAACTGTCAAAAGAGCTATATATTTTATATCTATGTTATGACAGGCTATTAAGAAGGCGAATAACGTAAATATATGTTAGAAGTCGAGAGAAAAACCGCTATACCGGCTGTTTTGTAAGAAATAAACTTTGACCCTAAAATGTGACTTCATTTCCACATCGTGCCACGTCAAAACGTAGCATGTTGTTCCTCTGCTATTCATTAAAATTAATGGAGAGGGTTCATAACATGTCATATGTGAACTGAGCTTAATGCATGACCAAAAGGGCTCCCTAAACCCCGCCTCATGCCGGCAGGATGTGCCTCCCTCAACCGCAGAAAAATGAACATCATCTCTAAGACCAGCGGGCAAAATCAATCAGTAAGATCCCTCCTGCTGTCTTGGAAGGATGATTCACGTGGATATATGCATGTGCGCGAAACAAATGCAGTTTATCGTGGGACTCACAACTTTTCGACAAGACGTCGTCTTGCATTCAAGTAAGTACACATTTGAAATACTTAGCTTATAAAGAGGTGTCATTTAAAAGTTTTTGCGCGTAAAGTAGGTTAGGTCAAATGAGTTTCCATAGCAACCATGGAACAACAGCACCAACAGCAACAGTGACATATTCCGCACCAGACAGATGGCGGATAATCGGTAACGTTAAATAGGCTACAAAATAGGCTGTTTATTGACGACTTTGAAAGAATATTTGTTTGGCCTCTGTTAAAGTGGTTACATAAATCAATGCTGTTTATTAACTTAGAGAGCCGCAAGTTTCGCTGCCTGTGTCTATGCCATAAATGACTGTAGCCTGTATAAAAACCTGGATATTTTGTGCTTCACTTTTGAAACTTTTTAGCAAACCGGGAGAAAGTGCGAGAGTTGTGGGGATCCGGAGGGTGTCAAAACAACCCAAAACTCACCCACTCCCTCCGGACAATGACTTGTTCCAGGCGGCCGCCTCGGGTGATCCAGAGTGGCTTCAGAAGAGTTTGAGGAGCGCGCTTTCACCCAAGCCCGTGGATAAGCAGGTGAAGACCTAGACAAAAGTATGGGTTCATTCCGGTTCACTTCACACACCAGATTCACCTGTCTACGATATCGACTGACTGACTTAGCGTGAGAGAGGCTCTACTTCACTCATGCACGAATGAGCTCAGTGTTTCTTTGTCTACCTGCATGTGTGTGTTTACATCTATGCCTTCTACTACTGTGTGCATGTTTGTTTACCACAGGGTCTGACCGTCCTCCACGTGGCTTGCCTCTACGGCCAGCTGGCCTGTATCAAGCTGCTTTTAGAGACCCAGGTGGTGGCCGTGAACACCAGCTGCCCCCAGGGCCGCAGACCCATCCACATGGTGCTGACTGCCCGGAGCAGACCTCACTCCCACACCTGCCTCACCCTGCTCCTGGAGCACGGGGCTCTGCCCAATGTGTAGGTGCTCACCCACACTCCTCCACTCTCCAGACAGGGGCTGTTTGTCAATTCCATGTTTGTTACTGTGCGTTGACATTCTATCCTCGATTATAAACAAAAGGAGGTCATCGTCATGCAAAACGAGGCCATCATCTGTTGACTAAAATATAGGTCTCATTGACGTTGCTTTTGCAACGATCCGATGGGGACGAGGGACAAACAATGTCATAAATGAAACGACGATAGAGTTCTGATAACAGAACACAGGGCACTGCTGAGTTAACGCTGCCTCTGACTCCTCACACGTGGCTTCCTCTGCAGCGCCACACACTCAGGGGTGAGGCCCCTGCACGTGGCGGTCACCGAGGGCCTGCTGGACTGCACGCAGGCCCTGCTCAACGCCGGTGCAGACACCCGGGCACGAGACAGCAGGGGCCACACACCTCTGGACCTGGCACGCATCTGGGGTCACCGCAGGGTCGCCAGGTGAGGGAGCGAGTGGGGGGAGACAGGGGAGAGAGTGTGGGAGAAAGAGGGGGAGATCGAGAGTAGGCATTAAAGGAGAGAGATGATGAATTAAAGAGTAGGGGAGGGAGATTACCAGAGTGAGTGAGTGATTGGGTGTGACAGTCAGCGGATGTTCAGTTTCCTGTGTGTGTGTGTGTGTGTGTGTGTGTGTGTGCAGGTACCTGAAGTACTTCATGTGGCAGCAAGACAAGAAGACAGAGACGGAGAGAAGGAAGGACTTGGCCATCCTTCATCAGGACCTGGTGGACATGTACAACATAAACACAAGCAGAGAGAAGGTCTGGCCTCCACACCACATCATCCAACACTGATTACATACAGATCCACCACTGTGTCAGATCAGAACATCTATAATCTACACAGGATTAAAAACAAGTAATACAGCTCATGGTCAGTTAAGATCCTGTGTCCCTTGAAGACACTTGTTTCAATGGCGCTTTCCATAATAAAATATAAAAATATCCACTTCAATTCGAATGTTAAAGGAAAACAAAGCACTTACATAATAAGAGTATGTACTCAGTCCTGTTGTTATTGTTGATCTGTTTGTGCCACAGGGTGATTTGCTGAAGGCTTGTTGTCCTAATTCTCCCGCATCCTGACCTTAGGTGATTCGTCAGGATTTGACTGAGGAGAACATCACCAAGTGGGCTGACAGGAAGGGCTTACCGCGCCTCAGGACGCCCCCCAGGGTCCCTCTGTGTTACCAGGCACATACCCGGTGCCTCTCCCCCGACCAGGGGAGGCCGACTCCAGGCAAGGGCAGGGTCTGCAAGGCTTCGCCTGGAGCCCTTCCATCACAGGAGCCCTGGAACATCTCCCCCAACCCTTCCATGCCCCCGACAGCTTCCGTGAGCAGATCCCAGGGGGTGCGTATGAGCAGCCAGCCTGAGAAGACCCCTCCAGAGCCGGACCTCCAGAAGAGTGTGACCCTGGGGAAAACCAGAGACGGACGACCCCTGTACATGACTAAGTGGGATGAGTCACCCCACCCAGCCCCGTCCCTGCCCATGGATGTCCTTCGCAGGGGGCTGTTCCCCAATGTCTACCCCGCCAGGATCGCTTCGGCCGGCCAATTCCACCCTCAGCACGTCCTAGACCTGCCTAGACGGGGCTGCGCCCCTGGTCACAGCACCTCCCCCTGGACGGAGGTGGCAATGCACCTGGTGGAGGAACTGGAGCCTGGACATTACTAAGACAAATCTCTTTATTCTTGGATCAAGTCCTTAATACTAATCTTCTTGAATAGCGAAAACAACATGGGAGTCGTACTTCCTACATTGCAAAATTTAGTTTTTTTACTTCTACAAGTGTATCTATGAAGAACGTTTGTCCCCACATTCCTTGATTAACCATTAACAAATTATTATTAATCAGAGAAATTATAAATTTTCTATTCAAAAGCTAGTTTTGCAAACACTATCATCTCCTTCAAAGACAGCAATAATATTGATGACATCTGAAGTTTAAATAAATATTCAGCATACTTATCCATGGCGGGAAAGAGAGACAGACGCCATTTTGAGACGACCCTGAGGGGGTCATTCAAAAGAAGTTGCCTCACCCAGTCTGTTCAGTTGCACTGTGCGTGGCTGCAAGTCCGACAGGTCACAGTGACCCAGGGATGGGGTTTCATACCACTCCTCCCCTCCCTTCCAAAACACTTCACACTTCTGCAGAGGGATGTTTTGACCTCTGGCCGACCTTTCACACCCTCTCCTGTGACACCGCTTTAAGAAAGTGGCCCTCACCCCCCCAACCCCGAGGTCATCACACCATGAGAGCACTGCAGAGCGCCACAGGCACCCAGGGGGCCACGTACACTGCAAAGACCCATTACTGAGGTCTGAGGACATCATGGATGAACCTTCAAAACATCCATACCTGACTGCACACCTCCAGATCGAAGGAGACCCCTTTTAAGACCTTCCCTTTTTTAAAGCACTTGAGGGAATACGAAGACGTCTGAAGCTTAGTGAGTGACTCACTGTTCACACCAGAGGTTGGACCCTGTTGACATTCAGCCAATCAGCCATTAGATCTCACGCTCATAGCAAACGTCTCTTTATTAGCATTTTCGTTCTTCAGCAGTTACTGGCTCTGCCCCAAATAATATGCTATGGCCTAACCACCCCTGTGCAGTCTAGATATAGGGGCGTAGACTGGACTGGTGATTGGTCAGAGATGCAGTGGCAACTGGAATCGTCCAATGAGGGGTGCTTTGATGCCAGTAGGCCAATCAAAATAGAACCAGTGTCTAAGGGGAAGGCATACATTTTGATTTGGAACAGAGCCATTCTCTACCACACTCTCTTCATACAATTCATCCATCAACTTACAAAAATCATTGCACAGAAACTGGATCTCTAAAACAGATTGACACAGTATGTATTTATGGATACTTTCGCTGCTGTTGTTTTTTTTTATCAATTGACATACAAAAAAACAAAAAAAACACTATTATTGAAGCTTTTTTTTTGTATTGTTTTTTAACAGTCCTATAGAACGACGCAGGGTTCTTGGAAGTGAGTAACGAGGAGAAACAGACACTAAATCTAACATTCACTCCAGCTGCATACAAACCCTTCTATGTAGATGACTGTCATTGTGAAGACAAAACGCCCCAATGTGTAAAGAAATCCCCGGTGAATCTCTTCACAACAACTCTTCTTTCTTACCACCCCCCCCCCCCCACCTGTCTCCCTTCCCCTGTCTTGCAAGAACAAACCAACAAGTTTCAATAACAAACCCTATAAAACAGCAGTCCCCTCAAAGAGCCAGTGAAGGAGCTGTTATGTACAGACTGAAGCCTCAGTTGGTGCTGCTGTTGTGGTTAAAGCTCCGGGTCGTTTCTGTCTGGCCTCCAGTAGTAGACAGAATGCAGACAGGGAAGTTAAGACAAAACTAGTCCAGGTACGTGTCAACATCCCTGTTAGTCCTTCAGTAGCCTGGGGGGGTGGGGGGGGTGGTGTTTGGCCCCTAGATGTGCCCCTCTAGCCCCCCTTGGTCCACCACCTTGGTACCGTACATAGATCCAGACCGCCACGCATTCACCGCTGACCCTGGTACAGTTTGACCCGCACCCTGACCCCCCAAATCCTCCTCCTCCTCCTCCTCCCCCTCAGTACATCTTCTGCCTGCTAGGAAGCACTGCCTCCTTAAGGAAGGAGAAGATAAGCAGGATGCCAGACCTTTTCCCTCTCTTGCCCTTCGTGAAGTAGTTCGACACCACGTCATCTGGAGAAAAAGAGGAAGACCATTTTTTTATATATAAATTGAAATAAAAGGGGGAGAAGCGAGAGAGAGGGGGGGGGGGGGCGTCAGTAGAGACCGTGACAGCTTGTCAAACTAGTGGCAATGGGCAGGTAATGTTACAGCATAGTGTTTACTGGTGGGCCATCCCAGCATGCCTCACCTCCTTGCTGCATAGTGGAGGGCAGCACGTTCTCCCCAGCAGAGAGGGACACAAAAAAAGAGAAGGGTATCACCCACAGACAGATGGTGAAGTATGCCAGCACCTGGGGGGATAGAGAGAGAGAGAGAGAGAGAGAGAGAGACAGAGAGAGAGAGAAACAGGGAGAGAGAGTTGAGGATTTGCTTAAATCAGTCTCACTCCAGAGGAGGCACATGTGTTGTATTTGATATGACAAGAACTGCAGGGCATGTGGTTAGATGAGGCCTCACCTCTGAAAAGGGGTAGTACTCCTCTGCAAAGTACTGGAAGGCCATATAGTGATTCAGAACCACCAACACTAAAAACAAAGGAGGGGGGGAGAGAGGGGAGGGAGGGAGGGGGGAGAAGAGATTGCATGATACTACTATCACATTAAAACTATAATGTCTGAAAGATCATTGGAGGAAACCATCGTCAATCTAAAGGCAAAACGTGCATCAGTCGTTAACTGTTAGCTCTCTCTTGTAAGTCGCTTTGGATAAAAGCGTCTGCTAAATGAATAAATGTAACTGGGGATTTTGAGAAGAATCCTAGCTTGGCTTATGGACACATGGTAACATGCGATCTGCCAACTCATACCACAGGAGAGGATGAAGTTGGGAGAGCTGAGCAGGATGTAGGGGAAGGTCTGCAGCAGGCCGAAGTACACCAGGTTGGTGAACAGACCCGTCCCCACCATGAGCACTGGGAAGCCCTCGAACAGGTACAACCCTGTCAGCACACCTGTCGAGAACTGACCACACAGACACACACAGAGACACACAGAGAGACACACAGACACACACAGACACAGAGAGAGAGACAAGCGAAACACAGAGACAGACACAGAAACACAGCGATAAAGACATGAAGGTTCTTCGGTAAGAATACCCGGACAAAAAGAGCAGCAGCAACTATACAAATTCATAGATTTTCAATACATAAAATATGAGACCGGCACTCACCAGGATCATGTACTTTATTATTCTACTAGTGGCAACTGTGTATTCTTCTATTAGTTCTGCTAAATAGTACAGGCCCGCAGCTGAGGAGAGACAGAGAAGAGACACACTGATATACAAACAACAAAACAACAACGGACTAAATGCACAACCACTGTATTCGTGTAGACACAGCCCGATGAAGTTGATAAATAAGTAAACAAGAACGACAACAACAAAGATAGAAAAGCGTGAACCAATGCCCTCAGAATATACAATAACATAGTGCGGCAGCCGCATTCCCCCAGCTCCCTCCCTCCGTGCCCTGGGTGGACTTCAGGCTCTGAAGCCAAGTCAGAAGGTTTCAGTCAGGAGGGGAAGGTGACAGGGGAGTGCTCTGCATCTGCTGCCCGGCACGCAAGGCTGTCCCAGTCCCCCTTCCTTCCTCTACATGGAGAGGGGGGGACTGTTTATTATAGATAGTGTACATTTTTTTTATCTGTTTATCTACTGGCCTATTTTGTATTGGAGTTCCTTATATGTTTATTGGTTGTGCCATTCTGTCACAGTAAATTCCGTTTTTGTGCAACTTAAATAAATAAATCGAATAAAATCTGATGCTGATTGTACAAAGCAGGCAGAGAGCGGTGCACTTTTGAACCCAAGATAGCGCTTCTGTATGTTACACCGCTGGACGACTTTATAATGAGTTATGACAGGAAGGTTATTCTAGTTAACACTGAATACTAACTGACCTATATACTGTGTTATTATTAGAGGGCCTAATTAGTGCAATTATTTCTACAGAAATGCAATCAACAATAATGTGTTTAATTGTGGCTATTTCATTGAGCCAGACAGGTCGAATACTATAAACCCAACTGAGCTGGAAATGTTTAAATAGTTATGCCGGTATAGATTGATGCCTTTGAAAAAAGTAGTAAGTGAATGTAGTGGGATATGTTTGTGTTTTCCAGTTAGTTGCATTTGAATACAAAGGCTTACAATGATAAACTTCCGTTTTAAAATGCATTTTATAATGATCTTTGTGACATTTTTACAGTTAAGGTATGCATGATGTATACATTACAGTAAACTATACACGTACACACATATACACGCAGTACTACTAGGGTCTGTGGTATTAACACACTCAATAGCAACACCAATCCTAGTGTATCCTAGTGCGAGTATGGGTTAATTTATGTATTATTGTATTTAGGATGTGTTAAACCTGAACAGGTGATGTAAGACAGGTGCCAACGTGGACAGCAGCTGTCTGTCAATCTGTCACCTAGCAACCAAACTAGAAACCAAAAAGCAGCTCAACCACTTTATTAAAACTATAACTAGACAATTGTTGAATGCACAAACCCAAAATTAGACGTATATTCGAGCCAGAGCTATTTTGAAATGTTTTTACAGCAACGTTTAACCAACACCAGTATGACAAGCTCATGCTACGTCAGTAGCTAACTAGCGTAGCTAAGCTAACAAGTTGCACTGATAACTGTGTTAGCACTAGCCTAGACTAGCTAACTAGCATGAACTTAATACCTTAACCAATGAGTAGCAAACAACCGAATATCTGGCTAGTTACACCGTGTATTAATAGTTAGTTGGACAAATTAAGTATTGAAATCGAAATAAAATCAACAATTAAATCGGGGTGGAACATGGGAAGTGATGGTTGCTAGCCTAGCCTAGCTTAGCTGAACTTCCCACAGTCAGAAACTTACCAATAGCTAGAGTGACGAAAGATATCTGTATGACCAACGACAGCCAACTTAATAAATATATAAACCACATCTCTATTCATATGAAAAGACAGCTAATAAATACGAATGTTTAACAAAAAGATTAGCTTAGTACGAATAATGTTATCTATTGGTCAAAGTTCCTCCCACCGTTTCCTCCAGACGAGGTGAGGAAAGTCACCAAAGAGTGGCGGGTCTGAAGGATGTAGTGTGCGGTTATGATGACAGCGCCAGTGAGGGTGGGGAAGGAACTGCACTTCTTACACATTTCCCTCCAGTGTGTGAGGATGAGATGCGCCTGTTGTTAGGCTGTGGACATGAATTAATAATTTATAATAATACATATCTTTTTTTCCCAGTTTTCCTTTTTTTATTTTCTTCATATGTCAAGGGTTCCTTTTATCAAGACACACACACACACACCACACCACACACACGCGTGCGCGCATGCACGTCCAGGAAAAGTCAACACCTTTTAAGATTCATGGAGAAATAGAATGAAAAATGTATGTTGAAAGTGAAAACCAGACCTTCCGGTAAAAGAGCTAAATTAAATAAATATATAATGAGACGCAGTGTGAAGAAGACACTCCAATTGTGTCAGAGGCCAAAAGTGAGAATAATCGTAGAGCCCATCGCTCCTCCTTTTAGAATGCTTTTAACAAAGACCTCACAGGGAATACGCCTGTGGGTGGGTGCACCTGTCTGTCAGGTGTCAGGTGTGTGCGGGCCTGTGTTTGTGAGGTGTGTGTGAGTGCGCGTAAGGTGTGAACGCTAAAAGGTGCCTCTTCGGTTTTTTTTGTGTGGGGGGGGGGGGGGGGGGGGGGGGGGGGGGGGGGGTAGGGGGGCGAGGGGGTTACTCTCAGCGCGTCCTATAAAGACCCCCACCCCCCACCCACCCCCCCCACCCCCACCCCCCCCCTCCACACCATACGCTCTTTGCTACCCGCCACCTCATCTCTTTGACTGGGTAAGTGCTTGATGTCGTCCCGCTCCATCTAGCTGTGTGAGACGTATGAAATACAGCTTACAGTACAGTGATGATTTGGTGATGATGGGCTGTTTGCCGTTGACTGAAAGGTATCTTATCTGTATTTTCAATGACAAAAAGGCACATGTAATTCAATTACCTACCAAGGGACTGGGTATTATTAAAAGGCTGTTAGAGCAGCCACAAAAAAATGGCTAAATCAAAAGGTGTCGCGTATAAATCTTTGTGTCCTTGAAGCATTCAGGAAGTTGAGTTGTTAATAAATTAACAGATCAGGTAAGATCATACAAACCGCAAACCTCACAAATCAAAATCTCTCAGGCTCAGTAAAGATGCTTTAAAAATGATTTTGCTCAACACACTTAATCATATGTTTTTGCATGATTTTTTTTTCAAATTCATTTTATTTAATTATCCTTTGCTCTAAGTTGACATTACCTTGAATCATGCCTTCAGCAAAGTCTCCATTGAACCCATTTAGTAGCAAAACTACCAGGTAAGTAAAAAAAACAAATATTCAAGCCATTACTTCCACATCTCAACATACAGTTACAGATAGCCAATAAATATTTTTTTTTTTACGTTTTCAAGATCTTAAAAACATAGAAGCTGTCAGTTGTCCTGGGTGACAGTGAGCATTGATTCTCTGATTCGAGAGTCCCTCTTCTCTCGGTTCTGCTGGAGCTTCCTAAGGACTGTAACGTTCTTCAGTGCCCAGGGAGAGGCCCCAGGAGCTGGGCTGCCTGGCTGGGGATCTGGCCAAAGAGATCAGGGGCTCCAATGAGCTACAGTGATGACAATGACAGCAAACAACTAACCCTGTCTGTCCCATGTTGAACTATCATTATAAGATATCATAGTTATGAAATAAGAAACAATATGCTAATGTTGTAGTTGAATCTATGCCCACCACTCTCCTCTCCACAGGAACCTGCTACAGTACAGAACATGAACATGAAGGGTTATACCCTGTGTTTTGACTGAGGAGCCCACAGTGTCTTTTTCCTGTGGGTCCCCCAAGGCCCGCCTCCTCCTCTGAAGGACCAGCTGTAGCTCCGCCTCCCCGACGTTCCTGCTGATTCTCCTCTTGGACGAGACTCTGCGACGGGTCTGGCACTTCATGTTGCCCTGGGAGACGAATGAGACAACCACGCTGAACCACGACCAATCGATGATGAGCAGCATCCACAGGCAACCAATCAGCATGCTTACCAGCATCCCCTTCAACTCCAGCACGGCCGATTTCCTCTTTTCACTTCTCTGGTCCTGAGAGAAACACGTGATATAAATCCTGCATTGCTGTCTTGTCTTCATCATTTGCAGGCTTATACACACAGGTTTACTGGAAGTAACACCCGTGGTCATTTGACCAGTTTCTCAACTGTTGACTACACAGGGTCATTGTGAAATGCAAGGCCACAGGGTTGGTTTTGACATGGATGGGGAAAAGTATCTGCCAACACCATCTCTACTCTGCTGCTAATTACTGGTGGAGAAGTTTAGTTCTCCTTAATTGACTCTTAACGAGAAATTAACTCACCCTCCAGGACATTTCTTCTTCTGGTACAAGCTGAGAAAGAAGGAATTAGAGGTCAGGTCTACTGTCTCATCATGTCATTCCATTTGTAGTTCACTGTGCACACACAGGTCAGGTCCAACTGGTGTTATATCATATCTCATTTGTAGTTCTGGGTGTAAGCAGGGCAGGTGGAACCTGTGGTCTGACGATGGGCCTTAGGACTATTCCTTTCTTTATTCTGTCCATCATCTCATCTACTGCTTTGGACTTGATGTCCACCAAGGGCACAGGGAGCTCTGGGAGGAAAGGGCAGAGAGAGAGACAGAGAGACAGAGAGAGAGAGAGAGACAGAGAGAGAGAGACAGAGAGAGACAGAGAGAGAGACAAAGAGAAAGAGAGGGAGAGAGAGACAAACATAGAAAGAGGGAGAGAGAGAGAAAGAGAGACAGAGGGAGAGAGAGAGGGATAAAGGGAGCGAGAGACAAACAGAGATAGAATGGGAGAGAGAGAGCAAGAGAGACAGAGAGAAAGAGAGAGGGAGAAAGAGAGAGAGGGAGAGAGATAAATGGGTGCTGAAAAACGGAGGGATATAACAGACACGGATCACCTCTGCCTAATTCGAGCGGTCAGACCACTCACTCCTTGTATCAGTGTTGTTGGCCAAATCCTTCTTCCTCCTACGCAGGACACCCAGAGGGCTGAGAGATCAAAGGGGAGGATTAGAGGAGGGAAACTTGCTTGAAAAAATAATCATTATAAAGGAAGATTGAGATTAACGGCTAATTCTTCCTGTTCAGTGAAAGGCCTTGTACTACACTCGTGTTTGCTCAACAGAATGATGGTACATACTCTTCTCTGGTATTGCAAGAAGGAGGGGGTGGTGGAGGTGGAGGAGGAGGAGGGGGAGGTGGTGGAGGAGGAGTCAGCTTTTGTTCCCCATCCACTGATTGGTCCGGTTTCTCTTCAGCTTTCAGCCTATCCTGTAACTGTTTCACTGGAATAGAACAAGAGTGGGAAACCACAGAGATTTGCAACATCATAGAATAAATTCCAAATCAGGGTCGAGCAGGGATGTGGAGGAAATGAAACAGGTTCATTCTGGTCTAGACCCCCCCCCCCCCAATACCTTCTCTCTGTAGATTGGCAACTGTGCTGTGAGCGTTCTCCAGTTGTGTGTGCATGGCTCTCTTCTCCTCCTCGCTCCTCACCAGCTGAGAACGAACATCCTGTAGCTCAACAAGAAGATCAGTCTCCTCCAGAAGATCCTGGGTCTGCTGAACCTGCACACACACACACATCAATGTACCTACTTATGAAATAACTTCTGTTCTATGTTGTTACTCTCTCTCTCTTGCTCTCTCTCTCTCTCTCTCTCTCTCTCTCTCACATACACACACCTGGTCCTGGTGGTGCAGATGGATCTTCTGTAGGGTGGTGTTGATGCTGGCCACTTGCTCCAGAGCCTGCTGCAGATGCTGGTTGGTCTCTGAGGCCTGGGTGAGGACCACACTCTGTCTCTGGACCTCCTTCTGCTTCATCAGCATCTGTCAATCAAAGCGGCGGTCAAAACAATCAATAAACCCCACTGAAACACAAGCTAGCATTCCAGTCAATACTGCATGCATTCTTTGCATGGGTGAATTAAAGTCAGCCATTTCCCACGACAGTAAACAATTAACAGATTAAACAGCATAAGAACTTCCTGTTTTGATAATGAGACACTTACTGTGTTACTGTGAAAATGGAAGTGGGAGACACAATAGGTTTTACTTCCATACAGGATCAGAGATAGGGGTTTCAGAGCCCTGCATATCGGGTATGTAGGAGCAGCAGCCATGTTGTGTGTGTGTGTGTGTGTGTTCTCACAATCACACAAACTCTGCTTCATGCAATCTACATTTCCTTTACTACACAGCAATTTATATCCTGCTAGGGCATCAATTAGTGAGCGTTTGACAAGCAAATGGCCACCAGTGTTTGCTCTAACACACTTGTACTGACACCCACATTACACACACACACACACACTCACACCAATTTGTTTTCTGTGTGAGAGGCACAACATCATTATGCCATACTGACAGTGAGAAGATGTCTGAATGGGGCATGTTTTCAAAATATGTGCAAAAGGAAAAAGACAAATGGAGGCAACACACAAGGGACCTTCCAGAACGTGGTCCTTTACAATATGTTGAGACTGAGGAGCAGAGTTCTGTTTAACTGGTGGGGGTCCTTTTCACAGGTATGGACCCCTGCTAGGTGACCCATTATATGCCTGTCCAGTAAATGGAGAGTGTTGCCCACAAAGGCGACAATTGCTGTGGCAAACATAGAGTGTGTCAAGCAAAAGACAGGTTGTCTTTAAAGCTCCCAGAGAGCTGGTGATGGGCGCTAATTACGAGGAATGAAGGGGGGGGGTGGAGGGCTGGGGGTTTTTGGGGGGGCTGGGAAGGACATTTCTGAAAGAAAAGGCCTTCATTACTGGACCAGCTGAGGCAACATGAGCAGTGTGTGTGTGTGTGTGTGTGTGTATGCCTGCTCACACGTCTTTGTGTTTGTTTGACCAATTTGCCCTCAGTTTGAATACAGGATGAATGGAGATTCCTCTCCTCCCGCCCAGGACAGCCTCATCTCAATCAGGAAGTTCCCTCCTCCCCCCCTTACCCCCCCTCTCTTCCCCAATCCAACTGGCCTCCATTCATCCCTCCCGCACCCCAGTTTAGACCAACACTCCTTTTCTTCCTGTGGTACAACCTCTGTCATTCATTTGAATGAGACACACACACACATACACACACATACACACATACACACATACACACCTGGTGGGCAAAGACCTCTGCATGCTGTCTAAGGCCCTGCTCTAGATTGAGTTTCTGGGACATCTCAGAGAATTCTTCTGTGACCAGCTGTGACACTGCAACACAGACACAGGAGGTAGATATATTCAGAGGGCTGAGCTGCTCGGAGGTGACAGTCAGTCTTAGTGGGTCTCACCTCGTTTGATCTTGTTCATGGTCTTGTTCTGTTTGGTTAGTTTCTTTAGGATGGTCTCTTTCTCATTAATCTCCAAGGCCAGCTGAGAGAGGAGGATGTGTTAACAACACAACCATGAAAACATACGCACGCACAAACAAACGTGCAAACACACAAACAAGCTCCTCCATTCAAACGCTGCCCAACAGCGCCATCGAAAAGCTTGCTTTTGCAAAGTTTATGGAAGGTGGTCATTGTGTTTTTAAGAGTTTGAATGTTTTTAAACACACACAATAGCATGAATACACACACACAGGTTCTGTCCTTCAGAGCCACCTGGAACACACACACACACACACACATGTGCTGTCCTTCAGAGGCACCTGGCACAAACACAAACACACAGGACCTGTCCTTCAGAGGCACCTGACACACACACACACACAGGACCTGTCCTTCAGAGGCACCTGTTCTCTGAGCTGGTCCAGCTCGCTCCTCAGAGCCTCCACCTGCTCCTCCTGCTGCAGCTTCTCACCCAGCAGACGGTCCACAGAAGCCTGCAGTTCTGGGAGAGAGACACAGAGAAAGAGAGAGAGAGAGACACACAGAGAGAGACACAGAGAGACACACAGAGAGAAAGAGAGACACAGAGAGACAGAGAGAAAGAGAGACAGAGAGACAGAGAGAAAGAGAGACAGAGAGACACAGAGAGAAAGAGAGACACAGAGATACCCAGAGAGAGAGAGAGACACACAGAGACAAAGAGAGAGAAAGAGAGGGATTATCATTTTAAATATGAAGGTATAATATGGATTTATTTATTTCGGTGTAAGTCTACTCTGTAGACCATCTAAGTCACATGATCATTTGACCGTGAGAGTGTGTGTTTGGGCACTGACGTCTGTAACGTCTCTATGGTAGAAGCAGAATGTACCATTGATCTGGGCCTGCCCAGACAGCAAGCCTTCCTCACTGCTGTCCTCTTCTTCAGCACCAGGGTCACCGCCCCCAGAGTCAGCCCCCAGGTCAAAGGTCAGGCTGGCCATGTCCTCTGGTATCTCAGGGATCAGCGGCATCAACATCTGACTCCTCCTCTTCAGATACTTGTTCTCTCTGGTTACCTAGCAATAAGAGTGAAAACGACTGTGTTGCTACGGTGATAAAGGGAAAAGGGTTAGAGAGTCCCGGTTCAGGAAGGGACAGAAAAATGTATTTTTACCAACTCCTCCCTGTGAGGAGAGACGAAACAAATGCACCTTGACGGCCAGAGCCTCAGCACTCTCCCTGCAGGTGCGCTCGATCTGGAACTGCATCTCCAGAGCATCCACCTCCCTCAACAGCTGACTGGACACTGGAGAGAGAGGGGGGGGGGAGAGAGAGAGGTAGGAGGAGAGGGGAGAGAGGGAGAGAGAGGTGGGAGGAGAGGGTGGGTGGAGAGAGGAGAGAGAGGTGGGAGGAGAGGGGAGAAAGGGAGAGAGAGGTGGGAGGAGAGGGTGGGTGGAGAGGGAGAGAAAAGTGAGATGGAGGAACGGAGAGAAGAAGTGTGAGAGAGAGAGCTGGCAATACCGATTTAATAGAATAGAATAGAAAAGAATAGAAAACCTTGCTCCAACTCAGAAAGCTTCTCATTGGCCTCATCCCTTTCCTTCTCTAGAATCACCACCTACATGATGGATTACACACACACACACAAACACACACACATACACATAAGCAAAAACGTGTGTACATGGTGTGACCTACCATTCCTTTGGAACAATTTTTACCTGGATGTCTTCTTCATCTTCAGAAGTACAGCTACTCTCCTCATCACAGGCTGGTGAATACAGCAGTATATGAATACATGTATTTCAATAATGTGCAGCATTTGTTTTGTATTATATTTAAGTTGATTTGGTATACATCCCATTGGAAGTCAACTTGATCGTCTCCCTGGTCACTCCATAGAGGAAGTATGAACCAGCAATGAGTCACAGTAAGAGTACAGGAAGTGAAATGGGAGAAGTGGCTTGGTCCACAGCCAGCCCGTTTCACTATTAGCTAGGAGGAATGTTAAATGAATTGCCTCTTTTCTTTAAACCAAATTTTTTTTATTATTAACTTTGTGCAATTCCTCATTAAAAAGGACCCTAAACTTATACATATTTTAATCGAATTAAGTATCCATGATGTTTCCCTAGAACACAATATTCATTGTATCAATGATGAATCATGAACTATTGGGCAGAATAATACCATAAACACTAATACAGGCGATAGTTTTAATATGTTGGTCTTTAGAAAGTCATACACAGAAAAGTTAAACATACACAGAAAAGTTGTTTCTGTTCCGTTAGTCTGCCTCACCTGCCACGAAGTCGTCTTCAGTGCCGGTCCACATCATACCTGCAGAAGGGGCTGCCTTCTGGACCAACTGACACTCTCCAAGAATGAAAAACGACTTTCACAACAAGTTACCCTTCTAATGTTTTAGTTATCTCTCTATCTCTCTGTCTCTGACTATCTTCGTATCTCTCAGTGTTTTTGGACTGAAGCGCTCACAGCAAACTCAAGCTCAGAGACAACATATCAAGTGTATATAAAGGGAACTGAAAACATCTATAAACTATCCACCCACCTCCAGTGTACAGGCTTTAACACGTGATTCAAATGGGGTAAATCAGCACATTGCGTCTGAAAATGCAATATCTTTGAATAATCATTGTTCATGATACTGAGACTGTTGATCTAGGCTTCTTGGTTGACCATCACATTGTAATTGGTGTAGCAATCATATTATTACATTGAACTGTCATTAAGTTAATTATTGAGGTAGTTGAATAAATTGACCGGATTGGCTGGTGGGCAAAGGCCCACTGAACGTTTCTTACCCATAATTCTGCTGAAAACTCCTGTATTATGACAAGGTGACTGCTGGCCTATCAATTAAGGCAGTTGGATGATTTTATCTTTCATTTTTCTGGGAGGAAGGCACCTGGCATCCTTACAAAACGACGGTGATTTGAATTGAATTGAGAGCATAACCTCTGTAAAACATTATTATCAGTGACTGATTGAACCACTGTTCAGAAAAAAACATCAAAATATGATTTGGAAGATAACATCCATTATCTCCTATCTTATTCAGACTGAAAATGACTTTTTTCCCCACATTTTATTTTCGTATCATCTCCTATTTTAATTAATCTTTCACCTCGACAAGAGAGAATGTTACTTCCAGCAGCAAGTGGGATTGAAAGACCTTGACTTCAACCCTGTCTATTAAAATGAATAATGCAAGAGCTGTAACAAATACCAGTACAATATAAACAGTAGCTTTCCCGGCAGGCCAATATAAATATAATTGCATTAAACCTAAAACCTGAATAGTTGATAAAATGTATGTTATGATGGAAATGCATTCAAGCCCTTTCCAATTATTTGAAAGTATGTACAAAATAAAATTTAAAAAAACAACACAGGCCTACCTCGTTTTAATTTGCTTATAAACTAACATAAAATCACTTTAGGGTCAAATTATTTGTTTGATAATCAGTGTATATAATTATCAATGAGTACAGAGCTTGTGTCATTACGAGTTATCAGAGAAGCAACCAGTTTCCTGAGTCTCTCTTTTTAGGCCCTAATCATGGATGTATAAATAATCTGTCTGTCACTGTGTGAGTGACCTTTATTAATGATCCTGGTAAAGGTGAAATTGTCACTTTATATTATAACTGTCTGGCCACATTAGCAGGGGACATTATCAAAGATAAACTGCGCCCACAAACAAATGCACAGCACGGTATGAAGCTGCTGAATTTGCAGGCAAAGTGCGTGGACAATTAATAAGAACAGTATCGCATTTTAAATGGAGATAATCGGTTTTCGTGAAATGATTTGATTCAAATGACTGGGTCGCTATCAAACTCTGTGGAGGCCTGATAATGAGCCTGGAGAAAAGTTTAAAATATTCAGGACAGTTGCCCCTGTGGACCAGGATTGCTCACCCCAGGTACAGTTTGTACACAGTAATGATCTATTCGAGTGACGCAAACCAAACATACTGCATTGAACAGAATGAGGATCAATATAAAAGTTATGTCAGAAGTGGGATTCGAACCCACGCCTCCAGAGGAGACTGCGACCTGAACGCAGCGCCTTAGACCGCTCGGCCATCCTGACTGATATAAAATCTCACTTTCCGCTGAGCAAACAAACAAATAGTAATATTATTCCATAATAATAATGTTAACAAGTTTGATTTTTTTAAAGGTTCAGCCATTCTCTGTGCAGCATTTCATTGATCAAATTATTTGTCTGACAGACTTCATATGTAGCCTTTCAAAAATAAATAGTACACTAGTCTAAAAAACGAATAGTGCAATATCTCATACTACGCCTTTTCACGGTCCGTTTCTGTAAATTACTCATGGGACCTCAACTACGAACCAAGATTTGGCGTTAACGATGTAACTTCATGTTTAACCAACAATAGTAGTTGTTAGGCAGGAATTTGTTTGGACATAAAAACGTATCATTTTGTCCTTGTCGAAGAGAGGCTGAAATGAAGGCGTATTTAGTCGTTGCCTAGGAGGGCTTTGGTGGCCTAGTTTGCCGTTAAAACTTACAGTAGCTTTCAGTCACCTTCCAAATCATTCATTATTTCTACCTAGCCTTAATAGGTTTTGTATGTAGCCTTCAAACTAGGCTACGCCGTATTGTTAATTATCCTTAAACGTTGTCAAACTGAACTCATAGAGGGAGGGGTTTGCCACAGCTGTGCTCATCAGTCAATGTGCTGATGCCCCAAAAATAATACCAAGCCAACTGGGTTTGTGGACTATGATCTGATGCTTCACTCTCACACTAAGGTCCAGCGGCCTGTACTACGAATACCGTTTGGTTTTTAGTATTAGGTTAAACTGTTTAACCCAACATATAAACCCCAAAGTTAAACCTGAAGTTACCGAGAATAATCAAATTTTGATTCGTAGTACAGTCCAAAGCATCTGTGTGTTTAGGAGTTGGTCTAGAGACAGTCTGCATTTTCCAACTGTCACACAGATATATAACTGTTGCTAAGGGCTGAACTGACAGACTCCTCGTATAATAGACAAAGTAAAGTAGTCTTACACAGGCCAGAGGCTATTACCTACTTCACTCTAAGAAGCTTGTCCTAACTATCAGTTGAATGACAGTAATGAACAGTAAAATTCATAAACACATCCACACACACACACACACACATACACTACAAACCCCATGCAGTCCGAGTGTATTGCGCTGTCTGTGTTCACACACACAAACACACACACACTCACCTGCCCAGTCTTGCCCCTCACTAATGACTGTGATAGGATTATCCAGGATTTGAGCAGCACCACAGCTGCAGCTCATAAAGACTACCCTGCAAGATCTGACCCCGGGTCAGAAAGGGTTATGAACTCTGGAACAGGAGAAGCCGCAAGACAACGGATTCACACACGGAGCGTTGGAGACGAGCATGAAGATAATGCGGGAGACGGGATTTTTTTTTTTAAGTAGCTGCCAAATGGAGGTTCTCGAAGAAACCAGGGGCGGGGAGGGTGGGGGTACCAGAGAGGGGGCGAGAGGTCACAGAGATGTTTTTAGAGGAAGCAGGGGGGACGACGAGACAAAAAAACAAAACCCCAAAGTTTTTTATCGTGAGCGAGCAGAGAAAGGAACATGTTGTGTTGCATCTTTATAAAAATCCAGATGTTAGTCATGGGGTACGTGTAGTAAAGTAGAGGGAGAGAGAGAGGGGGAAGAGGAAATGGGATGAGAGAGGATGGAGAGGGGATAGGAAGCGACAGAGCAGCCTTGCAGACACGACTGGCCCCCTCAATGACTTCACTACGCTGTGAAAACAACATAACAAACTGGAATGATGCCGCAAGGCCATCTTTTTAACCAGACTCTCTCTTCTGTCTTGCTCTCCCCCCACACACCCACTATTTCTATCTCTTTCACACTGTTAATGCTTCGCTCTCTTTTATGTCCAAACAAATCAAATACAATTTTGGTGAGTTTTTTTTCCCAGCTGTAAACAGAAGGATATCAGTTGCAGAACTCCAAAACCTTCCGGCAGGGATACACCAGAGTGGACACACTCACACACACACATGCACTCATACACACACACATGCACTCATACACACACACATGCACTCATACACACACACATGCACTCATACACACACACATGCACTCATACACACACACATGCACTCATACACACACACATGCACTCATACACACACACACATGCACTCATACACACACACATGCACTCATACACACACACACATGCACTCATACACACACACACACACATGCACTCATAAACACATGCATATATGCTGCGCTCTGATTAGCCCAAGCCTTGGGCATAACTCCTCTTAGAAGATGAAAATAGATGTTAATGAATCACTCTGCTTGAGCTACATTTAACTGGATTTCATTGGACGGTTCCGAGGGTGACATTAAGCAATAATCCCAATAAGTGGATGAACGAATATGTCTTTCCCTTGATGGTGTTTCTGCTGTACAGGTACATTTAATCTGTCCTTGTCTCTAAACCTAAGCTGTTCCTCAGTGGATACTGTAGGGGGCGCCCCAACTCTTTGGACATCCACCTGTTGCTTGAAGTTCTTCAGTGGATGACACAGAGTGGCTTCTGTGAAAGCTATGAAAGCTGTATGTGAATTTTGTCTTTGTACAGTCAATATACTTCAACAGCTTGCCCAGAATGTTATATGTAAATATGATCTATCTCCTAACAAAAGGATATTTGATTTGGGAATTGAAAAAACAACTAATTCTGTAGCATTCGTGTGGAAATGTTTTCACCCCGTCCCCGTGACGACTAGACTCCGGCTACATCACCGTCTCGCGATGATGACGTCACAGTGGAAGCAGCCTGCCGTACCGGCACAAAGTGGCACCGGCTGATGATGGCCGTCTGAGGGGGGGATGATGAGGAAGCAGGGAGTCTGGGCACAGCGGGCACAGGGAGCACAGGGAGCTGAGGGCCAGTCGGCAGACAGTGTTGGCAGGACATCAGGCCTGTCTGACAGGGAGGGAGGACGGCTGGCTGGCTGGAAGGACGTCTGGTCCAGCTCACATGGCTGGACGTCATCTCCCGCATCAAGATGGAGCTTCCACACAGCAGGAGAGGAATAGTGGTAGTAGAAGACAGAAGCTGGGTTTTTGGTTGTGGATGACGTTGTCTGAGGAGAGCACACATGCACGTTACACACACACACCCACACACACACACTCTTTTGCCGTCTCACTTTCGATCAAACACATGCAGCTCAGCTGATCTGTGGGACACGGGGTCGAAAGGTTGCGGTGCTATTAAGATGCACCAGCAGGGAGATATCTTAATCAAGGACCAGCCTCCAACAAAGCTGGAATTAAACTTGATGTACGCACAAACACACACACCCATATATGGTCAATCCCATAAACTATATTTCCTGTCTCCTGTCTCTTTCCTATCCATATTCTCTCAGAATTCTCTCTCTTTCTTTCTTGCCTCCCTTTTTCGCCTCCTGATCCCAGGTGAGAGGCTAAACCACAACCACATTCTGATTGATACTGCTGCAACCCTGGACCGGCCCATTGGTCCAAATCGACCAATCAGAGCTCAGACTCTAACCACTCGATAGCCAGTCTGTTCCCTTGGCCGTAGCAGCAGAGAGCGAAGCCTTCCGTCATCCCGCCAGTTAATCACACACAATCACACAAGAACAAAAGAGCCAGGAACTGCAGCAGCAGAAGTGTGGTGGTGTGGTGGTGTGGGTGGGGAGAGAGAACAGGACTACTCACCAGAAACCCTCCAACGCACCTGTGGCCAGCCCCCATAGGCTAGCTCTGTCCCTTTTCCACCCTCACCCTCTCCCTCCCCCCTCCTCCTCCTCCCTCCGTTAACCCCTCTCTTCCAAACAGCTCCTCTCCCACTGCAGTGTCTTGGGGACTGTCCACCCCCCCCCCCCCCCAGTTCCTCTGAAACCCAGCCCAGCTGCAGAGGCTCGGTCGAAGCCCCATCCCGCCTCCCCCTCCTTCCTCTCAGTCTCTCCCTCACCTCCTGCCCCTCGCCTCGGCTCCCCCCTTCCTCTATTTTTTCTCTCTCCGCCCACGGAGTTCATCCGCCTCGACTTCCCCTTTCCATCTTCTCTTCACACGCTCTCAACCTCTCCTTCTCTCGCCCTCCTCCTCACCTTCTCTGTCACCATCTTCTCTCTCTAACCATCCATCCCGCTCTCTCTTTCTCTCCCTCCCCCCCTCCCCCCCCCCTTCTCACAGTGCAGCTGGTGGGAACTGACCTCCATTAGTTCTGACATGCAGGAGCACTGATTCTGTAAAGGTCACGACCTCTCACAGCAGGCCCAGCCAGGGCTTAGTCTTACACACTCACACATCTGCGTGCCCTGGTACTACGGCTACAATCCGCTCTCTTACACACACACACACACACACAGATTAAGGGGGGGGAAATACATACACACATACACACACTCACAGATTAATACAAACCCGTACTCATAAGGAAACACACACATACACACACACACACATATACCCGCCTTGCTTCATTCAACATGCTGACAGCCCCTCCTGCCTCCTCCCTGTGAGTCTCCATACAGAGAACAGCACCAACTGACCACATGGCTTCAAGGGCCTCAGATGTGCACTGGGAGAATTCTCCTCTAATTGGACTGCTGCAGGCTTGGGAAAGACCCGCTGCCTCTCTCTCTCTCTCTCTCTCTCTCTCTCTCTCTCTGTCTCTGTCTCTCTCTCTCTCTCTCTCTCTCCCTCTCTCTCTCTCTCTCTCTCTCTCTCTGTCTCTCTCCCTCTCTCTCTTTCTCTCTCTCTCTATCTCTCTCTCTGTCTCTCTCTCTCTCTCCCTCTCCCTCTCTGTCTTTCTCTCTCTCTCTCTCCCTCTCTCTCTCTCTCTCTCTCTCTCTCTCTCTTCCTCTCTCTCTCACTCTCCATTTTTTGCTTTCACTCTCTGTATGTCTGTAAGTGTCTCCCTTTGTAAAGGTGAACAGTAAACATAACCTCACTGGTCCCTCTTCCTTCTCCTCTGGCCTCGCTCCTCGCTCTTCTCCTGCTCTCTCCCTCCTCACCCCTCATCCTCACCCCTCCCCGCTCCCTCCCCCCCCCCCCCTCCCTCACCCCTCCCCACCTTCCTCTCTGTAACTGCCAGCTCCGCTAGCCTCCTTTTGTGTCGGGAACAATGGTGCCCTCTGGCCTCTGGCAGGCTATGTTACAGTCTGTCACAAGAGGCGGACACTCCGGGCCGGCCGGCCCTTATCTGCTGCGACAACTCCCATTACCTCCAGCGCTTCTCCTCTGATCAGCACATCCAATTCAATTAGACCCAATTACTCCTGCTATCGCCCCTCCTCTACGCAGTGGAGCTTCCCTCCCCCCCAACAGCACCCCCTCCCTACACCCACACACACCTCCAAACTAAACCCTCTATCCCCCCCCCCCTCCACACACACACACCCACCCACTCACCCAACTAGATCCTGCCACCCCAACCTCTGTTCCAGTGGTTCAGTCCACTGTATACTGATCCTTCCCCCCTTCACAACTTCCTCATTCCTCATCCTACTCCTGGATTGCTCCCCCTATCCTCCCTCTCCTCCCTCTCCTCCCTCCCTCCCTCCCTCCCCTCCCTCCCCTCCCTCCCTCTCCTCCCTCTCCTCGCCTCGGACCCCGTCCTGGCAGTGACTGAAGTGGCGCTGTCAGCCCGTCCGGAGAATGGTCCGCACCAATGCCCTCAGGAACGCCTGGCTGTGGAGAAGGCCTTTTGTGTTGCCCTCCCTCCGCTCTCTGACCCTCCCTCCCTATCCCTCCTCCCCCCCACCCCCACCCTCGGTCCAGGCACACCTGGCCTTTGCAAATTGGAGCCCTGGAAAAAAAGGGGGGGGCCGGGCGGGGGGTGTGTGGGGTGGAGGGGGGTCATCGAGCGAAAGAAAGGCGGGCTGCTTGGATCAGGAGTGAGGGAGGGAGGGAGGGGTGGAGGGAGAAAGGGGGAGTTGTGGTCGATTGGGTCTTTCAGCATTCCAATGGAGCAAAAAGTTAATGATGTTCCTATTGTTGAGCCCCCAAAGTGAGAGGGAGAGAGAGAGAGAGAGGGCGAGAGAGGGCAAGAGAGAGAGAGGGCGAGAGAGAGGGCGAGAGAGGCTGGATGGAGTGAAACCACCACAGGAAATCTCTGTCGGTGCCAATGAGCAGCAACAATGGGCCGCACCCACAGAATGGCACAGTGACTCGGTGGTTCATATCGCTTACATGACCACTTTATTTTGAGCTGAAAAATTCCCCTCATGCTCGCTAGCTGCTGATGAAGTCATGAGTTGTTTACCACGATGAATCAGGCCCGCTAACAAGAGGGAGACCCGTACTGTGACTTCCTGTCCTCTCAGAACCCACAGCAACCTTTGAGGAGGATGCCAACACATCAACTACCATGGAGCTGCAACACAATCAGGAGCCGTGCAACGCATCAGTCAAACCACTAATGAGGACAAAATCATATCAAAGTCTATCATGTTCATCTCTCTGCCTTCCCCCCCTCCCCCTCCCCTCTCTATCTCTCTCTCCCTACCTCCATCACTCCCACCCTCCTTCCATCTCACCCTCCTTCCCTCCTTCCACCTCCCTCTCTCGTTCCACCACCTCCTCCTTTCCCTCCCTTCACCTCCCATTCTCCCTCCACCTCCCACTCTCCCTCCACCTCCCTCTCTCCCTCCACCTCCCACTCTCCCTCCACCTCCCACTCTCCCTCCACCTCCCTCTCTCCCTCCACCTCCCTCTCTCCCTCCGTTCTCAGAAGGCCCCATCGTACGCCCCCCTTCCCCGTGGCTGCTAATCGGTCCTGACAGCCTCTCTCTGTAATTGGTCATCACACCCAGATGGACGAGTCCTTAATTTGCTGTTCCCAATCAGCCGAGGCGGCTGGACGGGGCCCGGAGCAGGGTGGGGCCCTTGATTTGTTGGTCATAGATACAAGAGCCATAAACACCCCAGGCTTTGGGGCCGACGGTTTGAACAGGCTTTTGTTCACACGTCCGTTCTAAAGAGAAGAGCCCTCTCGAACCCCAACAACACCCCCCATCCTACCAACCCCCTGCCCCCCTCCTCCCTCTCACCCATCATCAACTCCCCCTCATTCAACCCCCTTTTTTCCCTCTCTCCCTCCCTCCCTCCCTACCTACCTACCTCCCCTCCCTCTCCCTCTATCTGTCTCTCTCTCTCCCTCCCTCTTTCTTTTTCTCCCTCTCCCTCCCTCTCCCTCCCTCTCCCTCTCTTTCCCCCTCCCTCCCTTTCCCTCTCTCTTCCTCTCCCTCTCCCTCCATCTCCCTCCCTCTCCATCTCTCCTCCATCTCTCTTCCTCTCTCTCCCTCTCCCTCCATCTCCCTCCCTCTCCATCTCTCCTCCATCTCTCTCCCTCTCTCTCCATCTCCCTCCCTCTCCATCTCTCCTCCTCTCTCTTCCCCTCCCTCCCTCACCCTCTCTCTTCCTCTCTCTCCATCTCCCTCCCTCTCCCTCCCTCTCCATCTCTCCTCCTCTCTCTTCCCCTCTCTTCCTCTCCCTCCCTCCCTCTCTTCACTGCTCCAGTCCTTGTTGCTCTTCCTGTGTCTGTCCCTCGGCTTTCCCAAACAAAAGTTACTTGTTGCCAGGTGTGTCTGTGTGTGTATTTGTGTTGCCCTCCCCTCACTGACCAAACTGAGCAGGATGTGTGTTATGTCTAAACACGCTTTATCCATCCGTACACATCTTCCTTCAATCTGATGGGATGGGAGGGATGAAGTCATGTGAGGAGAGAGAGAGAGAGAGAGTGAGAGAGGGTGGGTGGGTCAGGTGAGATGCGTTCAGGCTGAAGATCATCTCTCCAGTGTGGTCCTGGTCTCCCACACCGTGAGGTTGAGTCAGAGCGTGTGACAGCAGCCCAGGAAGAGCTGGCAACCCCCCCCACCAACCCCACCCCACCCCCCCCACCCCATCCCCGGCACTAATGAGGCCAGAGCCCTGTGGCCCCAAGGGTGTGGGGGTCAAGCAGGGCCTGCTGAGGTCCTCTTTGGCCCACCTCTTTAGGCCAGGGTATGTGTGTGTGTGAATGGATCCAAAGGGGAGAGGAGGAGGGGAGGGGGGGGCTTGTGTCACCCCTAATCCATTAAATACCCACCTATGCCCCCATAATGTCACCCTGATAGACTGCTGGTCACTCCAGGGGTCATAGTAGGGGTCAGGGGGGGAACGGAGGGGAGTGGCATTAAGTTGACTTGACTTTCTGATGTGGGCAATAGAACTCCACACTTGACAACAGACACAGAGGCAAACAGAGAGGGGGGGGTGACAGGTTTTTTAAATGGGTGACACTAGGTGACAATATTCAGGCGGTGGCAGGAGGGAGGAGGAGAGAATATGAAACTTTTCCTCCTAGTTAAAGCTGGAAAGAGATGGAAAGTTTTCGGCGTGTTGAGGAGAGAGGCGCAACGTAACCAGGCCAAGGACATTTTGACAAACAAACCTCAGCTCAGATCTGACAATGGTACTGAGTTAATTTACAAAAAGAGAATGAAGAATAGAGAGAAGAGAATAGCAGGCAGACAAATTGCACACGTTCCCTGTCCTCCATCTGCGAAGAAGAATGACAGCTGACAAAACCAGGAAAGAGAGGAGCTGTCCTTGAAAGGAGAAAGAGTATGTGTGCAAATTGAGGTCGATAGGTGTGTGTATGTGAGGAGGAGGAGGAGGGGGGGGGGGGGCGGTCCTCTGCTGTAGAAAGGAGAATACTGTTGGCATTCGGCAGTTATCACACTGAGTTATCACATACTTCAGGTGGATGGCCCAGTGCCACGATCAGTCATCTTATCTTTTCTCCCAAGGTCTCCTCTGATTGGTGCCTTCACGAGCCCTGAAAGGACCGCTGATTGGAAAAATCAGACAAGGATTCCGTGTCGCGGGTGGTAATATGTTTTAAACGTTTTTTTGAGGCTCCTTTACATTACATTATAGATTTATATGTATTGATTTTAATGTACGGTCAATTATTGTGGGTTTTGGAGAATCACTCTGCATTAGAAGAAGATCGTAAATGTTCTTCGAAGTCTGTTTTCAGTTGGAAAATGAAGAAATGCGAACCCTAACCCTGGGAACTTGGGAGGTTGCAGGTATTCAGTGCCCTCCACAATTCAACACAGGGGCAACTTTGTTGTCTAATTCCTTACACTTTGACCCCCACTTCACTTCCTCAACACTTCCTGGTTCGGTGAGATGAATAGGTCTCCACGGTGACAGAGTTCTCGAACCGCATCTTCCCAGATTCTACTTTGTCTTCTAAACAAAACAACTGTTTCTTTCACTCCTTTACGGGCTTTGGAGTAATCTGTGTTGTGTTTTTTTTCTGCAAAGAAGGGCTAAGTAGTGTTCAGGGTCAGAGTTCTAAATCTCAGTTCCTGTTGAAGAGCTCCACTGTCCTTTCACTTGTTTGTCCTCGAAATAAAGTTGAAACATTTCTAAAAAAGAAGGCGGAGCTTATATTGAACACACCTAAACATGCTGATCCTAAGATCCCCTGGTCTCCCAGTCCTCCCTTTCCGCTGCCCAGCCGCGGAGAGCTTCGCAGGGGCTGGCCGGCTCTGAGGAATGCAACGGTCCGGACCTTTAGCAGGATTGAGTCCGATTTGTGTGAATTATGTCAAAACAAGCGTCCGTCATGTCAGCCGTGAGGGCTGAGAAAAAGCGGGCCAGGCCTGGGCCCTCGCTGAGCCGTCCGGCCCCTTAGGTCAGCCGGCAATTAACCCCTGAGGGGGAGGCCTCGCCCACGCCTCCCCCCTCGCCTGCTACCCAGTCCCCCCCCCCACACTCCCCTCCATCACTCCCTCCATCGCCCTGATCCATCCCAGCTCCAGCCGTTCAAACACACAGCCTCCCAAGCTGATGAAAACCCTCCCTCTCTCCCCCCCGCTTGCGATCCTTCCTCCCCCCTCGATGCTGACCCTTGACCCCGTGCACCTCTTTAAATGTCACATGTGCAGGTGTGGAGGGGTCCCTGGCCTGGCTGGCCCCCAATTAGCGGGCCTATTTAGAAGAGGGGCCCCCCTGCTGGGGGCCAGACCTGCTTCATACAGGGGAGAGCTGGTGCGTGCTAAAGAGCTGAGGGACGGAGGCACACCTGGACATTCTTTCTTTTTTCTCACTCTCTGTCCCTGTTACATTCCCATTCACACACACACACACACACACACACACAGAAGCACCCCAAAAGACATCCTGATAAAAAAATAAAACACACAACAAATGACTCTTTCTTAAAACATTTTTGGAAGACTCTTCTAAGTGTTTTAGCGTCTTTTTTGGGGGGAGAGTGTTTAAGAGTGTTTCAAAAACCTTTAGGAAAAACTCGTCAATTTACCTTCCGAGTGATGAAGAATAATAAACAGGGAAAGACTTTTAACACTCAGAAACTCCAACAGAAACACCTACAAGTAAACACAGAGTTCCCACAGCCTTTTCCATCCACATCGGTCAGTTCATTCCTTACCTGTGCCTGTTGCATTCAGCCAAAATCTAAATAATTTGCACCCCAGCAGTTTAACACCCCTCCTATCTCAAGGAGATAATTTCCCTCTGTTTCTCCTCCTCCTCGTCCTACTCCTCCTCCTTCCACCTCCCTCCTTTCCAAAACAGGCCACCCATATGTTCTCCTTTCTACCGGCTCTCTCGCCTCTCCTCTTTCACAAATAAAGGCGCCAATCATTTTAATTGGCACCCTGCAGTCAATTGTCCCTGCTTGGCAAGGGAGGTTCCCCTCACTGCTGCCAGTGGTTAAGGTCTGTGTTTGGGCTTCTGCTGCACAGCATGGAGGCTAGCTTTGCGTTTAGAACTTCACACACGCGCAGAAAAGAGGACTGCAGGTCTCTTGGGTCTCATCCAGCAGACTGAACGCTGTTTATTTGTGTTGGATTATGGTGTAGAACCGTTTCGTGTATGTGTGTGTTGTGTGTGTGTAGAGATGGCTGGTTGTTTGTATAGCTGTCAGTGTGCCCATATTAAAATGGCGGCGCGTAAAGTGGTCTTGATTTTCACACTCCTGTACTTGGAAAGCCTGAGAAGTGTATGAATTATCAGATGTAAAAAAAAAATATATATACAAAACTTTAAGATAATGCCAACGTCGCCTGACTTAATGTTTGGTTTTTTCGAGAATGTGAAGTGAAATCAGTCAAGAAACTGTCAGACAAACAAGCAAATTACATACATATTTATATGTATATGGATAAAAATACATATACATAATATACAACATCATGGCGTTGTAGCCACACCCTGGCAACCAATCAGACAACCAGAACACAAAAAGTCTCTTTTTAAATAAGTGCAAATTGTTAATGACAAAGAATTTAAAGCATATATATATATACCTATATATATGCATACATATATCGTTTTTTACGTCTTTCTTTCTCGTTTTCAATTTTTCAGTTAAGATCACATGATACCAACATGGAGATACTGTGCAAAGACCCATATATTTACAGTTACAGTTTGTTTGTTTGTTTGTGTTTGTTTATCTCGGTATGTGTACACAGTAGCTGGTGCTGGTATGTTACATGTCACACGGCGGCACACACAACTTTCAACAGGGAAGCATGTGGAGCCTGTTAGTTTGTACCCAAACCTATCTGTGTGCTTACAACAAGAAGAATAAGGAGGACAAAAAATCAACAATAACATAATCGGTTTGTATTTCAAATAAAGATGCATCTTCTCAACACAATCTCATAGGACCTTCAACGGTTCAACCCTCTGACGCAGCATCGTGGCACCTCGTACAGAAAGACACAGAGAGAGAAGCGGGTGGTGGGGGGGGGGGGGGGGGGGGGGGGGGGGGGGGGGGGGGGGGGGGGGGGGGGGGGGGGGGGGGTAGAGAATGTGTAGATTTCACAAAGTTGAGTCTTTCACAGAGGTAACTTCTTTGACACTTAAGACTGCTTTACGTTGAATAAACTGTACATAGAGTGCAAATTATGTCACTGATTGCACAAAAACAAAATAGTTGCAAGGAGACAGAGCGATAGAGAGAGAAAGAGGGAGAGGCAGGGTCTGTTACTGGGTAGCTGCGAGACCCTGGACTTAATACTGCAAAAGCTTCACTTTGCAGACCGTGGGGAAGCTTCGTAAACGAACAGACTGTGTTATCACCGTATACCAACATAGAAATGCAAAGGTCCTTTTTTTAAAACAGAAATCATTAGCCAGTGGAATTGGTTTTTTAAAAGTAGTAGTTTTTTGACCGTGACATTTTCAAATGGGTTTACACTGACTGTGAACATGTAACGCTAACACAAGTCACATAACACACAACTGCACAGCCGCAAAGCAAGGACTGGATTTACCGAGCCGATATCTGCACAAAGACCGGTGAACTGAATGTGAAAGCAGGGTTGGAACTCGTTTACAGATTGAGGACTGTCTGTCTGACTGTCTGCGGCCAAGAAGACAGTCAAGTGGAAATGGCATGAAAAGAGAAGCTGTACTTTTCCTCACTGCATATCAACATTGCTGATTGTTTGGCCAGAAATCTGAGACAGGAAAGCGGGGGACCTTGAAGGAAGTGGAGGAGCAACTTAGAGAACTTTAGAAGCAACAAAGAAACCATGACTAAGAACATAGAAGGAACAAGAACAAGAAAGATTTAAAAGGGCACCAATTTTTTTTAAACAAAATTACAATAAGACTTAGAATCCAGTTTAACAGCAGCAGCCTGCTCTCGTGCTGTTTTGCGCTTGCTCACCCCAGCTAAGAGCTCTCAGGTCTGTCTACTTCCTGCATCTTTCATGACCCGGTGCAGTGAATAATGAATGGTGCTATTGAAATAACACAGTGTTCAACAACAGTCAAGGCTCCACCGCCATGGCAATGACGAAAGAGAGATAAAGAGACAACACAGTGTGACCTGAGACACCCCCCCCCCCCCCCCCCGCACACAACGCCCCGACAACAGGCGTTGTCAGGGAGCTCTCCGGTTAAACTGGGTAGAGGTACCAGAAAGATCAGGCTAGGGCTGTGAGAATATGGGGAGGGGGTCAAGGTGTTGCTGGGGAATTGGAGTCACATGATTACAGTCGTGTTGTCAGGAGACAGGTAGCTGTGTTTGATGTTGCTCTATGTCCATTAACAACCAGGCAACAGAAAGGCAGGCGGCCATTTTGAATTGATATTAAAGTTTGAAGACCAGATCTGCTGAAAGATGAAAAGCATTAAATGAGGTCAAAATGTGATTTAATCAACGGACGGTGAAACGATGAAAATGAACTCAAATATTCTTTCAAATGATGAACAACGAGCTTGGTCACCAAGAGATGCACTATTCAAATGACTGAGGGACCTGACATCAACAGATTGAGGTTAAATGCATATGTATGACTCACTGCATTTAGTTTAACGACAAGGGAGACATGAAGCGATAATAGAGGGAATGGGAGTCAGAAAAGGAGGGCAGGACCACACAAAATGTAACATTTGACCCCTGCCGTTTTAATAAGTTTCACACAGCTTTGAAAACTATGTTTTGTAGAGCTTAACCGATTCACTAATTCTCAGAGAACATGGTGTTAAGCCAGGAGCAAGGTTAACAGACTATAGTTCTATAGAAAGGTATATTTTCTAAAGGAGGAGGGGGACAGCTAATTTAAATACATCTAGGAAAGTAAAGTGCTTTTGTTCAAAAGTTAATAAATCAGATGACAGAATAGAAGGACGGACGGACAGACTAGGGTAAAGGGCTTCAAGATGGAGATTCAAGGTGGCTTTGATGAATATTAAAATGCATTAAAAGCACTGGTATTAGAGAGACTGAGAAGTATATATGCAGAAAAAACTGTTTGAGAAGGTGTTAAGAATGACTATCTGACCCACTAGAAATCATGTATTCAATCTATAGGGCCACTGGAGAGGGTTGATATGACCAGTGTGTATTTTAGTCTGGAGGTACACTAATTTTTGGAAGAAAGTGTGTGTGTGTGTGTGTGTGTATGTACACAGTTAACGGTCACACATTGCCTGCAAGCCATACACACTTTAGTTGTTTCAAAACATTCAGAGATTATCTTAAATAGAGGGGGGTGGGGGGGGGTCATCGTGACAACAGACGGCGTGGGGCGTCTCTGGGCCAATCGGTATCTGTCTGTATGGCGGGATGGTGCATGAACGGTGAATTAACGGGTAATCTGGGGATGATGGGTGGGAAACCCAAGGTCAGAGGTCAAATC
>CM059341.1:6778213-6851957 GCA_030340685.1 Protosalanx chinensis | reverse complement strand
TACAAAGCAACGTCTGATTACAATTTCTGTGTTTTTATGAAATTACTTCTGTTTTTCTGAATGGCTCAACAGGTCTAAATGTCAGGTTGCAATGACATATATAATATATATATATATATATTTTTTTTTTACTAAACAACAAATGGAAGCATAGAGAAAGAAAATAACAACATCACGAAACACACAAGACAGAGTGGGTCATCATTAAAACCACTGAAAAGTGTTAAGAAAAATACCTGTTCTAGAGAAATCACGCACACACGCACGCACAATCGTCATTTTCTAAACTTCACAAGCAGTTTGTATTTTGTGTGTGTGTGTGTGCGTGCGTATGTCTGACATTATCACAGACCTTGTTCACACACCACCTCCCCTGCTCACCCCCACCCCCAAATGTTCCATCTTTGCTATTTTGTGGCTGTAGTTGGACATGGTGAGGACAAGGTTGCCGTGACCCAAAATGGCAGCTCAAACTGAGTTCAGTAGTTCGTTTTCCTCTCCGTTCCCACATTCTAGGAGGTAGGGCCCATCTTCACCCCCTTTGTCCATCCCGGGGTGTGTGTGTGTGTGTGTGTTGGGAGGTGGGGTCAGGTCAGGAGATTCTGTCACACACCAACTGCCTCTCCTGGCTGGTTCGCCACATTCCTTTAGGAAACAGTCTTTTTCCCTCCGATGTCCTGCTCCTTCCTGTCCAAGCGGGAGTACGGCTCGAACGCTGACAAGCCGCAGCCGTACACCGACGTCAGTTCATGATGAGCCCCCCCCAGCAGCGGCATCGAGAAGCAGAGGGAGCGCGGCGGCACCCCCAGCCTCGGCGAGGAGGAATTCCCTCCTCCGAGCGACGGCAAGGACAACCCGAAGGTTGCCGCGGATACGGAGCATGGAGGGGTGCTGCTGCTCACTCCCGGCGAGGAGCAGCCCCCGGGACTAACCAATAGGGAGCCACCGTTCCCGTGGTGGGGGCGGGCCGAGGAGCGGGTTGGGGGGCGGGGCGGAGAGAAGGCGGCCCTGCTCGAGGAGGCGCAGGATGTTGCAGGTGGCCAAGCGACTCGGAGGACGAGGAGGAGCGCTTGTCCGAGTCCTTGGTCGTGTCCTTCTTCTGCTTGGTGCGGCGGTTCTGGAACCACACCTTCACCTGGAAGAGCGAGATACAGACACACAGAGAGATGTCAGATCGGGACTTTATTGTTTCTAAGAAGCGGAAGTAACCATGTTTTGGGTCGTGGTCAAGCAATTCTTGAGTCCTTCTGAATGGTTCAGTTCTGATGCAGGATGTTTAACTCAGTTTGGATGGATCATCGCCTACTGTGCTGATAGACTAGCGGCAGCAGAGTAGACGACAACGCAATCAGAAACCAGGTTCTTGAAGGAGTACTCGTTTTGAAACAGGGAGCAACCCAGGTGGGTGGGAGAAAATTAGTATAAAAAAAAAGAAAAGAAGACCCACTCTGAATGATAAAACATGCAGAAGATCCTGTGCTAAAACAGTCAGTGAAACGGAGTGTCAGATGAAGGCAGAGGGGGTGGAGGTGGTGTGTGGGCGGGGGGCGGAGACAGGGGCGGCTGGCTCCGTACGCGAGGCGCTACGCACACAAAAAACTAGACCTCAGCAGGCCTTCGTCCTCCTTCACGGAGCAAACAGAGAAGCTCAGTGAACTCTAGCTGTCCTCTCTGCTCTATGTTTAATTGATGGCCCCCGGTGCTTTAATGTATTTAATGTATGGAGTGGGTCTGCGCTGGCGAGGGGGGTGGGGGGGCAACAAGGGGTCAGGGGCGATTAGATACAGCTTACACACTCCAGGAGATCACGCCCATGAAAAATATATCTGACTTTGTGTGTTTTCATGTCTTTGCTCCTCACACGCAAAGTCCACGTTATCGTATGTTGCTGCTGAGCCAATTCAAAGCGTGTTATTTTAAAAATAGATCGTTTCTTGCCTCCAGCCTCGCTAATGCTCATCTTCTTTTATCTGTGTTGTGTGTGTGTGTGTGATCGGCGTGTTCTTGAGGATTTGAGGAGGAAAGACTCTAACTGTCCTGTAAACAAACACACATCCCTCAACCGACACACTCACCAACACACACACACACACACAACCATCAACTCATTCCATGTCTTTATCTTGAGAATGCTGTGACCTAATCTGTCTAAAGTGGGGATTGCTGCTCCCAGCAGCTCATCATGCCCTGCTGTACCAGAGCCAGAGGTTGCCTCAACGCTGCCAGGAACACATTAAGTATTCATGTAGTCATTTTATTAATGTTGCACAACAAATTTGACAGCCAGGATCATGTGGGTTCTTAAAAGCCAAGCCTGCTACCACGTGCACACGCACGCAGACACAATCACATGTCTATACACTCACATGTGTATATATAAACACACAATCACATGTATATATACACACATACACACACAAAGTGATCTCATAGGATACACAGCCCCCAGCTGTATTCGTTCACAGGCGGTCACGTTGACTTGAGCGTGTTAACCCTCTTCGTACACACACACACACGCTAACAGTGACCTCTCCTCCCCACCTACAGGACCCCAGCCGCTGCTAAACCAGCCAGCTTAGCATTGCAACGATACAATGTCTTTGACCAGTATTAAGGCAAGTGGCCTGGGGTGCCGATTACAACAGTGTGGGGAAACAGCGTACGGTGCACTGCTAAGCGTTTGTTGGTGCATTGTGGCTGAGTAAGCCAGTAATATCATGGCTTGAGGAGACCCATTAAGACAGGTATAATGAGATAGAGATCTCACAGCTAAGAGTAGGACACTGACGTCTTAGAGAGGAGAAGGAATAGAGTGCTGAGTGTGTGTGTGTGGGGGGGGGGGTGTTTTAATATCCCAGACCATTACTTCTTGTGTGTGTCTCCTATCTCTCTCTCCACATGTCCTCTGTGTGTATGCAGTGCTTTACCTTGCTAACCCCACACCCCTGCTAAGGTTGTGGGGAGAGAGAGAGAGAGAGAGAGGATAGTAAAGGGGGGAATTGATGAAAGAAGTATATAGATGGGACAGAAGGACAGAGAGAGAGGGGAAAACAAATCTCCCTCTTGTACATCTACACTATTGGAAATAAATCCTTTTTAATGAGATCCAGGGTTCAGTGCAGGGGCAGAGATTACTGTAGGGAGATCTAGAATGCCCTGGATTTGCCACGGCCCCCGGCCCCTGACCCTCTCTATACCCCACCCTGCTGAACTCTGCTCCACTAGGACACTGCTAGGGTAGGGCTGGATGGGGCAGGACTGGGTACAGCTGGAAGCGGCAAGCTGAGGGAGAGAGAGAGAGAGAGAGGAGGAGAGAGAGAGAGAAGAGAGGAGGCTGAGGGAGAGAGAGAGAGAGAGAGAGAGAGAGATAGAGAGAGAGGAGAGAGAGAGAGAGAGAGAGAGAGAGAGAGAGAGAGAGGAGAGAGAGAGAGAGAGAGAGAGAGAGAGAGAGAGAGAGAGAGAGAGAGAGAGAGAGAGAGAGAGAGAGAGAGAGAGAGAGTGAGAGAGAGAGAGAGAGAGAGAGAGAGAGAGAGAGAGAGAGAGAGAGAGAGAGAGAGAGAGAGATAAACCGCCTATCGCCCTAGGGCAAAGGTCAGCTCCAGTTCCGTGTGTGTCTGGCCATTAGACAGCTGAAACCACATCTCTCCAAAATGACAGAGAGAAGTCGGCCTGAAAAGTTACTGCAAACACGCATCAGAACCGGCCTCTGCAAACTTAAGCGTGGCCATTTCCTCGTACTACAAAGAAGATAATGCGTCTAAAACATGAAAAAAAAAAACAACACAAGCTGTTGCCACATTTTAATAAATGTTCTGGAGAAAGAGAGAGAAAAAAAAGTTTGATAAAAGCCTCTTTTCCATGTTTGGGCAGGCTGTTGGTCTGCGTAGTAGCTGAGAGGCTAATCTCCCAGAGAGAAGGCAAGGAGGGAAAATCCGCTGAGAAGGACACCTGCTGACAATCTCTATCCAACACTCACCGTGACCCTCGCCAAGCCCCCTGCACCCACCTCCACCCCCCTGCACCCCCTGATCCTAGACATGTGACGAGCATCAGAGTCCACCCCCCCTTCCCCCCACTACTACCACCCCCACACCCCCCCACCCCCCCCCCCCCCCCACCCCCCATCCCCAAGCCTCTACGAACACAATGACTGCCTCTCTGAACCCAAGCGAAAGCACCACGCTTGGAGATAAACGTTCGTACACGGTCGCCCAGTTCAACGGAGGGAAGGTTCTAGAGAAATGCAACCAGGGACAGTTTTCCTCAAGGTTGCCCCCTTCAAGCATTTAGCAGTTTTCTACTCGGCTGGGTTTTGTCCTTGTAGTGTTTGTTCACCGTCATGCATGACTAGATCAAAGAAAATGAAAACTCACTTGTCAATTCTGGGTAAAACACTGTTTACTAAACAGACATCCAGTAAAGGGCTACATTCAGGCCTACATCAGATGTTGGATCTTAAAAAGGGGTTTTAAAAAGGAGAACAGCTTTTCTCTTCCTCTGCACTGGAACATGCGTCCTGTACGTACGTTTATTCACTGTAGCAGACGCTTTCATCCAAAGCGGACTTCCAGCGACTACCTGTTTTAAACACCATGACATAACGCCCAGTGATCTCCCCTCTATAATCATCTCTCTCCTCTTGTCCTTCATGATCCTCAGTCATTTCTCACCCTTTTGCCCTCCTGCTCTGACCCCTTGGCCCTCAACAGGCCTCCGACCCGGCCTTCAGTTTATTGAACACATGTTGCAGGCTGGTTCAGCCAAGGGTCAGGCCAGTCTTACAGCATCAATGGTAGATATGGCTCCTTAATCCTGCTTAGTGCAAAAGCACTTGGGACTATTATTAGGCCCAAATCGCCCGCCCACCCCCCTCTTTCTCCTTCTCCTTCTACATCCCTCCATCCATCCCTCCATCCATCCCTCCATCCATCCACCACTCCCTCCCTCCCTCCATCCATCCCTCCACCCATCCCTCCCTCCATCCATCCCTCCCTCCATCTCTCTTCCTCCAACCCCAGCCCAGCCCAACCAGATCTCACAGCCTATAATGTTGCAGTTTGGATAAGGCAATTAGGATTACAGTGTGTGTGTGTGGAGATTGAGAAGATACCCGTGCTTTGGCTATACCCACATCTTCCCTCCGCCCACATGGCCCAGTGGGACACAGCGCCCCCCTGTGGTCAACGCCTACGTCCCATCACTCACGATGGATCCTTCCATCTCTCCGTCCGCCTGCATGTCTTCAGTGTGCTCATCTAACAGCTTGACACGGTGTTACTGACCATAACTGAGAGCTGACTGTGTGTATTCGTGTGTGTGTTTGTGTGTGTTTGAAGGTCCTTGGGTGGGGCAGGGTGGGGGATTCTGTGGCGTTGTGAGGAATCCTCTCACCATCGGGCTGAAACATGTCTTTGTTCCAGCTAATCTTAGAGCATAATTGCATTACAGCTTGCTCGTAAAATAACACAAAACCTTCGCACGCACACAAAACCCCTCCCCAGTGTCAGTATTAGTCCAGTAGGTCATCCACACAGTGAGGAACTTTTCATCTTAAAAATAAAAAAGGACACAAAGGATTCTAATCATTGTCAACATTCATGTTATTTTAACCTAACTTGAACCTAACTTGGCTTGTGGCTGGTGCCACAACTGTTAGCTCCATAGCGCGAGCTGCTAGACTCGGATCCAAACCACTTTGCGTCACTTTGACCCACCACAATCATGACGGCACGTGACATCCAATAGCAAACAGGCTCCAGCTAAAGACCCACCCCCAATGGCCTGTCCATTCCGTCATCGCCCTACCCGTTTTCCAAATCCCCCCCAAACAGTCTTGCAAAGACAATGCACACAATACAGCAAGTGTTTGTGGGTGCCTTGTTCAGGCCAGTGTCTGTCTGTCTGTCTGTGTGTGTGTCTGTCCAGCTGTCTCCCTTCCTCTCTCTTTCTTTCCACGTTCTGCAATCCATTCACCCCCAGACAATCCCTCTTCTATCCAGACTTCGCCCCGTGTCTGGGGCAGACGCAGGCCTTCCTCGCTCCTCACTCCATACGGGCGGAGAGACTCACGCTGTCTGGGGGCGACTCAGGGAACAATACACAGCTGGGACATTCACAAGCAGCCAGCAGGGCAGACGAACAGACAGACAGACAGACATCCCAGTCTCCTCTCCTAGTTCCTCTCCTCCTCTTTCTTTCTCCATCCTGAATAGTTTCTTCAGCGCAGCAGTGCAGGTGTACAGATCCACCACAGTACAGACCAACAGGGTCAGACAGCTCTCGCAGCGAGTCTCTCCACATCTCGAAATCTCCACACAGAAATCAGATGCATTTCTGGCTATGGCCCGCATTATAGCAGAAGGGGAAGAGATGGAGAGGCAGATGGGAAGGAGGGGAAGGGAAGGGGGGGGGGAGGTGGATTTATGGGGGTTAGGCAGGGAGAGCTTGAGTCTGTGTGTGTGTGAGTGAGAGAGAGAGATAGAAGAGCTGATGTTTCAAAACAGAGGTGTTACACATCATTCTAATACTCCTCTTCCAGACCCGTTTCAGTAAGATTAGAATCTGATCACCAGGCTTAAAGCGGACCAGGCCCTCCCTGTAAGACTTCAGGCCCTCCATGAGGAAAGAGGTTTGTGGTCCTCTTGGGGCGGTGTCCCATGGTGGTGGGTGGGAGGGGGGTGGGGGGGGGGCACTCTCCAAATATACGTCTCCTCCAGGGACAGTGGGCTCTCTCAAATCTAACCAAAGCGTATGTGGGATTAAGAGATTCCGACTACACGAACAATATTACCCATGGAAGAAAAAAGTTAATAAAATGAAACACTCCCAATCTTAAACTGCTCTCTCTGCTGGACATGACCCCCCTTTGGTTTTCAATCATCATCTCATACTGGGCTTGGATGTTTTGCAAAAACACCTATTGTCCCATCTCTTATTAGACATGATTTACATTCGATTGTACTTTGCCAGATCGTCAAAAGATGCAAATTTCCAATTGTAAACCGTAGCCGCTCTCTAAATATACACGCCAAAGTCCACACCGGTCATTCTACAAGAAAAATCATATAGAGACACGTTCAGCTATCCAACCTGGGCTCAAGGCTTCTGGGAATCACTCAAGGTCATGGTTGGTTTGTCTAGTTTCTCCACCATTTCTCCTGGCCCGGGATTAAATAGCTTTAAGCAGCCAGTAGCCTCATAGCATCACAATCAACAGCTCCTCTTTTTTCAACCAATGGCTGCAGAGGAGCACAATGGAATGAAGAATACATGGAACACTACGGAATGAATAAAAACTCTACATCACAATACCTTCAGACATTCATGATAGGTTCGATCACTGAATGTGATTCTTATTATGACTCGTTCGATTGTTCCATTCCTCCACTATGAGGAGAACTTGTGTATTGTTTGAAAACAACCTTAATGCAAAGGCCAAATAGTACATGTTATTATATTGCTAAAGATTACAAGGTGATGAGATGAAACTGCTCAGAATTGTAGAAGGTATAAGCTGAAGTCTACCAAAATATTATTTTAAGCTTTGTTGTACAACAAGGCTTTAGGAAAACAATTTAAGATAACGCACAAGCATGTTTGGTTGTTAAAAAGAAAAAAATGCAATTTGAAATAAATAGAAAATACATTATTTGTTGCAAAATAAGTCCAAATAGAAGGGTTAAAGAAAAAGAACAAAAATGAGATTTGATATCTAAAAAAAATTACACATTGGTGGATGAATCCGTTTTTAAGATTTTACCACAGCAATTACTGGGATTAATTACATGACATTCCAAGATTTATTTAGGTATCCGTTAGGTTAATACCATAACTTTGTAACACCTTCTAGTGTGTCCATGGCAAGTAGCCAAGTAACAATCCAGACACCTGTAACCGTTCCACAGTGGAACAGCACGCCCAGTACCCACAACACCTGACGGAGTACCCATGGGTGTGGGGTCCCCTGCTGTGTTACCTGGTCACGGGGAGCCACCTGCTGGGGTTGGGAGGGGAAAGAAGCCAGTTTACCTGCCTGTGAGAACCGGGTCTCATCGGAGTACCCCCACATGTACCCCCTCACATGGACCCCCTCACATGGATATGGTTTGGTTTCATGGCATGTTCTCTCCTGACACTCTTGGCTTTGCAAGCAGTCCGGAACGCAAACTTGTTTTTACTGGACAGCATAAGAGCGTGAGAAGCACCTCAGGTATTGTTTCAAGGTGGGGAGCTCTGTTAAAGTTAAGGACGTTAAATTAAATACACAGTTAAACTAGACACCATGGACTAAATTCGTTTTGTTTTGGGACTAATGATATTATGTTGTTGCGTCAACTACACAGTGCATGTGCAGAAGAACAAATCGCAAAAAAAAATATGCTTCATATTATTCTCAAATCAATTCTCAAAAGGTATTATTAGTTTAATCCAATCCAAAATAATTTACAAATCCTCAATCTCAAACATTTTTTTACATTAATAGCCAATTTTATGTTCTTATAGGCCAAAGGCCAGTGATTAGATTTATATTGAATGCTTTCACACATATTAGATATATTGAACTATTTAATCCAAAACATAATGACAGACTTTCTCATTGAAATGTCATTTGAAAATAAATCAAAGGCAAACTGACCTTTCAAATCAGGAAAACTAGCTAACTTTAAATCCCACCATTATTTAAGATTATGTTTTATTACATAAATTGCTATGAATATTATGTTGAAAATCCTGAGCCACATTTAAATACAAAGATTACCAAAAAAATGCCTATGAATTATTTGTATTTATTTTGTATCCCTTTTAGTTAAAAAGAAAAAGAAAAAAGAAACTTTGTTCACATAAACCTTGCCCAGAAAGAACAGTTTGATCATTTAATTCCCCAAATAGGTGTTTTGGGCATGGCAATTGTGGTGGTATAATTATTTACACAGCCTAATTTAATATCCTAATGTGTTAATTACTGTTTTGGTCCATACATGCGCAGATGCAGGTATCAATTCAAATGACCTCACATTTCCATTAGTTCTAAAGAACATAAATAAGTTAGATGAAACGTATAACGCTAAAAAGGTCTCCGACCATCTGAGTGCATTTCCAAGAAGAATTGTTTATTTATTTTAGAATTTTTTTTACTCAGCCTAAAAAAAGACTTAATTCTAAAAGGCTTGAACATTGGATATCTGAAATGCGGCTGTTTAATTCATGTTTTGTGGGGCTTCTATTAACCAGTGATTGGGTGGTTTAGCTTTAGGTTTTAGTAGAATGTTTTCCATATTTTTCGATTGACCAAATATCTCCAGCCAAGTGCTCCATTGGTAACTCTGAATACGACATGATTGTATGTTGTAACTCTGGTTAAAAAAAAAAATGTCCATAAACTCTGCATTACTTTAAAGTGAATCATCAAAACAAACGTTCAAAAAACAAAAAAAACATCATTTAACGACCAGACTATTCCGCACTAACAATTTCAGGCTAAATGATGTAAATTTGAACGTGTGAAGTACACGCAATTTTTACAGAACCTGAATAATGTAATGGCTAACCGCTTCTTTATGCAAATGAAGAAGCACAAACTCGAAACATTTTCTTTTTCTTATGTCTCAAAAGATGGAGAGTATTAGGCCTAAAGAACAATTAACCCCTCCACTGACACCCAAAGTGTCTAAACTAGGCTACATAAATTTGTCAAGTTTTACCAAATCATATCTATTGTCTGTTTTAAAAGCGAAATTGAAAAAACACACACAATACATTGGCGTTTAAAAGTGCTGGCCTTCCGAAATTCGTTTCTTAGATCATGAATCATGTTGTATTCTATGGTTTAGATCTGTCAGTGGAAATATGACCCTATAGCAAGGGTAAGGCCACATATCTATGATCTTCTCAGAATCGTTAACTTTGGTAGACACTGGTCTTTAGCCTATAAACTCTTATAACTATAACCCTCCTACATGGTTTTGCATTGGGGTATTTTTTATTTTATTATGTTCTGTTTCTAAATACCATAGGGGTATAATACATCAATATGCAATGTCGTCTAGGCCTTCAGACAATCACCCCTAGTTTCATTCTGTTAGAGGTTGGGACCCTATTGAGGCACATTTCCTCACCACTGGGATTTATACGTTAACTCACTGAGAAGGATAAACATTGCTTAATTATTAAAATATAAAATACTTGGTTATGTGCTCAAGAACAAATAGGCCTAAGAACTTTTATTAAGCCTATACTATCGTTACTGATTAAGCATTTTGTTGTTGTTGACGATGATAGATGTTTCCAAATGAGCTTTAAAACACAAAATAACATGATTCTATTCAACCTTCATCAGAGAATGACAGTGGAACCATGTTATAACCTCCTGCCTCATTCAAAGGAGGCTGCTATGAGGTCTGGATAACCTCCTGCCTCATTCAGAGGAGGCTACCATGAGGTCTGGATAACCTCCTGCCTCATTCAGGAGGCTGCCATGAGGTCTGGATAACCTCCTGCCTCATTCAGGAGGCTGCCATGAGGTCTGGATAACCTCCTGCCTAATTCAGGAGGCTACCATGAGGTCACCGTGAATATTACGAAGATCCACTCACAAACGTCAGAACCCATCAACTTAAACTGGAATATTCCCCTGCAGGAAAACAGTCCGTCATTTCACCAGCCATACTTTGCATATGGCTGATTTAATGAGGAGAGACGTCAATTTCCCCCTGATTTGAGCGTTGTAAACAAAACAAACAAACCTATAGGCCTACAGAAATGTTGAAGCCGTCTAAGGGTATAGCGCAATGCATTAATTGCTTATTTTCGCAGTTACAGTCACTGGAAATGAATCGCTGTTTAGATCCATAGGCTATGCCAGTCTGAAGGACATTTCAAAAAAGAACATGCCTGTGATCATGCAAGGACATTCAATCCATTCCTTTATATCTTTGGATGGCACTCAGACTTCAGTTCTTAGTTAAGATATCTTACCTGAGTCTCTGATAGGTTTAACTGGCGCGCTAGCTCTGTGCGCTCGCGGCCCACCACGTATTGGCAGCGCTGGAACTCCAGCTCGAGCCTGTACAGCTGCTCCGCGGTGAAGGAGGTGCGCGTGCGCTTCGGCCTGTCCAGATCCAGACCCTTCGGCAGAACGATCTCGCGGATGGTGCCCTTGGCATCTAAAATAAATCAAAATTTATACATAAAATAATCAAAATAAATAACCCTACGATACTGTCAACAAATACTTGCGTTCCATTTGTTTTTGTAAAAAAAATATTGTATTTGTAAAATTCACAAAATAACCTTGGGTAGACTAGACTACATTTGCATACAGGATCTTAAGAAGTCAGTAACATCTTAAGAAGGCAGTAACGTTGTCATAACACGTGCTAATGAGGCATGCGTCTGTCATGTGGATCACTTAATTCCTATAGTCAATTGGGAAAAAATAAACGGTGCATTGCTAAATCATTCAGAATCCAGTTAATAAAATCATATTTTTGCTAAAACAAATATTTTGATGACCTCTATAGGCTAATATTGATCCTATTTTCAGATAGGCCTACTTTAAAAGTTGCCTAATTATGCTGAGTAACTAGCTGGTCGTAGAATGATCAACCCAAATAATTGTTCAATTAACCCATAATCTTTTTATTGGCAACCAGGGTTTCAATATAAGCAACACGGAGCAAGAACGTCTAGTTCTGTTTTATGCTACATTCATACACAACTCAAGAAAGCTTCACATAGATTAATGCATCAGTAAACATTTAATATCAGCCTATAATTTGAAGTATTTTCTATATGAAAACACAGAGACCATTTCATTTTAACATGAGCTTTTTGGTTAACAGCAAGGGGACTTTATCCGCTCAAAATGCTCTAACTAAAATAAAATAAATCTATAATACCATTTTAAGGATGTATTATAAATATACAGAATAAAATATCGTTGTTTTCCCAGTTGTGAGCGAAAGCTACTGATGTAAAATCAAGTCTAAATAGTTACTCTCACTGCAGTGTTACTCCATAGTCTAGAAAAATTACTTAAAACTTGAAAATTATCTCTATTTTAGTTAAAAGACCGTAGGCTAAATAAACATGCCCATAGGACAAAGCTACATGTTTTATTGCAAAACCAATTTGACAATTTCTTCTATAGCCTGTGTAATATTGCTATAGAATAGTCAATATGTATAGGCTACTAAAACCCATAACTCTCCCCCCAAAATAATGGTAATTTTCTTGTCGTCACTGTTTCGCTATCCTTTAATTGCAATGCATTGAAACAAGAGATCAATTCATCTGAATCATGAGCTGCAGTCATTAGTACTTTGGTAGACCTACAGGTTACATTATTTTCCAATGCCACCATGAAGATAATCCACGGAGGCACAACATATCCCAAATATTCACAAATTCCATTTTGAACGCACAGATATTTACATTTTTTCACGCTTTGGACGCTTTTATCCAAAGCAATTTACAAGAGAGCTTTACAAAAGAGCTTCAGTTACTGAGCATATTTATTTAGATTATCTTTCCTTTTATCAAATAGCTTCAAATAAACACCGGGCTTAAGTCAATTGAGTCAATTTGTATGGAAGGATATTTGGTGCTCCTGCATATCTAAGCATGTCATCACTTTGGGAAACAGTAGCCTGTCATTAAATGATGTCTCTGCATCACTAGAGACGCCGGTTATGTGTTAATGAGGGATTTCCAACCAAACGTTGTCAAACCACGACGTTCAACAATCTATCTTCATTCGAAGTCCATTCTGGTCCAGAACTGCAGAGAGAGCTACATGGTCATTCCTGCTTGCCTTATATATTAGCATGTACCCCCTGGAACAGCACAGACTAACTGGCTGACCTTTGGATGACCCCGGGTCCTCACCAAAATAAATCACCTAAAAGTTGCTCAGTAAATCTGAAAAGAATTAACGTTTTAGGACTATACACGTATTTGTGCTTGATTATAGTTTTAATTTCAATGCCAATGTATTTAGATTTAAATATAGGCCTATAAGTATAAAGCACACTTTTGTGAAATGAATATCTTTATTTGTCTTAAAAGTGGATGTGTAGCCTGAAGGAACATACTATATTAAAAAGAGGCATCGTTGATTTGTTTCATATGGACTGGTTAAACAACAATTATTTGTCAAGTTTACACAGGCCTATGTTTATTGTAGGGGAAGGAATGTTGTGATTTCATTTTCACATTACATTTCTACTTTTGCTGTGATGATCACACAATTTTTTATGAGAGGCTTATTAAGTCAAATTCATAGGCCAACTCTGAGGGACTTGTATTGAATGTATTTATTAAAAATATATATGTTGTCGCTGTATACCGTTTGCAAATATTTACCTTATAAATAATTACGATTAGATAATTGTTTTTAGACTTCACCAATAGTGAATTGAAAAGTATGGTAGGCTACATCAACTGACTATTATGATCTATATTATATAGTAATATAGCCTGATCCTAATTCAGATTAAAATGTGTATCATTTGTAGATGAAATAGTTGTAAAAATGATTCTAATACATTTTAGTCCAAAAAATGTACATAGGCTACATTTTCACTTAATAACCAAATAATTAGATTCTATCAAATAGCCTACCCCTGCAAACACATGTAGCTCACACAAAAAAGGCCTTTAATTTAATAATAATATTTAATAGCCTGCAGTTTGGGGGGTCTGGGTGTGGCCAGTATTTTACCACCTATGTAGTTTGATCATTTTCAGTCTGCATTTAAAACAACGAAGACAATTAGCACAAAAGATCTCCATTGCCGTGAAACCTATGAGTTAAATCCTTTCAAATTTGACTTTAAAAGATGTTTAAACTAACCTAGTTATCTTAAGATGCAGACTGTTAAACATCCATATTATCAGATGATGTGCTATTATATAAATATCCTAGAATAACAGACAAAATGCAGTCATTCATCAAATTATAGAGCATCACATTTTTTTATGGACTTTGTAGTAGTGGCAACAATTCAGCCTCGTAGTACCAGGTTATTTTAAATAAATGAAAGGTTGAATTACGCAGGGGGTGATTACAGTTCTGCCTGCCTGAGGCAGAAGACCCTTTTAGCAATAACTCACATGCAGTGTTTCAATCTGTCAAACTCACCTGAAATGCAGAATATTTTTACTTTACAACCCCCCCCAACATAGTTAGTTGTTACTAACCTCTGACTAGGATCCGTCGGCAGTAGTCAGGGTCCACTCCCAAAACTTTATCATGTCCATCTTCACTGGAAGAAGTTGGGGTGGACGCTGATGTCCCCGGGGTCTCGGCGGTGCTCTGACCCGGAGATCTGCTCCCAATGTCGGCACGGCACTTGGGTTCCATCCGGTCGGGACACAGCGAGCTGGATCCACAGTGATCGTTCCTGTCCTCGGCGATCCCATCGCCCATAGTGGCCTGATCAAACATGGAAACTATACTTGCTTATCGACTTTTGTTCCCTGTCGTCCAACCTCTCGTTTTTCCTCAGGCAATAACTTTAACCTCCCCCCCGTTGCAGTAGTTCTTCAGACGGAGCAGCTGGACTGATCATACCTAAACTGGGATCCAGTTACAAACAAACCACGCGGACCTGCAAACGGAACCGAACAACCCCCAAAGTGTCTCGACATGGTCCACAATCCGGAGTCCTGAACGAAGGGCAAGAGATGGTGGACAGGGAGAGGGAGGGGGGCCCTATGGACTAGCTTCAGGACCTCCTTGGCTATAGGCTGAAGGAAAAGTGCATGTTGTACTCACAGTAGTATAGAAGAGGGCACCAGATCTATGACCTAAGTAACGGGGAGGCGCTACACTGCTCACCCACGTAGAAATACATTGAAAGACTGCGCAGAGCCAGCAGTCATTGAAGAGGATAGTAGCTCACTATGCAGGGAAAGGGTTCCTGTTCCAGATGCAAATACCATGCATGGGGGGGCAAATGAACTACTTTACCCAGTCAGACTTGGTTGTTTCAGCGTTTTCCTTGTTGGCATGTTCTTTAGGTTTAGATTGTCTGCTCGGTGTCTGCTCGGTGTCTTTCTGGAGAAACGCAGCAATATCTGTTTTGCTAAAACATGACGAGGGAGAGGGGCAATAAAGCAGGGGTATTACTGGGCCTATCTATCTGTTTGGGTCAAAAACCAACTATGTGTCGACTGTAATCATTCTGCCGTGGTTTGTAAATAATGTGGATGTTGATAGTGTTGTCTTCTGTCACACATTCCTGTGACGAATATGATAGAAGCGAGGAGCACTTTAAAGTGACAGGCGCATAAACGTCACTTCCGGTTTTTGAGGTCTCGTTTGTGATTGGCTAGAAATTCCGTTTTTGGTGTCTTGATTAAGCTTTTCAATAGCTTAATACAGAAAACAGACACAGGATTTTATGGCGCTGACTAAATGCGAAAGGAATATTATTATAAATTATTATTATTTATTTTATTTTACTTTAAATATATATGTACATGTTAAAATTAATTTGTATGGATTCGTTAGGCATATCCCGCCAATTTACTCTACACTCAACACTAGCCGGTTATAGATTATGTTAAAAGTTGCTTTTTCTAAAAGACAGGCATATTTTATATATTGAACTCCTCATACAGAGTACCATGCACGTATTAAACATCTTAATAAGTAGCCTAACCTAAGCAATTTTTTGACCCCCCAAAAAGTTTACGGACCAAATAATGTTTATGAAAGAATGTGTGGGTTTTGGCTGTTATATTTGTCAGTCTGTGTATTAATTAGATTTTAGTCTCCTGTATTCCTGATCCCCTGTTTGATTAAGCTTCCCATATCCAACAGAAAACCTAGATTATACGTTTTTATTGCGTGAACTAAATAAACTGAACAACGAATATTGAGTACAAAAATCTGCTAATTATTTTACTGGAACTAGTAGGCTACTTTTCACAAACTTTTTTTATAGACGCTCATGTAATAATTAAGCTACTTATTAAATTAACTTGTAAAGTCATGCAGTATAGAGTTTTTTTTTAATATCATAACTGTTCATTAGGCCGGTTTGTTAGCTGCAAACAGCCCGGCCTGCCTATGCCTACAGCCCTTCCTAATACATTCCTAATATAGGCCTATGTCCAGTTCCATGACTTACAGGTCTATGGGCAACTCTAGAAATATAAAAACGCTATATCCTAATTTTTTTAATAGCCTATAATGTGTTCCACAAATGTAGTCTGCTCTGAGTACACATTTTTGGCCACAAATCTTCTAGCCTTGTTGATTATAGAGTAGATGGAAGAGGGGGGGGGGACAACAACAGCAGGTGGTTTGACTGTTTTGAGTCTGTGGATGCAGTTGAACATATCTTTAAGGCGCAACACTCTCTGTGTGAATAGCATTATATAATTAGGCTACAGTTTGGCCGTGTTTTAAGGTGACAATTACAGACAGGGACGCAGAAATGGCTCATTATGTGTCTCAGCGTCCATAAGCTGCAGGATCCTCTGAATAGACCTGTCAATCAGGGTGGCACTCACCAACCAGACAAGAACAGGCTGATTGCTGCATCAACTATACAGACATACACACACACTCTCACACACTCTCTCACACACTCTCTCACCCTCTATCTATTTCTGTCTGTGAGCCTGTGCGCTGCACACAACTCACAATGTGTAGGCCTGTTTCATGTTTTATTGAATCAACATATGATGATATTTGGAAACACTGAAGATGGACTCCATTGCATTCGTATAGGGGGGTAAGATAGGTTCCATGACTGTAAATGTAGTGTCCAGATTGTCAAATACTTTGGTCAAGGTTTTGCGTTCTAATGTTTAAGTCAGGTTACTAAATAAGTTGCTCATTTTTGTGGGTGTTTTGATTGCATATAATTAATAAATATTATTACTGTTTAATGTTTAATGTGTATTGTAACATTGTGATATTTTTGAGGATTGTGATTTAGGCCTACCCTCTAGATTAAAATGCCTTCATATTTCTACTGTGGGAATTAAGTGACTCTAATATGTACTCCTATAGTACTCCTATATGTAAACCTATAGATAGAAACTAGCTCTACTGTTCTAGAACCTCCACACATTTCCAATGAAAATGACTGGGATACCCAGGCCACAGAATATATGCTGTTTTAAACAGGCAAACAGAGCTTCAGGCTTTAGACATATGAAAACAAGTATGTGCGCTACACAACGTGGCCTTCACCATTCTGTCTGCCTGTTGTCCTTGAGGAATGGATGACTCTGATCAATCAGATCAATCAACAGAGATTACAGTAATCCAGTGGGTCACAGGGAGGGGACTGGGCCATTCAAAGTTCACACTCTATACAGCTCCACCCAAATCTCTACAGGAATTTAAGGAGACCTCGCGTGTATAAATGTATCTGTCTGTTTGCTGGCTATATAAGGCATGTCTAACACTGACCGCTTAGCTGAAGGATAACTTTAGGCCCAAACTCCTGGAACAGAATTACAGGTTATGGAAACTGCCTGCCAACAATGATAAACTTAACTAACAAATGATTGACAGGCTGAAAGGTATTGAACGAAAGTTTAATAGGTGATTTCCCTCTGGACTGTATATTTCTGTATACAAGCTCTTCCGCATTAGAGTATATCCACCGTTTGCCGTGGATGTGTGAATTTAAACCCTCCTTCAGCACACCTATAGGTCTGTATCTGAAGGTCTATCTTCAACGTGTCTCTCCTAAAAAAAATCAGTTTGGGATAGAATAAAACTCCAGGGGCATCATTCTATTCATTGCAGATGTATTAAAATGAATGAGAAAGGGAGGTAGGGAGAGAGAGTGGAGGTGATGAGCGAACACCAGGCTGTGCCCCCCTGCTGACCTGTGTCCCACTGTTGGACCACTGGGTGACATTAGGCTGCAGGATAATGTCCTCGTCTCTGTGGGCATACAGACCTCAAACCGAAAATGTAAATTAACGCATTAAATATACTTATTAGGTCAAAATACGCTTCGTGTGTTTCCATCCTTGCTCCACTGAACGGTAAACCCGATCATTCATCATTTCTAAACTTTGACAGCAACAGGCTGGAGAGTCATAAAGTAACAACTTTGAGCCTGGTATCATTATATTTTATAACAGTGACAAAGTAAATGGAAAAAATGAGTTTAAATACCACATTTTTTTATGAGTTCGAAGAGCAAATAGCCTACTCTCAACATGTCAAACGAAATAAAAATTGCCTATAGTCCATGTGTTTAGGCCTCCATAGGGAAGCCGTTTCATTTAAGCCAAACCCAACCAAAAAAACAAATAACTTAAACAAAAAAACACGGATATTTTTAATTTCTTAACAATATAAACGGTTCTAAAACAGTTATACTAGACTATTTTTTAAGATCATTGTAGGAGCCCTAACGTGAAAATAAACATGAACGCTGCCTACGTATTCTTATTTCAATTTATAAGTCATAGAGTAACGGAAAAAGTTGTACTGAATCTAAATAATTCCAGTGTAACTCTAATTAAATGTACAGACACTAAACGTCTTCGAGAAAAGAAAAGAACCTTGTTCCTTTTTTTGTATAGCCTAGCTTGATTTTTTATACCCAATAGCTCAGAGTGCTTCACACATGCTAATATAACTGCACCTAAACCAACCCAAACTACTGAGGAAGACGATGAGAACTAATTAAATAAAGGAGCAATCCTGCAAGAGGGTTAGTGACACAGAAAAGTCCCCAACATAGGATGACCAGCCTCAAGACGAATGAAAAAAATGCGTAAATAGATGGTGAAACTTATACGTATAGAGCTCTGAAACTACTGCTCTGAAATCCAATCACTAAATAAAATAACTTCAGAACTGGCCTCTCGCCCAATCAAAATTATTCGTCTTATTTATTAGGACCAACAGAAAAGCAGGTTTTGTTTTCAATGAAAAAAACATCTGAACAAATAAGGTACACCATAAATAGGTCTGAAGTTAAGTTGAACTTCTTTGTCACAGGCCTACTAATATAATTCGAGGATGAAAATGGGATGTAATTCACTTCATCCATTCGTGTACATTTTATTCTTGGGCCCCACCCACTTAGATATTATGTCAATGTGTTCAATAAGCTTCCTATAGCACAAAATACACAGATACACTTTCTTATGAGTGGAAATAATAAAATCACTTTAATCTGTACATACTCTGCATATTCAGATTATACTGATAGTATACAATTACATTTATATTCTGTTGTAATAACTGTTTTGCACTTCTGTTTGGATGCTAACAGTATTTAGTTACCCTGTACTTGTACTTGTAATGTAATGACATTGAAGTTGAATCTAATCTAATGTAAATAGTACATATCCACATCCTCATGTTGAACTCTGTAAACACACACACACACACACACCTGCCTTTCTTTTACCCACAGTGCACCTGGTGTCTAGTCCCTGCATGGCTTCCAAAATGGCCAGCAGCCCTAGCTCATCCTCCATAGCAACAGTGACGGAAACCAGGAAGTGGATCAAGGAGAGACATGAAGGGTTGACAACAGGCGGGGCCCACCAGACAAAACGTACATTTTTGACGCCATCACCATTGCCATGGAAACGCTTGAGCACTTGACACACACACACACACCTGCTAATTACAAATTGGTCTTACCAGGAAGCAGAGGCTGGTCTTGATTGAGTGTCTGCAGGAGACAGTAGGAGAGAGTCCTGTATCTGTTAGTCTGTTACTCACAGCGAGGTGTTTTAATCTAACTACTTGCTTTCCTACAGGTACACTATTGGCCGTTGAAGATGCAATTGTAACTTTTACAATTTATAACTGAATACTCTTGTGGGTTTTACCTTTGGCACTTGATTGGTTTCACTGGATGTATGTTTCAGAATCTGACTACCCCGTTCTTATGATCAGTAACCAATGCTCTTTTTGTAAAGCTCTCTCTTTGAAGTCGCTTTGGATAAAAGTGTCTTTGGCTAAATGAATAAATGGCACTGAAATGTAAACATTGTGTTAGTAAGGACAGACTGGCGGACAGTTCTGTCTCTGCAGTGTTTTAGGTCAGGGGTGGACAACAGTTGGACAAACACTTCCATAACCTCAGTTATTCCATTCTTAGAATGCCACCTCCTTAACCAGACTTTGTTCTTACTCTCTCTCTCCTTCCCTCCCTCCCATCAACTTGTGGTGGTGGCTGCCCTCTAGAGGATGAGCTTGGAACTACATCTTGGAATATGAAAAAAGAAAAAAGAAAAGGAGACTCAAAACATTCTGTTCAACAGTACCATTTATGATTAGATGGCATAAGTAAAAACACGCAAAATATGTCACACACAAAAAAGGAACACAAGTATTGACCGGTATTGACTAGTACTAGCTGCTACATTCCTGACTGGACAGTCGCTTCACAAGTCTAGATGTTGTTCCTCATTCCCCTAAATCTACTCCAAACACTCAAACAGGAGATCTTCTGGTTTGTCATAGTTTAAGACCAGAAGACCAGATTTTCTTTATTTTTGCAAAAGACTACATTTACCAAAAATCTCCCCCAAATACTTTAAGGCCGAACAGATCCAATTCATGCAAAAGGGACATGAATATGGTAAAATAAGGTTAAGTGTGGATTTGCAACACCGGGATCCATTTAAGTCTATAAGGGCGTTGTTTTGAATTCTGTCCACCTAGTATATTATGCTGCCCACTCAATCATTTATGCCATGAGTCTTGTCAAAATCTATGTTTTTTTTCCTAAATGTAAAATGTAATTGATAAAAACACTTCGTATTTCTCCCAGCCCTGGGAGCTGACAATATGTAAAAGCTTTTAAAAGGACAGCAACATAGGCACTTACATTTCAAATGGAAAGCCGAAAGTCCCCAAAAAGGTTTAAAACAATCAAGCACGTTTCTCAAGTTCCTCAGAGGAGAGCACAGTGAGGTCTTGGGCGCCCCCTTATGGTAGAAGTGAGTCATGACGGCTCTTGGGAGAGACTCGGAGGTCATTATTAACCATAATAGGCTGGATAAGTCTCAGAACAATGTTGAAGACTGACAATAGTTAACTCAAGATGTATGAGTATTAGATCCATAACATAAAAACAAACAACAAGTAGTTGATACCAAAAAAACACACACTGAAGCAGTACTAGAGTAACATTCAAAACCGTTTTAAATAGGCATTAAGTAAATGAATCTACTTGAGAGAAAGCTGGACCTGTGCTGTTAGATATACCTCAGGTACCTCATGTAATGCCTGTTCTGGTTCAGACAGATCCAACCTCTGTCCACACTCTGCTCTTGTCTCCTTAAGAATCAAGGGCAGGTCAGGATGATTGAGGATTGTGTGTGTATTCCTGCTAGTGTGTTTGTGTTGCGTGTGTGTGTGTGTGCCTGGTAATGGTGGGTGGGGGCACTCAAGGTCTCTCTTCTAATCAAATCCTTGCCAGTCGCTCTGTTCAGAGTCGTACTCCAGCTCTGCTCCCACACAGCGCACTCCCTCCAGCAGCATCGGGGTACCATGGTGGCGGTCTGCAGGAGAGAGGGGCGGAGAGATAGAGAGAGGGAGAGAGAGAGAGAGAGGTTGAATGAGAAAAAAAAAAAAAACGGCAAAAGGGCAGATAGAAAGGAGGGAGAGCAATAAAGAGATGGATAAGAGAGAGAAAGACAGAGGAGAAGAGGGAGGGGAGGAGGGAGATTGACATGAAACAGCGTTACTCTTCTGTAACCAATCCCCCCCCCCCCCCCCCTTCCCCCCCAGCGTGCAGACTGGCGCTGCAGTAGTGGTGTTGGTCAGGCAACACAGGGAGGCTAAGAGGCTTAAGATCCTCAGTGCCCTCCTGGCCTCTGTGCTCACAGACAGCACTGCCCACAGATGTTCAGAACTGCACTATGGGAATGAAACACTCTCACATGCAGACGCATCCCCTCCCCCAACCCCAGCCCCCCCCTCCCCTTCCCTCCCCTCTGCCCCCAACCCCAGCCTCCCCTCCCCTCCCCCAGCCCTCCTCCCCTTCCCTCCCACCTGCCCCCAACCCCAGCCCCCCCTCCTCTCCCCCAGCCCTCCTCCCCTCCCCCCCTCCCCTCCCCCAGCCCTCCTCCCCTCCCCCAGCCCTCCTCCCCTTCCCTCCCACCTGCCCCCCTTCTCCCATCTGCTGACAGGAACGCATATTTCAAATTCACAACTGCCACTCTTAGTTTAGAACTATCCAGAAAGAAAAAGAGAACAAAATTATAATAATGGAAAACCAAAATGCAGGCTGAAAGCAAATTCATTACTGGTTAGTTCGAAAGACAGAGACTGCTAGACACATTTAGATGTTTACTGTCAGGACGAAGACACCAGGGCGTCTACAGCACACCACTTCAGAATCAGAATGGGGGTTTATTCGCTATGCAAACATAGAATTTACTTTGGCAGGAATGAGCAAACATAGAACATAAATGTGGCCTACTAATAAAATGAAAATGAATACAATGTAAAGATACACTGCAGATGTGGTACATATAGACAAGGAATACAAATGTTACAAATAATACAAATGATGCGAGTAGTGCAAATCAATTGGTAGTGATTTGACAAATACTTGGTAGTGATTTGACTTGTACGGAAGCTATTATTAAGCTGATCTACTAATGCTTGAACAGGTCCTTAGCCACCAAAGGGGGGCAGTAGAACCCCATTGAGTGCACACATCCCCCCACCCCCATACACACACATCATTCCTGCAGATTGAAGAAGAAGAAAAAATAGGTTTCATAATGACATTTAAAGAATAGACCTCTTTAGCAGTGGCTGACTGTGTCTGTGTTGAGTAGCAGGTGCTTTCTGCTGCTATTGAACGTTTGAACACAAACAACAACCACAACAATAATGTTTGTTTGTTTGTTTGTGTTGGATGCCTCTGGTCGGAGGTTCTTACCCATGACTCTGGCGTGAAGTTTGACCCTGATGCTCGCGTCCTCCTTGGTCTCACTCACCAGCATCACCTCCTCACAGAGCACCCCCTCCTGGTGAGCCACGAACTCACACGTCACCTGTAGACCTCCTGGGAGAGGAGAGAGGGGAGGAGGAGAGAGTGAGGGGAAGAGGAGAGCGGAAGAGAGAAGGGAGGAGAGAGGGGGAGAAGAGAAGGGAAGAGGAGAGGGGGAGAGGGGAAGAGGAGAGGGGAAGAGGGGAAGAGGAGAGCGGGAGAGAGAAGGGAGGAGAGGACATGAGAGGGGGAGGAGAGGACATGAGAGGGGGAGAGAGAAGAGGAGGGAAAGAGGAGAGGTGGAGAGAGAAAATCATTAAGGAGGAGGACAGATTGAGAGAGAAGAGAAAGACAACAGAGAGTAGAGAGAATGCAGAGATCAAAAAGAGGAAAAAGATAGTCAGTATGAATGGATGAGAAGAGGAAGGGTTAGGAAGGAGGGTAATGAAGATGAAAGGAGAAGAGAGAGAGAGACATAGACAGAGAGAGACAGAGAGAGACAGAGAGAAAAGACTGAGTGTGTGTACTGATTAAACCGAGGGATAGACAGACACGCAGTCAACCCACCAAGGGAGCTAACAGTTAACCACAGAAGAGGAACACTGGGAGGTCATTAAACATTGCTGAGTGGATCATAAATATTATACACAAACAGACGTGCTCGCTCGCACGCACACAAACACACACACCAGCAGGTCATGAGAAGGCTATAGAGATTAAAAGGCTCAGTTCCGTTCTAGGAAGAGTGTGTTGTAATAGCGTGAGGTAGGTGATGAAATCCAGAAACGAACTACATTTACCATCATGGAACATTTCAACACTTCCTTGCTTTCAAGGCAGGTTCACAGCTTAAGGTTGGTTTCTTTCAATCAAATCAAGGGTGAAGATGATGCATGCAGTTATTATTTTCCAACTGGTTCTGTATGTGATCACAAAGAAGTCTAATGGCCCAGAAATGCGAGAAGAAAAAAAGAAAGAAAAATAAAATGGTAATGTGGTTCGAAATATCGTTCAATTATTAATCATACAAATAGCTGGATAATGGATAACTAACCCAGTGCAATTTAGACCAGAATGTCGTAGGCCTACATCATTGGGCACTGATTGGTCGAGGACAGGGGGAGGGAGCGGGAGGAAGAGAGGGAGCCACGGAGGGAGAGACCTACCGTCTGCTCCTGGGGATACGTCTGTGATGCGGAGGTGAGGATTGGGGATGGGGGCAGGGCACACATCCTTCCCCAGGGAGGGGACCTCTGGCAGGGTAAAGATGATCTCATACTTGTGCTGGGTCTTCAGGAAGCCAACCTGGGAGAGAGAGACAGGGAGTGAGAGCAGGAATCAATAAGAAGAAAGGGAGAGAGCAAGGAAGAACGAAAGAGTCAGAGAGACAAGGAGAGAGAGAGAGAGAGACAGGGAGAGAGACAGGAAGAGACCAGGAGAAAGAGGCAGGGAGAAAGATAGGGGGTCGGATTGGAGGATGGAACACTGCGAATCATGAAAGATCTATGACATTTGGTCTCTGGAATGTTCTTGATATATGCTGTACGTTCAACTGGACACAGCGAAGGATCTGGCATTGAGAAGGATCTCAAACATGAAAGTGAAACGCACAGCAAACAAACAGCTGGAGGCGAAGAGGATATCAAGAAAGAGGGAGAAAGAGCCAGAGAGGGAGAAAAAGAGATATAGAGGGTGAGCAAGCAAGCCAGAGAGACAGAAAGAGAGAGGAGTGTGATTGAGCGAGCAAACCAGAGCGAGACGATGAGAGTGAGAGAGAGAGAGAGAGAGAGTGAGAGTGAGAGTGAGAGAGAGAGAGAGAGAGAGAGAGAGAGAATGAGCGAGCGAGCCAGACAGTGGCAAGGGAGCCTAAGATAAGCTTCAGCTATTCCAGCAAGAATCGTAAGCACAAACAATCCAGCCGCCAGCTCACAGCTCCCTTAATCACTGACCAAATAGACAGACAGGGAAGGCAGGACAGGAAGCAGATGAGTCAAGCAGAGGACAATGTCAGAACTAGAGGATAAATCATGCAGCGATGTGGAACAGGATAGTTATGCCTTCTATTCTTCATCCCACACTCTCCCACCCTGTCAAAACTCTTGAATGTGCACTCCTCCTACTCCTCCTCCTCCTCCCCACCGCCACCTTCCCCCGTCGCCATAGCAACCCCCCCCCCCCCCCTCCTCAGTTCCAGCACACGGGCAGATACAGCAGGCCAGCGGACCCCCGGTTCCCACTCCAGGGCAACGGAATCAAAGAGGGCCTTAGAACCGTACACACCCACGCTCCCTGCTGTCCTCGACACGCTGTGATTGCACAGTTACTTGATACAGACACACACGGCTGAAACTAGAGTGGCTCTTGATTCTTATGCACACACACACACACACATTTTATGTATGCACTATGCACCCACACACACTTATGCACTCTGTCTACAATGCGTCTGATGGCAGTTCAGCCTGGAGTTTATGTACGGTTTATCCTGAGAAGGGAGGGTTTTAGATGTTGACCAATCACCATGCTGCTACGCTGCCCTGTCTGGTAGTCTTACAGGCCACAGGCCTTCAGCTACCTGGCTACTGCCTGTGGGAACAAGAGCCTGTAGAGAAGGACTGAAGGAGTTCAAGTCAACGCTGACATCTTTATGGTATCAAGATTTAGAAATGGGGAATGAGAGAAGGCGTGTGAATGGGGTTGAGGAGAGAAGATGAGAGGAGGGGTAAGAGGAGAGGAGGGAGAAGATAAGAAGAGGGGAGGGAGAAGAGGAGGAGAGAGGAGTAGAGGAGCTGACATCTTTCTCTCGAACCTTCAGGCCACATCCAGCAGATTAGCCCAGATGAGAGAGAAAACGTTTGATCTTCATAGTCACACAGTTTAAACCAATTACAGTTATAACACCCGGGTGGGGGGGGGTGAGGGGTGAACTTAACCCTGGGACTGGCTGTTCTGGGGGGGGGGGACCAAGGACAAGACACTGAACCTCTGATGAATGAAGCTGATGGAGAGTAACATCATGGAAACCATGATGACAAACCCTTAATCCAACAAATAACAAGAATCAAACATCACCTTGACCAGGAAGTTGCCATCGGGCTCCGGGATCACCATGACGACCGAGTCGTGCAGTTTCTCGTCAAAGTGCACGTGGGAGGAGACAGCCGACGCCTCCTCGGAGAAACGCACGCCCCCCGTCTTCTCAGTGGATTCTGAGAGGAACAGAGGCAGAGCAACACATCTTAGTACAGTGTCATACACACTAGTACAACACACACACTTAGTACAACACACACACACAAACACACACGGTCATTACGTTAAAACCCACTGACAGGTGAAAGCCTGGATATAGGATTGCAATCTCTTGCAAACACAATGGAATACATGGAGGCAGTAATTAGTTAAATCCAAGCTGGCACCTTGAGAGCTGCAGGAGCCTCTGAGCTCTAATCACAATCTTTTATCACTCGCAGTAGTGTTCTCATATAGGAGGGGAAGAGGAGGGGGGAGAGAGCGAGAGAGAACAGGACAGAAAAGGGAATAGAGTGAGGGAGGGGGAGATGTAGTAAATCTAAACAGAAAGTTGACAGCATGTCGACATATGACAGCACCTGTAGTCAACACCTGAAAAGGTATGGAACAAGAGTGGGCTTGAGGCAGTGGAGGAGAGAGAGAGAGAGAGAGAGAGAGAGAGAGGGAGAGAGAGAGAGAGAGAGAGAGAGAGAGAGAGAGAGAGAGAGAGGGAGAGGGGGAGAGAGAGAGAGAGAGAGAGAGAGAGAGAGAGAGCGAGAGCAAGCTTGGACTTGGAGTTGGAGTTGCAATAAACCCCAGCTCCATTTCCCAGAAAGAACCAAGATGAACAGATATAAACACGTCTAACCTCCACACATCCCAACAACTCTGCTGTCTGTGTGACTTTCTGTTCCTGCTGCTCATTCCTCGATGACAAGCAGACGTTTATTTAAAAACACAGAGCAGAGGTTCCTGTGAGAATATGAACTGTACTTCTGTTTGGTCTGCAATAAGAAGCAATATTTTCTTTCTCGTCTCAGTCTAAGTCTTGCTTAGTTAAATATTGTCTAAACGTCTTGACTTGACATTATTGCTCAAGGGTTTTATTTTTTCCAGACCCTTTGTGTGCTCAAGTGACTTACGATAACAAAATTGATTTACAATCAAGTTTTCAAATGTCATGTTTTTCCATTACGTGTGACTGTTATGCCATGACTTACATGTAGATGTATGTGTGCACAGCTGTGTTTGTGTGGGTAGATTTGTGCATGTAGGTGTGCATGTAAGTGTGTGTGTGTGTGTGAACTTTGTAATCATGCCATGCACCTCATCACCACCACACTGCCACACTAACCCTAACACAATTACAATGACCAATCAGCAACGACCCTGACAGTGTTGACTGTATCTTTGGTAAATGACAAAGATACGTTGTCAATCACTAAACATACTTGTATTAGCTCCATGGGCGACCATGAGTGATTGGAAGGGAGGTTGCGCAACAGTCAATATGCACAGGATCAAAAAAGTTAGGAGGATATTAAAACTGCAGATAGAGATATTAAAACTGCAGATAGAGATATTAAAACTGCAGATAGAGATATTAAAACTGCAGATAGAGATATTAAAACTGCAGATAGAGATATTAAAACTGCAGATAGAGATATTGAACCTGCCTGAAAGTGAGTTAAGTGTGAGAGTGTGTGACACGCACGGTTAGTTCAGTTGATAAGGCTGATGCCGTGGTCTCTCACACACACACACACACACACACAAAACGGTCAGAGGATGCCAGGTGTGGTGCTTTCTGTGTCTCATTATCACAGGACTGAGAGACCAGAGCCCTTTTAGACAGGCCAGATAATCCACATTTTCTGGCCAGCGGCCCAGGCCACTGAGGACAGAGGAGACGAGGACAGCAACTAGCCTGCAACCCAGTCTCTCTCTCTCAAACACACACACACACACTAGCCTCAGTATCCTGCAGCCATGTCAAACAACAATGCAATAAAGAGGTCATCTCTCTCTGTCTCGTCTTAGCTCTCATCTTTTCCATCAGCTTCGGGTGAGGAGGTTTTCTGTCTGTCTGTCTAACTCCAATTTCCCTCACTCTCTCTCTCCCTTCCTCCCATTTGCCTCCTCATGCCTTATTCTTCCCCCTCTCCCTGCCCCCACCCACCCACTCTCTCCCTCTCTCCCTCCTCTGCATTTGACCCCTCTGTAACACTTTATCTTGTTCTTTCCCTCTTCCTCCCTTGTGTTTCTCTCCAGAGAACCAGAGGCTGTTCCCAATGAGGCTGAACACTTTCAACAACAATCTATTGTCAAATCGTTAACTTTCCCTGACAACCATGGTAACTGCCTTTGTAAACTACAGACGTGTGCACGAGTACCTTTCAGCTCCCCAGATCTCCCAGTGTTGAATTATCTTTACCCTTGTAGGGAGAAGAGGGAAACATTTTAGAAATACAGAAATTGAATCATCCTTAATGTGCATCCACATAGAAGGTCAGTTTAGAGAAGGTTTCAGAAGTGATTGCCCCTGTTCAGTAACCTAATCAAAGGCAGGACAAAGACACAGGCATTGGTCTTTCAGAGCACCAACAAAAGACCCAAGCTCCACCTGGGGGTAGGAAGCAGGGGGGAGGGGCTGTGACACGTATTAATGACCCCTACAAACACAAACATGTCGGGTCACATCCTGGCATCTTATCTGGTTTCTCAGAGCTTCCAGGTCACGTTCCTGTTCACTCTGTCTTTGAGGAACACAAACGATCTCTCGCAACTAGACATCATTTCATTTAGATGAAAACAAATGAAGCCTTTGGCACACAGGGTCTGAAACAAGATCTCCTGTCCTGCTGCAACAAATCCTCAGGTTTACACCCAGATAACACCAAAACTCCTCGGCCGTGGCGTGATGGTAAAACCTGCACAACAGGTGTTTTAGGCTCTCCTAAACACCCATCATGATCATGTGTGTTGACCAGTAGTTTAACCGGTAGAACAACCTGGAATTCAACAGCAGAGCAGCAGTTAAGTGGCCATGCAGCCCGTCAGTGAATAACACCATCTTGATAAGAAGCCACATGTTATATCCTGAGAGATACAGAACAGCAGAACCTGGGTAACTGATCTAGACTGTGTGGGCTGAATAACGATGAAAACTTCCTGGGTGGAATAATACAATTATTCTAAGCATTCTATCCCTATGCATACGATGTATGAATTTTATGATTCATAGCAGTTGTGTGATTTAGCTTCTGTCTGCCAAAAATGAGGTCCTACACAAGCCTCATACTGGAACAGTCATAAATTTGCAGGGAAAAAGGTAAGAGTTATATATTATATTGATACGCTGACTCTCTACTAAAATCCATTTGTTTAGGTTGTAGAAAGACTGCATTCCGAAGGCCCCAAATGATGGGGGAGGGGGGAAGGTCAAAGGTTGTTGGTTTCTCAGAGCTCTACTAGAAACAAATCAGCTAAACCGTTCGACGTTTACAAGAAGTGTGGAGAGTTCAATACTTACTCTTTCTGGCTGTAGCCATGTTCACACAGACACATAAACAAACTACAGGTGTCTGCTCCAAGTCCCACTGCTGCTCACTGAACGCTCATCTCTGTCTGCTGCGCCTCAAACACACCCTGGAAAACCTAAGGAAGAGGGGGGGAGGGAGGGAGGGAGGAGGGGCACACACAAAAAAAAGGGTTGTTATCACAGATCACCATGGCTACAAAGAGGGGATAGATTACTCAGTTTAAGCAAGTAAGGAAGGTGCTGGGTTATCTTTTATCTGAAATGAATTCAGTCCTTTTCCAAAGTGTTGGTCAAACGTTCATGATGACAACTTCACTGTTACTCGTATTTCAGTTGAGGAGGGGCGGGGGGAGGGGGGGGGGGATGGGCACCTAATGACATCGGGAAATGAATGCTTCGTGATCCTAAAGCAGGCGGGTGTTTCTCAGAGTTAATCTGAGCCCCCAGTTTAGCATGGAACAGGAACACAGCCCAGATGTGCTGTCCTGCAGGGAACGTATGTACTACTGGCAGACACTCAATAAAAGGGTGGAGGAAAAAAAGAAAAACATTTTTTAAGAGGATTAGAGATCAAACTGGACCTTTGGAATCAGACTAACATGTAGGTGAAGAGTTATAAAGGCCTCAGGCTATGGATGCAGATAAATGGAACAAGTGCAATATTTGAGGAAATTGAACAATAGCTGCCGTTACAGGATGATAAGACGCACGTTCTAAATTAGGATGAGAAAAAAAAAGCGACCGTTTGATTTCTCACTGTCCAAGACTGAGAATGAATCTGAGGAACTGAGAGTCAAGGGACTTGATCTGTAAGACATGGGGGGGGGGGGGGGGGGGGGACAACGGACAACGGACCTGCGAATCGTGACCGTTCCCTATTTGATCTCAGCCAGTAAAGATGCTGCAGAACAGGACATGGACAGTGAACCAGAGAGGGTTCAGTAAAGCTCAGCTCTGGGTATAATATCGTCCCAGATCTCTTTCTCGCTCTCCATGTCACAGCCCAGTGTAATGTGTCACTGATCACAGGCTAAGCTAAATGGGTCACTATCATTAGAAAATACCACAGGGGGCTTGTAGACATACAGGCTAACCAACCCCCTAGTTCTGAAAGCCCAGCAAAGCTGACTGCTTATAGGATGACAGACATGTTGGAGATGGTATTAAAATTGATGGATAGCTGCATCATATCCACAATGCATGGATACTTATGGCACCCAAACTAAGATAAGAACATTCTTTATTGTTCCCCTAGGGGGAAATTGCAGTCCACAATAGCAGCAGAGCACAGCAGAGCACACAGAGTGGTAGGGTAAAATATACAATAAAGAAGATACAACGAGTTCATGTGAATGACCGTTTTGCCTGAGGCTCTGGCTGTCTGCATAAACGTCATTAGGTAGTGAACAATCTGAGGTTCAAATTATTAAAAGGCTATTTAGGTGTCATTTTTCTACATTCACGGATTTTAGGGTCTTGATATTGAAATACTGCGAACGATTATTGATGCAAACTATGACAGAGGTCAGGGCATCGTCGTTAATGTTGGTCCATAAAGCCTAATTAGAAGTGGACATTTAGGACCGTGCGTCTCTGCTTGAAATGACTCAATACATTGTGGTCCATCGATCATTTTCTTAAACACAAACACCATAGGAACAAACTTAATCCTTATTTAACTCATTATATTCAATGCATTTTGAGTAGCCAATTAAGATTGGAAAAAAAACCTGACCGACACGACTTCGTGGAGCACACACTGAAACAAAGTTAGGACCAAGTTGATTAAAGTAAATGGTCAAATTTGTATCTTCAACTTACCTCGCAGTTCAGGATCTGTAAACGCTGTTTTAGGCCACAGTACAGTATCTTGGGTGCTGGAGTCGAAATGTGTAGTTTATTCCGACCATCTGCAAACCTTCACTTCTGTATCCACCTCCCCTTTTAAAACTACACATGTGCCAGCTTCCGCATTGGAACACGTGGTTTGTAACCTGTGCAGACGTTTAGAGAAACTCGATCTGAACTAATTTCACTGTTTGTATCGTAATTGAACAGCAGACGTTTAATTCCCTTCGAAATGACTCAGCAGCTATTAGAAATAGCCCACATACCATCCATGTATACTAATGGTTGGTTTCAAAACGGGAGTTAGACGCTCCCAAAACAAGAACAGAAATAAGAGTTATGTCGCCATCTGGTGGTGATTCTACGCGGTTACGTTTTCAAATACAAAGCTTTGTTATTAACTTGATGTAACTGAAAGTAGGCAACTAGCTTTGCACCAATAATGCAGTTATTGAAAAAGTAAAAGACAAAAAAATATCTACACAAACACAGTTAATCTTGTATTACTTACTTGATGAATAATCTTTGGTTATTTTGGTAAGAAATGATCCCTTATTAGTCCCCTAATGGGGACATTTCACATAATCCATAATCCACTGGGTGAACACATGATAATTAATATAAATGACAATTGCATAATTTATCTAATAACACATCCCCAATAAGAGAGAGAGAGAAGGCCTATCACCTGTCAGGTGTTGATGGGTGTTGTATAATCTTTTTCAACCTCAGTCTAGCAAATATTGCACAATTAATCCTTTGTAAACACCAAATAAAAAACATAGTGCTTGTCACATCTTATACTACATGTATGTGTGTGGAAGTATCCTAATAGACAGACTCTTCCTTCAGTTCGATATATTTTTTAAGTGTCTCATCCGGGTCTTAATCTAATTTAAGGTGCGCAATAGCTGTTATAATCTCAATTTCGTAACACTTGGCACATCACTAGTATAGATAGTTCAACTAGAAATTGAATCCATCGGTTAAATGAGAGTACGGTAGACCGAACTTTAGATAGGCTAGGTGTTTCAATAAGCAACTGAATCGTAAAACATAACTATATGAAAGAAATGTTTAAAAAAAATAATGCCTAGTTGCTTTTACAATACTCAACTAGCAAATATAGGGTTAGTTTAATCAAAGCCTTGGCATCTGACGCTGTCATTTTGAGGTCCATGTCCTTCAGGTAAGGGTTGACCTTCCAAAAAGAATCAAGTTAACTAACTTCAAGTTATAAACTCATAAATTACAACTAAAACACGTTGGTAATTATATCTAGTGGCTTCAGAGTTTTAATTTACAAATTTTAACTTATCTACTCATGCTTAAGTGTTATGACGGCCTAGCCTAACGACCACGCATGACTGGGAAAACCAGGCCGTTTTAACAGATTATGACTAGATAAGAGTTTAAATCGTGCAGACACATTGTTTTAGCATCAAAACCATTATGGAGACTGTGTAGGTTATTTTTGCGGAGTTTTAACGTTAATATATACATTTCGGGGGTGGGGGTAGGGGGTGTTCACAAGGGACACGTGTAAGGGGCATGGTGTTCGGCCTTGCAAAGCCTGCACGTGCAGCCAGTTTTCACTTTTATGGCCCTACAGAAATACTTGATGTTTTCTCAAATGTAATTTAATCTGTATGCATATTAATTTCAGTTTTTATGTGATTACACATTGATTGTTCTGTATAGGGTATGCAGCTACCTGTGCAAAGTCCAGACCTCTGCATGCAAAATGCCGTTGAACCAGCAGTTGATGCGTTTGCCGCTACAGAAAAGGTTATAGTTTTAATTTCGAAATGTGACTGGATGGTGTTTGCTAGAGTCAGTAGAGTTCTGTAGGCCTTTTGGACAACATATTTATTAGAACATTCTAGATCTGTGGCATAACATAATGATATGACGTTCATGTTTAGGATTTTGTGCATAGTAATAGAATGTAGCACATACTTTCTTAAAGAGATCAAGAAAAACAGCCAACAGATGCCCGGCTAGCTCAGTCGGTAGAGCATGAGACTCTTAATCTCAGGGTCGTGGGTTCGAGCCCCACGTTGGGCGCAACACTTTTGACCCATAGGTTTATTTTGATTGTCAAAAATCTTGCCTTATTAGTTTTAGATGTGTTAATAAAGTATTTTTGTTGTTTATGTCATTACAACTGCTATAATTACAACGGTCTTATTACCAGCTTGTAGTTCAACACAACAGGGCTTTCATACTGTCTCAGATCCTCCCCAAACACCAATGTTTGTTTGATAATGCGTAGAAATAATGACTGCCTTGTGCTGTTGGCTGTGTGAGTGTTACATTGTCAAGTCATGGTGTTGACCAAAGGCTGGTGAATTAAGCCCACTCAGGGATTTAAAGCTTTTTATTGTGGAAGGTTGGGGTATTTAAGTAATCTTAAATAAACTTTTACATGAAGCAGGCTTGAATATATACATTTCCAACAATAGTTTTTTACTGAGTGACTAACGCACCACTTGTTATCCTCCCCTCCCCCACCCAGTACAAGACTCCCCTCATCCAATTATCCTGCATCAGTTTGTTGCTTTCTTCTGTCACTGGTTATATATTGAGAAATAAACTGTATTTTTTACAGAAGGAAAAGGAGTAGCGTCCCTGGGTGGACTCGAACCACCAACCTTTCGGTTAACAGCCGAACGCGCTAACCGATTGCGCCACAGAGACCAGGTGTCTATAATGCACTGACCTTTGGAGGAAAAGAAAAACCTATGGGGTGGTTAAGAGGAAGAGAGGAATGGGCTTCTTGTGAACGTTGAACAAGACAATCTCTTCCTTAAGGTGTCACCAAGTCTCTGTGGCGCAATCGGTTAGCGCGTTCGGCTGTTAACCGAAAGGTTGGTGGTTCGAGTCCACCCAGGGACGCATTGTTTTCACAAAACTTCAGTTTTACATCCTACATTTAGTTCAGTATTTAAAGCAAAAGTAACATTACTGGAGTGCTGTAGCTAGTATTAGTATTAATACTAATACACATGAACCGCATGACCTCCCAGCATTTTGTCAAAGCAATTCCAGCCTGTAGTGTGTTTAAATAAATGCAATAGTCCTATATTTAGTGCTGCAGCAATACAAAATAAAGATAGTTTTTTTTAAGATGGCTGCAATAGTGCAAGATTGAGTGCTGCAGCAGCCAGATGCAGCCTAAAATGGACACATTGTACTTGTCACAATTGTATTTATTTATTTTTTATTGGGGATGGAAATAGTGCTATATTTAGGTATTTCTTTTTAAGGGCCTGGAGTAGTTTTTTCACCCTTATGTCAAAAAAATATATATATTTATGTAAATGAGTAATTGTAAATACTTGATAGGACATCATGAAAATACCCAGAAAGACCAGGCAGAGCACAGCTGTCTCTGTGGCGCAATCGGTTAGCGCGTTCGGCTGTTAACCGAAAGGTTGGTGGTTCGAGTCCACCCAGGGACGGTGAATTTTTTATTTTTATTTATTTTTTCCTCTCTTTTTTCGTCTTTTAGACATTTTCTTGACCAACTCTTTCTATGTGTAGATATTGACTAATCAAGACTTGAAAATGATAGGTAGACATAAAATACCTTATCGCTGAGGCTATTGGTATCTCTGTCTCTGTGGCGCAATCGGTTAGCGCGTTCGGCTGTTAACCGAAAGGTTGGTGGTTCGAGTCCACCCAGGGACGGTGAATTTTTATTTTTGTATTTCTTGACCAAGTCTTTGGTTGTTAAAATTATGTACCGGATCAAGCCTCAAAAATTGGTTAGTTAGACAGGAAATACCTTACCATTGCGTAATGTGCTATCCTGTCTCTGTGGCGCCTGTAACTGTGACCAACTCTGTGTGGTTACATATATTAACCAATCAGGGCTCGAAATTATAGTTAGAGAGAAAACTCCTTACCACTGTGTGGCACGCATCTCCGTCTCTGTGGCGCAATCGGTTAGCGCGTTCGGCTGTTAACCGAAAGGTTGGTGGTTCGAGTCCACCCAGGGACGAGGAACTGTTTTTCCTTTTTTTGGTATACCTTTTCCTGACCAACTCTGTGTCCTGTTCTGATACTTTCATGATTTAAGACATACAAATGATACATGGTTAGACTCGTAACAACTTATTACTACCTAAGGTGACATCCTGTCTCTGTGGCGCAATCGGTTAGCGCGTTCGGCTGTTAACCGAAAGGTTGGTGGTTCGAGTCCACCCAGGGACGTGGTGTTTTTTTAATTTATTATCAATGTAAATTTTTTATTTACATCGTAAAACACAACATATCCACAACATATAAAATTCTAGGTCATAAAAAATGTAACATTTAAAAAAAGCTGGGAAGGACAATATTAAGTGAGAAACCATAGAGTGAAGAGGCCCGTGCAAATTGTACTTTTCTGGTTCTCACGTTTCCCCCACTCCTTTATCCCTCTGTGCACTCTTCTAATCTTTTACCTCACACCCTTAACCCTGTGTGCTTTTAAGTATTCTGTATCTGAATCTGAATCTTCTCACCTTTAAAACGACAAAAGCGTTATCCAAAGCGATTTACAAGACAGAGCTTTGCAAAAGAGCATCGGTCACTGAGCATAACAACGTGATAGACCCCAAACATAGCAGGCTTATACCTATACCTATAGTATTCAAAAAGTAAAAGGTGCAGTCTACAACATGCAATCCAATTATTGTATCAGATCATTTATCAGCTACAACTTTCGTTACTTACTCATCAAAACTTACTGTCATTGTATTTCGCCGGAGGCTAGACTGTTAACCGTTTCCGTGTATTTTTACATGTGGAATGAGGATCGTTACCCACCGAACAGAAAATATTTCGTCCCTGGGTGGGCTTGAACCACCAACCTTTCGGTTAACAGCCGAACGCGCTAACCGATTGCGCCACAGAGACGTTGGGGCGGCAGCCAACACATGTACAATTTTTCCTGCAACGCGATAGGGAACGCGGCCATGTGAAAGGAAAAGCGTCAATCAAGTGGACCAATTAAATTCCTTTTTAGTCTATGACGTCGAACCAATAAGAATCAGTTGCCCGGCTAGCTCAGTCGGTAGAGCATGAGACTCTTAATCTCAGGGTCGTGGGTTCGAGCCCCACGTTGGGCGGATACTTTTTCAAGTACCATGTTTCATTTGAGACCATATACTTTGTTTAGGATTATATGTATCTTTTTTTTATAGATCATAGTTCATTTTACATAAATACTTAGGTTTATGTTAGTACACCCACCATTATGTTGGTTTGAATATGTTTTTTTTACATTTCAGCATTTCTCAGTACTGAAACTGTTGGTATACAGTAAATGTACAACCATGCAAGTTCAAAAAAGATGCGCCCAACGTGGGGCTCGAACCCACGACCCTGAGATTAAGAGTCTCATGCTCTACCGACTGAGCTAGCCGGGCAACGCTTAGAATTGATATATGAATTATTAATTAAATCTTGTTTTTAAATAAACTGTTAATGCTCACTCTAAGCAAATAAACATATGGGGTTACATTTTTGTTTTTGTTTTACGATAAACCTACACGGCTGTGGAAGGTCTGTCTCTCCTAAAGATAAGGAGTTACATTATTTGCCTTTCCTAATTGTAAATAGCTTTCTGAGTTGCTTTATTTGTGTTGTATATAATTATTTTTAAGTCTGGGCCTCCCTGCTCAGACTGCTGCCCCCGCGACCAGGCCCCAGATAAGAGGATGGATGGATATAATTATAATTATTTTATTGTTTCCATTATATTTGGTTGTCTCCATTGTCATGAACAGTATCGAATTTTATAAAACAATAAATGCTGTTGCTAGTTTGCTATTAATTACAGGGAAAAGGTGCTATGGTGCACTAATAATGCCAGGAAGAGGAGGGAAATAAAAAGAACTCTTCATTTTTAACACTTCATTTTACATCACTTCATAAAGAAGTCAAAACATTAAAAAAAAACAGGAAAACTTAATATCAACAAACTTCATTCAAGTTTTTATAGTCCCAGTCCTACACTGTAGACTGAATTCTCTCAGACTCGGTCTTAAAAAGCAGCTATGACAATCACTGAACTGTTATCATAGGAAATAAACACATTCTCATTAAAACTAGTACTAAATGTAATAAAGAACTCGTGCAGTTGCAACAGTGACAGATCGTGACGATGTTTGTGTGCACAAGTGTGCCTAAGAATGTAAAATCGTTTGTGTATGGGTGTGAGCGTGTGTGGCATGTAGGACAAAGTTCTGCATTGGTTATCCAGAAAAACGAGGTCCCCTTTAAATGAGGTCACTTTCACAGAGGCAAAAAGATAAGGAGTTGAATCATCCCCCACTTAACACCATGGCAACTGTTGCCACTTCCCCATCCCACAAGTCATCAGTCATGATTCTGTCCCTCTGTCTGCGTTCCGGAACCTTCCCCGTTGTTCCGGTTCTGTCTCGAGGACTCCAGTGCTAGCTGCATGCCCCAGATGCTGAGAGGTCTCATGTACCCCAGCGAGCGGTAGATACCCTTCTCACAGTAAGCCTCGGGGGTCTGGAACGCCATGCCCAGCCTCTCCCACACGGTCCTGTAGCAGCCCTCCGCCGTGTGAAGGCCTTCCACCAGCATGCCCTGCAGGACAGACATGCGGCCACACAGGTGAGCTAAACAAAAGACCACTAGTACGGTTTGTGTTCCCAAGATTGTAGCCAGCGGAGGTTTATTGTCAGTGCCTGTAGGCCATATTTGCTGTTTGAATCAGATCAACTGATAATAAAAGGTGGTGTTTGCTCTCCAAGTCTGGACTGAAACAGGATGTTGACACATCTGGCACAAGAACAGGAACACACCCTCACACAAGAACACACACGCATGTGTAACCCACACAGGCAAACACACGAATGCAAACACACACTCTCTCTTTCTCACACACGCACACTCACCTCCTGGATCATAGTGGCCGCCAGTCCGTAGACCACCCCCACCCAGACTTCATCCGATTGGACGCTGGAGCGGTCAGGCACGCCATTGGGCCTCATGCCGTTGACCGCGCCCATCTGCCCGCCCGCGAATCTCATCACGTTCAGATCAAACACAGACTTGAGCGCTGTGCGGATCTTCTCCTTTGGAAACGCCTGGGGAAACAAGCAAGCAAGAGAGAGATTATTTAGACGTTTGTTCAATCATTACTTATGCATCCCCAAAGAAGGTAAAAAAACAGTTGTAACAGTTCCAGTGTCTATAGCTGCTGTTCCTAGTGTCAGACATTATCAGTTTGGTCTGGTTCTGTGGTCTACCTGACCTGATAATCTCCGTCTCCCAGGCCCGACGCTCCCAGGAACCACTGACCGGCACACTGGTCAGACATCACACTGTTGGACAGGTCACGACCTCCACTGTCGTAGTTATAGTACTTGCCTAGAGACAGCAGAAGATGTTGTACCTCAGCATCAAGTCAAGGAAGGGGGTACATGGCTTAGGGATGAAGGGTTTGACCTCAGCTAATGTCGTAGCAGGTTTGAGCAGTCTTTGCAGGTCAACAAGGATGACAAAAGTTTGCTAAATGCCAAATGAACATGCCCTTGGTTGACGAACCCTGAACGTCTCCACTCAATGCTACTCTGCTGGAGTCTCTCTAAAACGCTGTCTCTTTACAGAACCTCAGCACTTGACACAGCGCTGTGTTCCCCAACGCAGTCCTGGTTCACTCACCGTTCCAGAGCAGCTTGTCATAGGCTGTGCTGCCCCGGTCCAGGATGTCTCTGTACCGCAGGAAGACCGCCTCTTCTCCCAGCAGCTTGGCCATCTTGCACATCACACACACTGCTGCCAGCCACAGGCCCCCACAGTACGCGCTGAAACACACACACACACACACGTGTCAAAAGACAGGGGTGAATCCTTGAACCTGTACGATCAGAACTCTCAAGTCGACAGGCGACATCTGACCACAAGCAGGAGAGCGCCACGTGACCAAAACACACAACAGTGCCTTTTGAAAGATTAGACGACCGAAGCGAGTTAGAAACAGGCAGATGAAAGACTGCTATTCAAAACTTGTTTATAGCAACACATTCAAGCCTATGAGGTGGTGAGGGTGGGGGTGGGGGTGGGGGTGTAGGAGGGGGGGGGGTGTGGTGAGTGTTTGTGAGGGGGGAGGGGGGGGTGGTTCTGAGGCTATAACCTCGGTCACTGTAGTCCCAGGAGAGCGCTAAGGAAGCAGCTAAAAATAACCTGACTCCTTCCCTCTGTCCTTACAGGACAGGATGTCAAGTCAGACTATTCATCTCCGGTTTGTCTCCTAACCACATTACACACGGCATGTTCCTCCCTCGACTGTGCATGAGTTCGTCGCCCTACTGTAGATCCGTGGCACGTTTAAAGGATTTGTAGCGTGTTTACAACGTTCACACGATGTAAATATTAAACGACCAAAGCGTTTACACCGAAGGTTATTCAGGTGTTTGTGTCTCTCTCTTTGTCATACCTGGGTCCAGTAACAGCCCAGCCATCATAGGTCTGGTCTGCATAGCCCGAGTTCTCGATCAGCCCATCACCATCCTCATCAAATTTCATCTCTGATTCCATCACCGCCTGAGGGACACATCCCAAAACAACACTCAAATACTCAGAAAACCCCTGTCATCTATACCAGTGGTTCTCAACCCTGGTCCTCAGGGCCCACTCTCCTGCATGTTTTCGATGTTTCCCTGCTCCAACACATCTGATTCAAATGAATGAGTCATTATGAAGCTCACCAGAAGCCTGATAATGACAATTCATTTGAATCAGGTGTGTTGGAAGGAGGAAACATCTAAAAACATGCAGGACAGTGGGCCCTGAGGACCAGGGTTGAGAACCACTGATCTATACCATGATAAAAAATATATATTTTGGTCTTAAATAGTCTGGTACACATCTTTATTTACGATGTTGACACTAACATGTTATTAAAAGCCGCTTGATATAAAATCCTAGCTGTGTAGTACCTGGCAGACGGGCCACATGTCCTGCAGGTACTGGGAGTCCTGGGTGAGATGGTAATCTCTGTAGACGTGCAGGACGAACTTCAGGTTCAGGTCCTTCCAGTCAGCCGTGTCGTGGATCAGGTAGGCGTTCACTCGAACCCACGGTTCATCATCTGGGTGGGGGTGGGGGGGGGGGGGACGGTAAAACGATCAGTTCTCGTAAATGGACCTGGGGGGGGGGGGGGGGGGGCGTGTGGAGGATTCAACTTTTCTGAAGAAGTATTGCAAGATGGAAGAATTCGACCAGTGTGGTCGACTGTGTTTTTGATGCATGTTGGGAAGGGGGGGGTGGGGATGAGGGGGGGGGGCTGGCAGACCTGGGTCTCCGATGTCGTGAGGTACCACGTTCCTCGTCTTGACGGCAGAGTATCGCCCGCTCATCAGATGCATCCTCTCTGTGGGGTCATGCTGGACCACGCTGCCCGCTGGGTGGAAGGACAAACAGTCAGCGCCACCATCGATTCAAAGACATCCTGTTCTGTCTAGAACAAGCCATCCTGTTCTGTCTAGAACAAGCCGTCCTGTTCTGTCTAGAACCAGCCGTCCTGTTCTGTCTAGAACCAGCCGTCCTGTTCTGTCTAGAACCAGCCGTCCTGTTCTGTCTAGAACCAGCCGTCCTGTTCTGTCTAGAACCAGCCGTCCTGTTCTGTCTAGAACAAGCCATCCTGTTCTTCTAGAACAAGCCATCCTGTTCTGTCTAGAACAAGCCGTCCTGTTCTGTCTAGAACAAGCCATCCTGTTCTATCTAGAACAAGCCATCCTGTTCTTCTAGAACAAGCCATCCTGCATGCTCTGTTTTTGTTCAGTCTAAAGACTGAGACGCTTCCTACTCACCGATGTCATACTGCAGGCTGAGGGCCAGTTTGGGCCACAGCATAATAAGTGCAAAGGAAGCGTAGAAGTGCACGTCATACGTGTTGTACATCCTGTACTCCTGACCTGGAAGGGGGGGGGGGGGGGGGGGGGAAGGGAGGGTTATCACCCAGACAACACACACACCTCCTAGTCTCAAATGTATTCTTGTGTTTACATTTAGCCATTTATCAGACGCTCTTATCCAGAGCACCCTACAGCAAGTACAGGGACATTCCCCCTGAGGGAAGTAGGGTGAAGTGCCTTCCCCAAGGACACAACGTCATGTTGGCACAGCCGGGAATCGAACTCACAACCTTCCGATCACTAGCCTGACGCCTTAACCACTGAGCCACCCGCCTCCCAAGGTAATCTGCGTGTCACGGCAGCTCACCCTCCAGGTAGGCGAAGCGGCCGTACTCCTTGATGACGTCCGGCTGGGCGGGCAGCCCCCCGTCCTCGCTGCGAAGCCCCCCGCTGACGTCACTGTCCTCGGGCAGCTCGGTCCACACCGTGCCCCCGTCCGCCACGAAGTAGAGCTCGTTAAACAGGGCCGACTTGTACCACGAGGGGAGGGAGCTGCCACCACCCATCATGGACACACATCATACAAACGCACACACACACACAAACACACACATCATACACACAGACACACCATAAACACATCAATTATCAGGGACGATTACAGTAAATTGTACGTAAAATAATAAATAAAAAAAAATTGTGACATTTGAGCTTCATGGGGGGGCTTTAATAAAGATGAGGGGGTCTGTGGGCGCACCTGTCCTGCAGGATGGGCCTCTGCCACGCCTCAATCTTCCTCTCCCAGTCCCTGTACCTCATCAGGGCGTGGTGACACAGAGAGGGGGCAGCATCACCGCTCCTGCCAAAGAATCGGGTGTACCTCCTAGAAAACACACACACACAAATGTACACACATGCGCGTATTGTAAGAGGGAGCTGCAGGTATTCTGCAGTAAATATTTGCATGTTGACACAACAAAGACAACACACAGTTCTGTATCACACAAACATGTCTTCGGTGTGTGTGTGTGCGTGTGTGCATGGAACTGAAGATGGTATGCTCCAGATAAGAGTGTGTATCGCTTTCAGCAAAGAGTAAAGACGGTAAAGAGTGTATATTACCCAGGGGGCTGTGGGCTGTGTAACAGGAGTGTGTGTGTGTGTGTGTGTGTGTGTGTATATGGGGCATGTTGGCATACGCTAGCTAATGTATACAGACTTGGTGTCAGGTTAGCTATGCAGAGAGCAGAGAGAGGGTTGAGAGGACAGAGGAGAAGAGAGGGATGAGAGGAAGAGAAGGATGAGAGAACAGAGGAGAGAGGGTTGGAGGGACAGGGTGAGAGAAAACAAGGCCTGGAATGAGGAAGTAGAGGAAGCGAGTGAAAGATGAGCTGACAGAGATAAACAGGACACTCCAGAACGTTACAGAGACGAACACGGAGGAGACACAAGCCAGGACTGAATACCAGGTGCACAGGGTGGAGCAGTGGCCTCCACAGTGCTGATTTTCCAGTACAAAGCTGATAAAAAAAGAAGCAGCAGTGACTGAAGAGTTAGATCTGTTTTGCAAGGAGAGAGGCAGACTGCTGTACCTATCGTGTTTTCTCTCTCGAGAGCCAAAGGTGACAGTGGGCATGTCCCAGGCCAGGCTGAACTCCAGGGAGTTGTGGCCCTGAGCGGGCACCGAGCAGCCTGCAGCCAGGGCGGCCGCCACCTTCTCCCCCTTGGGGGTGGGAGGACTAGGGCCTGGAGGGGGGAAGGCAGAGAGGAGTCAGACTAGGAGGCTGGTGGGCACAAGCCTCTACTATTTCCTGATTAGTCCACCTTCAATACCTTGTGTTTACACTACTGTGTATATACTGTGTACATACACCCCCCACTATATATACCCATTCCACTCTGTACCCATGTTATTTGTACTTCCATGTTATTTGTATCATTTGTATTATTTGTATCATTTCTATCATTTCTATCATTTCTATCATTTCTATCATTTGTATTATTTGTATCATTTGTATTATTCGTTTATATGTATCATATCTGTAGTGTATTTTAGATTGTATTCATTTTTTTTTATTAGTATGCCACATTCTATGTTTGCTCATTTCTGCCACAGTGAATTCTATGTTTGTTAATCTTGCATAGCGAATAAACCCCCATTCTGATTCTGATTCTGATTCTGAATACATAATGGATCCTCGGGGTCCTATCACTTCTGGTAACATCAGGTTTGTCCCTCAGTATGTGAATAGGCAGCGGTTGATTGGCTGAGAATACTGACCCTTGGGAGAATCGAGCCGTCCATCAGTGATGAGGTCACTCCAAAGTCCGCTGCAGGTTCCTTTGGGGCTGAAGGCAGTCTGCTGGCTGATCTCCCTGTCGGACTGCATCACACACACACGTTAAGATCAGGGTTTGAGGACCTTCTATCCGGTCTTTAGATTAAATGAACCTTTATTTGTCCTCCAGGGTTGGAAATTGCAGTTCACAACAGCAGCAGGGTAAAGTATAGCACACAGAGTTGCAGGGTAATATAAAAATAATAACAATAACAATAGGCGGGCACGATACATTACTGGGCACCATAGATCATATCTGCACCTGCTCTCTGGCTGCCATGCAGAGGGTATAGGGGTTCACCGCGGTGCAGTGGTGCAGCAGGACCCCGGACACCGCCTCCCCCTCCTTCTCCAGGCGGAATGGTTCGTTCCAGTGACCCCCGCCCTTGTCGTCCTTGTGGCCCGACCCGTTGAGCAAGGTGAGCATGAAGGAGACGTCGAGGGGGTAGTCGTTCCTGTTCTCTACGTCCCACACGAACACTGCCACTGGGAGGCTGGAGTCCTGAGGGGGGTGTGTGTGGGTGTGTGGGTGTCTTTCATGAAGAAATGTTGGGAACAATGTTGGGAACATGGTTGGGAACGTCCGCTCACCTGATAGTCATGCGGGATGACGGGGGACACCTGTCTGCAGGTGAGGGTGACGTTCTGCCCCGGCAGCTGGTACACGGTCCAGGCGCGGGGGTACAGGGCGTGGTAGAAGGCGTACTCTCCACAGTAGCCCCAGTTCCAGCCCTGCAGAACAGGGGGGCGCTCCACCGACAGCACCTGCTGGTACACGGTCTGACCCCCCCGACGCAGACACACGGTGAACTGTGGACCGCAGAGGAGGGTTCGGGGGTAAAGAGAGGGAGGGGGGGGGGGCAGGGGGGGGGGGGCAGCTGTTGTCATCATTCATCACAGCATCCAGAATGACTTCCAGCTGGGACCATTCATAAGCCTTCACCATCCAACCTCATTTGCGTGAAGAGTACCTGGTTAGCTATGACCGTTTTGTAGTGGTACATTCCAGGATTAAGCTGCCACCTGCAGAACTCCCCCCGCCAGCCTCTCGTGATGGTACCTCCCCCTATCCCCCCCAGGGGCGCACCTGCAGAGGGAGAAGAAGCACTCAGAACACCCTAACAACCAATAGATGTGTTGGAAAACGTGAGGAAGGTTCTGACTGATGGTTTTACCATAGATCTGTTGTAGCGGAAGAGCCCGGAACATGTCAATGAAAGGAGCCTTCTTCTCCACCTGTGTCTTCTTGTACCACCATTTCAGATACCTACACACAGAGAGAGAGAGAGAGAGAGAGAGAGAGAGACAGAGAGAGAGAGAGAGAGGAGGGAGGGATTAGCACAAAAACCCATGAACACAAAAAATCCTAATTTCCTATGGGGCTCAGTCCACTCCTGTCATGCTGGTTTTCATGGGGATTTGTCAGGTCATCTACTGTAGAGACGATACCTATTGGAGTGAGTTGATTAACTGTCTGTTGATTCATACAGAGTTGATTCCTAGGAATGTCAGTTTAGGGCATTGGTTAGAGCCGTTAGCTAGGTTCCAACAGGTTGGGGCATTATTAGCTCACACAACCCTCAACCTTAAAACCCTCGCACAGCTCAATTCAAGCACAAACACACAAACACACACACACACACTCACAAACTTGAAATCTAGGGATTCCATCTCTCTTCTGGGGGTGGACAAAACATAGAACATTCCTGCACGGTCGCCCGGCAACTGAAAACATGGCGTCGTAGGCCCGCTAAGACATGTAATGTGTTTGAAGCTGTCCTTCAACACGTCATGTAGCACAGTACACGCGTGTAGAAAACAAACAAACAGAAAGGCTGATGTCTGATCAATAACTGTCATGTCATCCAACTGTGAAACTCCACTGTCATGTAAACAGCACAGAGAGAGAGGGAGAAGGAGAGGGTGAAAGAGATGCTGTTTCACCCCCCCCCTCTCTCTCTCTCTCTCTCTCTCTCTCTCTTTCTCTGTGTGTTGTGTGTTTAAATGCATACACAGCTGTTTCCCTGCGTTCAGGCCTCTGAACCAAAGCAGGACCAAACAGCAGGCGATTCACACAGAGAGAGAGAGAGACAGAGAGACAGAGAGAGAGAGGAGAGACAGAGAGAGAGAGAGAGAGAGAGAGAGAGGAGAGAGACAGAGACAGAGACAGAGAGACAGACAGAGACAGAGAGACAGACAGAGACAGAGAGAGAGAGAGAGAGAGAGAGAGAGACAGAGACAGAGACAGAGACAGAGAGACAGACAGAGACAGAGACAAAGACAGAGAGACAGACAGAGACAGAGACAGAGACAGAGACAGAGACAGAGAGAGAGAGAGAGAGAGAGAGAGAGAGAGACAGAGAGAGAGAGAGAGAAAGGGGATTGTCTGTCCAGAGCTCCGAAGGCTGCCACGGACTGACAGTTATGTGTGTGTGGGTGTGTGTGGGTGAGTTAGTGTGTGTCCTGTGTGAGTATATGTGTGTGTATGAGTTTGTGTGTGTGTGAGTTTGCGTTTGTTGATCTGGGTACATTACAGGGGGCATCCCAGAGATGCACTGTGAATTATTGATCAGGCTCAGTTGAAAAAGGAGCCAAGCTCTTCATGGCTGCAGAGTTTGACCAGGCGGGAGGTCCAGCCTCTTCACAGAAACACCCCATCACACCGTAGACCAGTCTAACACCAGAAACACCCCATCACACTGTAGACGAGTCTAACACCAGAAACACCCCATCACACCGTAGACGAGTCTAACACCAGAAACACCCCATCACACCGTAGACCAGTCTAACACCAGAAACACCCCATCACACCGTAGACCAGTCTAACACCAGAAACACCCCATCACACCGTAGACGAGTCTAACACCAGAAACACCCCATCACACCGTAGACCAGTCTAACACCAGAAACACCCCATCACACCGTAGACCAGTCTAACACCAGAAACACCCCATCACACCGTAGACGAGTCTAACACCAAAAACACCCCATCACACCGTAGACCAGTCTAACACCAGAAACACCCCATCACACCGTAGACCAGTCTAACACCAGAAACACCCCATCACACCGTAGCCCAGTCTAACACCAGAAACACCCCATCACACCGTAGACCAGTCTAACACCAGAAACACCCCATCACACCGTAGACCAGTCTAACACCAGAAACACCCCATCACACCGTAGACCAGTCTAACACCAGAAACACCCCATCACACCGTAGACCAGTCTAACACCAGAAACACCCCATCACACCGTAGACCAGTCTAACACCAGAAACACCCCATCACACCGTAGACCAGTCTAACACCAGAAACACCCCATCACACCGTAGACGAGTCTAACACCAGAAACACCCCATCACACCGTAGACGAGTCTAACACCAGAAACACCCCATCACACCGTAGACCAGTCTAACACCAGAAACACCCCATCACACCGTAGACCAGTCTAACACCAGAAACACCCCATCACACCGTAGACCAGTCTAACACCAGAAACACCCCATCACACCATAGACCAGTCTAACACCAGAAACACCCCATCACACCGTAGACGAGTCTAACACCAGAAACACCCCATCACACCGTAGACCAGTCTAACACCAGAAACACCCCATCACACCGTAGACGAGTCTAACACCAGAAACACCCCATCACACCGTAGACCAGTCTAACACCAGAAACACCCCATCACACCGTAGACCAGTCTAACACCAGAAACACCCCATCACACCGTAGACCAGTATTACACCACGTCTGCAGAACACGTCTGTCACCACACACCACCACTTCTCTACTTCATAGAAAACGACACTATTTCGATATTAGATATCTTAGTAGAAAATAGCTTCACGCTGTTTGACAGCAGAGACACACAACAGAGTCACATGGAAGCTTTCAAAGCAGACCATGTGGTTAGGTTGTGTTGAATAGGCCCTGAATGGGACCGGACTGTCAATGGACATGGGACTGGTAGTGGTCAAAGGTGTTTCCAGGTAAACAAACTCGGAGCTTCTTGATCTCTGCTGGAACTCAGAGGAAACCTGCTCTGTTCTGGACTCCCCCCCACTACATTCTTAACCAACATTCCACCCTCGATGGAACCAATCAATACTCAGCAAACAAACATTATCATACAACATGTCAATGATTAATGGTTGTCATGGTGACCTGTAGGGTAACTAGCGCCACAGTCGTCTCTCGTAGGATAAGCCTTCTTTGTTTGAGGACATGAAAGGTTGATTTTGTACTGGAGGGTAAACTTTGTACGTGAAAAAAGATCATCTGTTAGATGATAAGATAAAAAATATATATATATATATATATATATATATATAAGAAATATAGGGTGAAACCAATCCAGCCCAATACTTGATGCTGATCCACTAGTGAGACAGGTTTAACTGCTGTGTGTCTCAGCTGTTCTCCTGCTGGAAAACTAACCAGACTTGATCTGCTGTTAAAAACAAATACCTGAGCTGGAGGTTCCCCTGGGAGAGCATAATAGGAACGACGAAGGGTGTATATCCCCACCCTCCCCACATTGTAAGGTGTCATCCGGACTGTAACCGATCCCTTGCTGCGATTTGCGTTCATCGTTTGTGTATGAAGACATATCCCAGTCCAGATGTAGAGATGAGACACAGGTATTCCCTGTGAGGTACAGGTTCTGGATCACAAGCTCCCTTAGGCAGGTTATGAATTTGGCCAAAGCGTGTTCACTCTGTCAACAGCATAGATGCATCTGAACAGGTTAGCTGGTGTGCGGGATGTCACCGAAAACAATAGCTTTTATTTCTTTAGTTCAGCGGAACTTTAGTAAGAAAGCGGAGGTAAATGAGAGTTATAGGACAACTTGTCTTGTATGCAAATTCATGGGGAAGGCAGGATAACACCTTTTTTTTTTGTGCAGTTCTGCCTCTCACCTAGTTTAGGATAAGAGGGGAATAATTGCCATATTCCCTGTGTAAAACACAGTCACCCAACAGGGACCACATTGCTCTAAATTACAGATTAAAACAGTAAAAAGCTGCTACAGCTCCAAGGCTGACACCTGTGATTCAACTCTTCCACTGTGCGGTGGAGCAGCTTCAGGTGATCTGTTAGGTGATCTTACCTGATCCCCAGTCCGATGTGATCCATGAGGTTTGACAGCGACACGTCTTTCGCTTGGAACGGCTTCCTCTTCTCCTTGAATTCGTGTGCGAGGCAGATCCTCCAGCCTTCTTTCGGCACTTCGTAGCCCGGTTCGGTGGACACGTACCGGTCCATGAGGTCAGATGTAGACTTCTCGGTGGACCCCATGTTCATATTCCAGTGTTACCGCCAGTGAAAGAGGAGCAGTGCTGTGTAAAACTGGGAGTCTTTTGTAATAACCAGTGCTGTATGGAGCCAACACCCCTCACACACACAGTACAGGACAATCAATCAGTCCTGGGTTACTGGACTGACAATTTAAGCAAAAGAGCTTTGGTAGCTTATTCATGTAAGAGCTTTTGAAGTATTACTCATTTCCCCATTTGTAACTGGTTAGATTCACTGTTTTAGTTTAAGAACTGGATACACAGGTGAATCTAGTGAAGAGATGTCCCTTTATAATGCAAATGTATTCAGAATTTGGGAGGAGCAACAAAGGAAAACTTGGGAAAACTTGTGCAATGTTCTTCTTGACGTCGTTACACGCATGTCATGATCATGATCTCTCAGGTTGTGTTTTTCCAGGTGAGACAGACAGATCAGTAGTAAATCTACCTCATGCACATCTGCTTCACTTCTATTGTTGGTGCTCGGATGGCTCTTTGACAGCATCCCCTGCAGGTGATACTGACAGTTGTGGTTGCAGACTGATGACTTGAACAACAGATGTTTCAAGGGGGACACTGCGGCTCTTCTCGCTCAGCTTCCCCCCTCCAGAGGCAGACAGGACCCGCTCAGCTTCCCCCCTCCAGAGGCAGACAGGACCCGCTGTTCTGATGCCAGACTGCAGTCAAACATCCGCAGTTTAGCTGGGCTGGATGACCAATATCTACCACGAAAAAAAAAACTAAGCTAGCTAGCCAGAGTTAGCAAGAAATATGAGTCTGACAAGTAACTCCGGGTATGATCAGCGTTTACAAATGGACTATTTCACAATATAATATAATCTAATCTGTGGCCCGTAAATCCATAAAGTCCATAAAGTCTGGTCAGTCGCCATGGAAATCAATGACAGTTGTTTCAATTCGGACCGAATTCAACTAATCCTCCGCCTCTGACGGACTGAACCAACTGGCGCCGGGAACGAAGGGGAACTTTCCGATCCTTATCTCTTTTGCAAGACGTAATTTCTGCCACCACTTACACTTATTTATAATTATTATACTATCACTACTTCACTTGATAATTTATTTTCTAGAAGAATATAGACTGTTATTTATGTCCCAAATATATTTTGAACAACAGCTACACTCCTTTCCGTTGAAACATTCCCTGTTTTACGCCAAATGTGCCACGGAGCTTGTTTTGGATGGCCAATAAAACATGTCTCCAAGATATATATATATTTTTTCGTTGGATTACTTTTTGTTTCAAAATGATTAAAGATATAAAACGAAAATTATCCAATGAAAATTGTGGACATTATTTAATGTCCTTCTTCCAGTGCATTTCCAAATGGTCGTTCATGCAGAATGGTCAAACTTTGTAACCCAGGGTTTAACTTTTGTCGTCCACCTCTAAAATGAATGTTTTGTTTTTGTTTGCCAGGATGTGTTGAAGTTTAGGATCTCCGGAACCGAGAAGAAACTAGGACAGTTTTTATTTTACATATTTATTTTGTTGTAAGATCTTCCTCTTCTGTCAGTGGTTTCCAACTTACCAACGTAAGTCATATCTGCGGCGAAGGCTAGTTCGTAATCAATATGGGCAATAGTGAGCTAATCTAGCTTGTTAGCTTGATCATAGTAGAAAAGTAGTCAATTGGATCAGCGGGGAGCTAAAAGGTTACATAGTGAAAATGAGGCTGTTTTATATTTAGCACCATAGTAATGTTTTCAGTGTTGTTATTGGTTGTGCCACTGTGCTGCTTTAATGCGGCGATCCCAGCCTATAATAACCCCAAACAACACTCCATGCAAATGGTCACATCCGAGTTAGACGAGAATAGAACTTTCTAATTCAGACAAATTGATTTGGGTTGACTGATGATTACTGATGACTAGACTGGCCTGTGTATTATTCTGTTTTTACTTTTCTGTGTGCAGATGATCGAGGTGGTGGCCTCCATGGCGCGAGGCCCGGTGTTCCTGGCTGGAGAGGTGATGGAGTGCCTCATCACCTTCACCAACCCCATGTCACACCTCTCCACGTCTGCCAGCAGGTAACAGCAGCCATCTCCCTGTCTGTCTCAGACTTTCTAGATCCTCACACAACATTACCCAGAAATAATAATCACCGCAATGCAAGTAAACACAATATTTTCATCTTTTCTGTGCTAGTGAGATGCTGGCATGGGCCAGCGCCCAGATCCATTGCCAGTTCCACGCTAGTGAGAGCAGAGTGGCTCTTCCAGCCCAAGGAACCAAACAGGACGTCCAGGCAGACAGTGGCACTGTTCTGATCCCCAGCAGAGGTAAGGGAGGGGTGGACAGAAAGGAGGAAGGAGGAGGAGAGTGAAAGAGAGATTGGGACTGTAGATGAGTTATGGATATCTTTAAGAATATACTTGGTTATATTTGATTTTGTTAATCATAACTGGTTCTAACAGGGTCAGTGAGAAGGTACCATGTCTTCTCTGGTTCTCCTATAAAAGGTTCTAGTCAGCCTTCAGAACCATACCTTCACCTTTGTACAGCATTGGTCCATTTGCTTTCAGATCATATGACTTGGCTGCTACTGTACAAATCTAGTCTGTCTGAGCCGAGAGTGTAGAAGTCCTTGTGATGCAGATTAGAGGCCTAAGCAACGTCGCCTGCTCTCAAAGGGGGTTTTCTTCCAAAAACTTGGCAACCACTGCCAAAATTGCTCAACTGACTTCTCTCATTGTTTCTCCAGGAGAGCGAGGGCAGTGCATGCTGGACACGCCACCCAAGATCCTGTTCTGTGACCTGCGCTTGGACCCTGGAGAGAGTAAAACCTGTGAGAACGCAGCTCTGGTTCTCTGTGACTGTCAGGGTTGAGATGTTTCTCAACTCATATCACCACACTCATACTTTTCATACTCAGAACGCCTCCCAAACACACACACACACACACAAATAAAACATACACATACACACACACCCACCCAAGCTTATATGCCCCCCCCCCCCCCCCCCCCCCCCCCCCCCTCACCTCCCTCCTCCAGACTCCTACAGCGAGGTTGTACCCAGTGACGGGCCCCCAAGTTTTCGGGGTCAGGCGGTGAAGTACGTGTACAAGCTGACCATTGGCTGCCAGAGGGTCAACTCTCCCATCAAGCTGCTGAGGGTTCCCTTCAGGGTGCTGGTCCTGAACGGTGAGCTGACCTGTCTGTCCTGTCTGACCTGTCTGTCCTGTCTGACCTGTCTGTCCTGTCAACTCACACACAGGGAGACACAAGTCATAAACCCACCAAACTGATAAACATTAAACAGCTTCGATTTACATGTTTTTTTGTTATCGATTTCAACTGCAACTATCAACCGATCTGTGCGCAACAGCTCCAGGCACACACCCACTTACGTACTACGTGGTAAACATGTTGTTTTTGTCCCTCGTGACTCACTGTAGGCATGCCAGAGCCCCCGTTCCCCCAGGATGAGGAGGTGGCCCCCTCCAACCCCTTCCTGGAAGAGGAGGAGGTGGGCCGCAGAGACGCCCGGCCCCTGGAGAGGGCCCTGGAGATGCTGATGATCACCACCTCGCGCCGCTGCCCCCGTAAGGCCTAGTGTCCGCCTGTTTCTTTGTCCGTTTCTGGCTGCCTGCCTGCTTGTGTGGTGTGGAATCCTGTCTGTCTGTCTGTGTGTATCCACCTGTCTGTCCCCTCTCTAGCCTGTCTGTCTGTTTGTAATAATGTTTTTTGGCCACAGTATATCCTATACTGTCTGACTGTTTTCCTTAAAACGGTGCTGCTTATGCATCATTGCTCAATAGTAACATCATAGAATTTGAAAGATTCATCAATGACCTTTGACCCGTGTGTCTTACAGACCTATTCAACATCACCAACATGAGAGGGAAGGTGGCCAAGTTCTGCATCTTTAAGACTGTATACCGGCTAGGGGAGGACATCATCGGCACATTCAACTTTTCAGAGGGCGATATTCCTTGTTTGCAGGTGAGTGTGTTTTGGTGTATAATGTCTTTTAATGTGTCAGAACATTAGACATTCACTTGACAAGATGATTGAATAAGCGTGTGTATTATGTTCTGTGTGTGTTCTCTGTGTGTTGTGTTTTCTCTGTGTGTGTTCTCTCTCTGTGTGTGTGTTGTGTTCTGTGTGTGTGTGTTTTCTCTGTGTGTTCTCTCTGTGTTTGTGTGTGTGTTCTCTCTGTGTGTGTGTTTGTGTGTCTCCCTCAGTACTCTGTGAGCCTGCAGAGTGAGGAGGAGATCCAGCCTCTGTACCAGCGGCGGCCAGGCCAGCCCCTCAGTACCACAGGTCACGGGCGTCACCTGGAGTCCTGCCTCCACACGGCTTCCAGCCACTTCTCCCTGCCCATCCCCCTGAACGTCACGCCAGGCTTCAGCACAGACATAGGTCAGCCTCCCTCTGGGCCCGCCACCTGCTCACCATCACACCCATGGCTGGGTGTCTTTGGGCTGGAAGGGTTGGTTTGGGGTGCAGGTTAATCTGAAGCCGATGCTGCATCTGGAAGAAGTTCATAAGAACAAGTTAAGATCAGAAGATAAGATAAGGAATTCCAGTGGCAGGGTAAAATATACAATAAGAGATACAGTAAGATACACGATTTTTTTTTAAATATAATTAAAAAAGTAAAGTACAATACACATCCTAAAGCGTTTCCTCTGCAACCTACCAGGGAGTACAACCTATAATGAATGTCCAGAGGCTTATATGTATTTTACAAGCTATCTGAAAATGTCAGACTTTGTGGCAGCGTATGTACTGCTGAATGTTGTCTGTTCCATAGGAATGTTGATTTTCCAGTGTTACTTGTTATTTGCCATTGCATGACAGCCCAGTACATTTTTATATTGAGTAGGTCTTCTAGAATCTGACCTGTGTATTAACATAGCCAATTTACATACGCTAGCATGCAGCACCATGGTAACGGATGCGTTTGAATCAAGACTTTCTTTGTTCACAGTGACCTTGAGGTGGAAGCTGCACTTTGAGTTTGTCACCGCCAGAGAGCCAATAGAGCCGCCCACCGTGCTGAAAAACCAATCGGAGGTCACCGTGTGGATGGGGGCGGAGCATGTGGACGTTGACACTTTCAGTTGGGATCTTCCAATCAAAGTTCTCCCCACCAACCCCGCTCTCGCATCTCACGTGTCCCAATTTTCAGGGACCAACAGCATCAATATTTGACCGTGTGTGAATGTGTGATTTTGATGTTTGATATTAACTGACCCTCCTTTTGCTGTGTGTGTGTGTGTGTGTGTGTGTGTGTTCGTGTGTTTGTCTTAGCGAGGCGTAACAAGTTCTCAGCAGAATAAGAATGAATGTCAGGGACAAAGGACAGTTGTATATGCAGGACAAAGGACAGTTGTATAAGCCGAATCATGCAAACCTTTTTTTCATAAATGGAGAGAAAGAATCTTTTCCATTTTTATCTCAGTATTTTAACACGTATGTTATAGCGTGCATCCTTCTGTGTGCACGCTCTCTTCTCTCGATGACCGAGAGCTGACCAATGTAAAGAGTCGTTTTTACGTTTCTGTATTTATTTCTTGTGTAACTCCATTTTCAAAACCTTTTCATTATGTTTTTTTTTTGTTTTTATAGTGAACTGTTTCACACAATCATGAAAATAAAAGTGGTGGTTTTGAATTTGATGAGTAAAACCAGTGCGGCGACTGGGTGATTTCAATCAACACATGTCCAAGAAATCCTTTTTGAAGGATTTTATTTTTGAGGGAAAGTTTAAAGCAATACAGAACAGGATCCTTACCCAAGCCATAACACTGTATATATATATTACTATTGCTGCATATATTTACAGTAGTGCATCCGCTAATAAATGAAGGCTTACTGTATGTCATACATGAATTTAATATTCAGTTACGTTCTGAGGACAAAATGGGTGTTCCTCCACTGAGAACCGCTATAGACTGAACAAGCTCTATCGCCAAACAAAACACAGAAGAACTGCCAAGCCCATCCTCTCATCCCCCTTCATTATTACTAACCTTCTTAATGCATAAGGTTATGTTCATGCGATATACAGGAAGGGAGGAATTAAGCTGTGGTACATAGACAAGCAGACAGAAAGGGAGAGGAAGAGAAAGCTTCATTCTGTTCTATCGGTTCTGGGAGGTCCGTCTGTCTCCCTGGGCCGAACAAGGCTCCTACCGGTTCCACTCCCCCAGGGGGAAGTTGAAATGCCCTCCTTGCCTGGGGTCCAGGAAGTTCCCCTCCCCGGGGGAGCAGGGGAGCCTGGGGTCAGCGGTCTGGACCAGGGACACCTTACAGGTGAGCATCTCCACACGCACCTCACACCACGAGGGGAAGTCCACAGGGCGATGCACTCTGCATGGGGAGAGGAAGGAGAAAGATGACCTGAGTTCTGGTTCTCTACTGGATGAGACAGTAGTGTGTGTGTGTGTGTGTGTGGGAGGGGGTCAGGCATCTCGGTACTCACGTCTCACAGCAGCCCACCCCTACTGGGTGCAGACAGGTGCACTGGAGACAGCCGTTCTCCATCCAGGTCTCCCCTAGAGAGTAGTGCTTCCCCTCATAGACACACAGCGCTGGGATGGAAACAGAAGAGAACGCTCCCAATGACTGTAGGAATCCAAGCCCGACAAAAAGCCCCAGCTCAGACTATGACTATGACGATCCCCCTCAACAGTCTCCTAAACCATGGTACAGCCCACAGACAGGGGCTGGCCTTGGCAGACAGGGATCTCACCTCTGGAGTTGAAGTGACACTGCATGGGTGCTGCGGAGCCGGTGGTCCACAGCAGGGTCCCCATCAGGAGGGTCAGCGCCCAGGTTCTCACAGCGCTCTTCTTCATCATCATCCTCTGTTGCTTCCTCCGTTTCTGCTTGTCCCTCTGCGCTCCTCACACCTTCATATATATATCCTCCTCCGGATCTTTACGAGCGCAGGGGGGCAGGGGTGGGTCCGGACGCCCCCGGTTCGGACGGGGATGGGATGCCACAAGGAGGGGAGGCGCGTGTGTGTGTGCTTGGGTTTGGGGGTGGTGGTGCTGGCGGTGGAGGTGAGGAGGAGGAGGAGGAGGAGGAGGGGAAAAAGGCTGTGTCTTGGCGCAGTGTTGGCACTCTGGAGATCACCATGCTGCGCTCCGTTGGGCATGACCCCCTAAAATGGTAGAAACACTGACACATTGGGGCGATGACTAAGAGGGAGGAGAGAGGTGAGAGAGGGAGGAGAGAGGTGAAGGGGGGGGGTGTGTGGAGGAGACAGAGGTGAAGTCCGAAGAGAACAAGTAAAGAGGATGCAGGAGGGAATGGCCGACATGGTCGGCCTGACGTGATTCAGACTTTCAGTGTTTGATGATTCAGTTTCAGGCCTAACATCCGGCATCCTTCTTCTTCAACAAGCGACACGATGTCAGCGATTAACCCACATGTGTTCTTATAGGTTTGTTCGATTCTCTACCCACCAGATGTGTAACTATGTGGTTACTAAGAGCCCTAACACGCAAACATGTGCGCACAGACACACATGCATGCATGTATGTATACACACGTATGCACTGGCCTACTTCTTTCACTGACCCCTATCTGCCTCCTTTGGAAGCTAGAGTGAGCTCATGTTGATGATGTCATGTCGGTGTCTCCACACTCTGACCTCATGCAGGTTTTATCCAGCAGGACGACCCCGGAGGAGCAGACACACACACACACACACACCATACACACACACACATACACCATACACACACACCATACACACACCATACACACACCCACACCATACACCCACACCAAACACACACACACCATACATACACACACACCATACACACACCCAGGTGAGGACATATGAAGACTGGATGTTTGGGAGGAGGAAGCCCATAAAAACAGGATTAGACTTTTATAGAGCCATGGCACAAGGTGTGTGTGATGTCTGTGTCTGTGAGCGTGTGTGTGTATGTCTGCGAGCATGTTTCTGTGTGTGTGTCATTCTGTGAGCATGTCTGTGTGTGTGTGTGTTGGTCTGTAAGCATGGTTGTGTGTCTGTGAATACATTATGTGAGAGATTATATTTATTTGTATAAACAAAGGACATCCACAGGTAGTTTCAGGCCTAGATGTCACGTGATCATGCGACACAACGGGAGGTCTGAGGTTGCTAGCACAACCATGGCAACGCTCCCTGAGCCTAAACAAAAACATGAGCTCATCTTCACTTTCACTATCAACTCCTGAGCTCAGAGATCATAGGAAAAACCTGCAATGAGGGAGTGGATCATCTCAGAGAGAGAGAGTGAGAGGGCGGACGGCTCCAGGGCCTCACAAGGCTGGTTTATGAGCGTGTTCCCTCATTTTCAAGCAGTAGTCAAACAGTGTTGATGGGCCTCTCTCCCTGGCCAGGGCTGCTACCACATAGAGAGGAATGTCTTTTTCAGTCTGTGTGCTAGAAATGACTCAGTTGTCCCTCTGTATCTAAGCCGATATTTCAACTTCTCCTCCCAGGAGTCCCTTGGAGCCTGTGACACCAACTCCTCACCGTCACCAACAGATCGGGGTTCACCTCTAAACCCTAAGCTCATGGGTCCAGTACGACTAAACTGGAGATAGATCGTCACCCTGTTCTGACGAGGTGTTGACTAGGGAGGTGTTCTTTTCCATCTTGTATATTTGCTTCGTGATGAAGTGCGTGTTGCGTGCACACCCCTCCGGTACTCCTGGGTGTTAAGTAATTGGTGACACGCGTGTGCGTTTATTGGTGACATTTTGACACTGACATTTCAGAAAACTGTCATCACGGTCGTTTTCTAGACTTTGCCGTGGATGTCATCCTCACCATAAACAGGTCTCGGTCTGGCTATGTTCATTAAAAACATTTCCTGGATGATTGTTTATTGTACGACGTTTAAGAAACGGTGAAAATATGCGGTGTGGAGGGATGAGGAAATGAGACGTCATGTTCCTGCCTTCCAGACTACTAGTCCCAGACGCTGCTGGTAACCACAGCAACCTCAAGTAACCCCTCCAATAGTTTACCGTTAAAAAACATAAAAATTACTACACAACGCTTTTCATCACAACATCAACACAAGAACGCATATGCATGCGACAGCAGTTTTCCAATATCCTCACAAACACACACCCCAGTGCGAGCCTGTTACCAAGTAAGCAATGGGGCTTGTCCATTTTAACAGCTATTTTAATAATGTGTGGAGTATGAGTCATCTGTCAAAGTTATATAAACTGTGGGATTCATAGAGGGGTCAGGAGGAGGGGATACAGCGGAGAGAACACCTAGTGGGGTGTCTACTTTTGCCATTGTACTTGAAACATGCTATGGTTAAAACACTGATAATATGTGATCTGATTGAGAATGCTTGAGAAATTGTGCAAAGCAAGACATTTTAATTAGGCGTCTGTCGCTTTAAAGTTTTACTTTAGACTCCGCCCCCTATCATCCAGGAAGACGGTTTACATTTTAAGGCTCGACAAATCGACCCTTGAGCAATGCGATTGACGGCGATGTGTCTTGTTGACATTTCTTCGGCTAACGATTGCTTTTCCCTGACACAAGCTTTCGGTTGTTGAGTTTGCTGACAAAAACACAACATCATGACCGGAAAGACGCTTTCTTATAATGTCATTACTTTTGAATCAAGGCAAATCCAATATTTGTTGTGATATTTGGGTAGATATATTTTCTAAATAATTTATAGACCATTGTTGTCCTGGTTTGACTATGCCAACTAGCTAGTTGTCTATTTAACAGACAGCTTTAATTCGGGCCTTGCTCAAAGCCCACTGGCACTGCTTGGATTCGATCTCCAGTTTTTAGTTTGTGTGTTATTGTCTTGAAGATGGAGACGGAGAAGTTTAACTACGTCTACAGCTGTGACTTGGATATCAATGTTCAACTCAAAATGTAAGTGGTTTGATCAGTACTATTCAAAGACAACCGGTCCTAACGGTTTGTTTCCTCGTAGATAGATCATTAATAACAATAATAATATGTCATCTGTGCAGCGGCTATGCGCGTGTCTCTTGCACACACAATACGTCGATAGACAAAAACTGATATTTTAGCACCTGGCTCTAACGTATCTCAGTAACGTTAGTTGTTTGTTGAATATTTACACAAGCGAGCTCGGCAACAGTATGACTCAACTATATCAGGCATAACGTGCCCTGCGAGGGCTCTTAGAACACAATCTGTTCGTTGTTGACATCATGCACATTCCACAGTGGGCTCGTGGGCCTCTCGTGACGACCGTTAACAAGCCCGAGCACCACCGAATGGCTGCAGTAAAATTATATTCATAATTCTTAACAAACCGTGCGGTGTTTCGCTGTTTTTGTTATGATCGGGGAATAAAATTGTCTTATGTCACTTGAGTTATCGCAACTGTTAACCTCAGGCAGTGTGATTTACTTATGACTTCATAAGTTAGCGCACTGACGTCATTACTCACTCACAGTAAACACCTGTCAACCAATAAAAAAAGAGACAGATGAACGCTTAAAACGTTAATTAAAAACGAATGTTACCCTCTATTTTCTGATCCACTGGCCTCATCTCTCAACCCTGACCTCCCTCTTCCCCCCTCTCTCTCCCTCCTCTCACCCTTCCCTCCTTTAGTGGCAGTCTTGAAGGCAAGAGGGAACAGAAGAGCTATAAGGCTCTACTCCAAGACCCAATGCTGCGTTTCTCTGGCCTCTACCAGGAGAACTGCTCCGATCTGTACGTCACCTGCCAGGTGTTTGCTGAGGGCAAGCCTCTGGCCCTGCCTGTACGCACCTCCTATAAGGCCTTCAGCACACGCTGGAAGTGAGTGGACAGGAAGGAGACGCACACACACACACTGTGGACAATAGTGAACACATCACTGATGCAGGATCTAATATCCAACAGTGTCTGTCTGAAAAGCATTTAAAGATTTTTTTTTCTTTCTTCAGCATTCTGGCTTTGTGACCTTTCGGCCCTCTCTAACACCTCCCTCCCTCCCTCAGCTGGAACGAGTGGCTGCGGCTACCAGTTAAGTACCCCGACCTGCCCCAGAGTGCCCAGGTGGCCCTCACAGTGTGGGACGTGTACGGGCCAGGCCGGGCCACGCCTGTGGGCGGAACCACCGTCACTCTCTTCGGCAAATATGGGTAAGTGACCGTGTTCATGTCAAGCAAGTATTCCATTTTGTTATTGTATTCGGACACCAGCTACAAGTGGGTGTCTCTCTCTCTCTCCCTCTCTCTCTCTCTGACAGAATGTTCCGGCAAGGCATGCATGACCTGAAGGTGTGGCCAGGGGTGGAGGGAGACGGGAGCGAGCCCACCAGCACCCCCGGACGCACCAGCAGCAGCCTGGCAGAAGACCAGATGGGCAGGCTGGCTAAGGTGGGCACTGAGGGGCAAGACACTGGGAGGGTGAGGGTGTGTGTGTGTGTGTGTGAGAGAGAGTGAGACAAGCAGAGCTAGAGGTTAGGTGGTAAAGAGCATATTTGATGGAGTGTGCTTGGTGTGTGTGTGTGTGTGCGTGTGTGTGAGGTAACCTCTTGTAACAGGGTGTGTCTAAATCGTGGTCTGTTCCAGGGCCCTGACCTGCAGATACTCAGTGATGTGAGTACAGGCTTTGGGAGGAGAGGCGGTGGAGACACTGGACGTGTGTCTGAATGCGTGTGCGCGTGTGTGTCAATACATGTCTGTCTACTCAGAGTCTCCCATAAGTGCTACTGGTTCAGCCACAATCTATTTAGCGATGTGCATGGATTGTCTCTGCGTGTGTGTGTGTGTGTGTGTGTGAGAGAAAGACAGATTACCCTGTGTTATTTCTCATCATTTAGATACGAGAGTAGCAAGTTTGTTTAGTTAAACTGTTCGTTTAATCTCTTTAGTCCTTTTACATTCAATGTTGGGCAAACCAAACCCAGTGTCTGGGATTGGCTGTAGTTAACTGAGCTACCTGGTGATGTTGGTGTGAACAGCTACTAACTAGGTCTACCAGTCAAGGCTTGGGGGGGGGGGGGGGGTCTGGAGTAATAAGAGTGCTTGTGCGTTCCAACACCCACACCGACTGACTCTCTAAGAGGATTGGCTGCTAAGTCCATCCATCCATCCATTATCTTCCGCTTATCCGGGGCCGGGTCGCGGGGGCAGCAGTCTGAGCAGGGAAGCCCAGACTTCCCTCACCGCACACACCTCCTCCAGCTCCTCCGGGGGGATCCCGAGGCGTTCCCAGGCCAGCCGAGAGACATAGTCCCTCCAGCGTGTCCTAGGTCTTCCCCGGGGCCGCCTCCCGGTGGGACATGCCTGGAACACCTCCCGGGGGAGGCGTCCAGGAGGCATCCTAAACAGATGCCCGAGCCACCTCAACTGGCTCCTCTCGACGTGGAGGAGTAGCGGTTCTACTCCGAGCTCCTCCCGTGTGACCGAGCTCCTCACCCTATCTCTAAGGGAGCGCCCAGCCACCCTGCGGAGGAAACTCATTTCGACCGCTTGTATCCGCGATCTTGTCCTTTCGGTCATGACCCAAAGCTCATGACCATAGGTGAGAGTAGGAATGTAGATTGACCGGTAAATCGAGAGCTTTGCCTTGCGGCTCAGCTCCTTCTTCACCACGACAGTCCGGTACAGAGACTGCATCACTGCAGACGCTGCACCGATCCGCCTGTCAATCTCACGTTCCGTCCTTCCGTCACTCGTGAACAAGACCCCGAGATACTTGAACTCCTCCACTTGAGGCAAAGGCTCCCCACCCACCCAGAGGGGGCAAGCCACCTTTTTCCGGTCGAGTAACATGGCCTCGGATTTGGAGGTGCTGATCCTCATCCCAGCCGCTTCACACTCGGCATCAAACCGCTCCAGAGCATGCTGGAGGCCCCGGCTCGAGGAAGCAAACAGGACAACATCATCCGCAAACAGCAGAGATGAGATCCTGTGCTCCCCGAACCGGAAACCCTCCGCCCCCTGGGCGCGCCTAGAAATTCTGTCCATATAAACAATGAACAGAACCGGTGACAAAGGGCAACCCTGGCGAAGTCCAGCATGCACCCGGAACAGGTCTGACCTATTGCCGGCAATGCGAACACAGCTCCTACTTCGGTTGTACAGGGAACGGACGGCCCCTAACAAAGGGCCCCGGACCCCGTACTCCCGAAGTACCCCCCACAGGACACCACGAGGGACACAGTCGAATGCCTTCTCCAGATCCACAAAACACATGTAGACTGGTTGGGCAAACTCCCATGAACCCTCGAGCACCCGGTAGAGGGTGTAGAGCTGGTCCAGTGTTCCGCGGCCAGGACGAAAACCACACTGCTCCTCCTGGATCCGAGGTTCGACTATTGGCCGGATTCTCCTCTCCAGTACCCTGGCGTAGACCTTACCGGGGAGGCTGAGGAGTGTGATTCCTCTGTAATTGGAACACATCCTCCGGTCCCCCTTCTTAAATAGGGGAACCACCACCCCGGTCTGCCAATCCATAGGCACTGTTCCAGACCGCCACGCGATGCTGCAGAGGCGTGTCAACCAGGACAGTCCCACAACATCCAGAGACTTCAGGTACTCAGGACGGATCTCGTCCACCCCCGGAGCCCTGCCACCAAGGAGCCCATCGACTACCTCAGTGACTTCAGCCCGGGTGATAGGCGGGTCCGCCCCGAAGTCCCCAGTCTCTGCTTCCTCCTCGGAAGACGTGACGGCAGGATTGAGGAGATCCTCAAAGTATTCCTTCCACCGTCCGACAACATCCCCAGTCGACGTCAACAGCTCCCCACCCGCACCGTAAACAGTGTTGGTGAAGCACTGCTTCCCCCTCCTGAGGCGCCGAACGGTTTGCCAGAATTTCCTTGGGGCCGACCTATAGTCCTTCTCCATGGCCTCCCCGAACTCCTCCCAGACCCGAGTTTTTGCCTCTGCGACTACCCGAGCCGCGGCACGCTTGGCCTGCCGGTACCGGTCAACTGTTTCGGGAGTCCCACAAGCCAGAACGGCTCGATAGGACTCCTTCTTCAGTTTGACGGCATCCCTTACTTTCGGTGTCCACCACCGGGTTCTGGGATTGCCGCCGCGACCAGCACCAGAGACCTTGCGACCGCAACTCCGGACTGCCGCATTGACAATGGAGGTCGAGAACATGGTCCATTCAGACTCGATGTCCCCAGCCTCCCCCGGGATCTGTGAGAAGCTCTCCCGGAGGTGTGAGTTGAAGATCCCTCTGACAGACGGGTCTGCCAGACGTTCCCAGCAGACCCTCACGATACGTTTGGGCCTGCCAAGTCTGTCTAACTTCCCCCCCCGCCAGCGGATCTGACTCACAACCAGGTGGTGATCGGTTGACAGCTCCGCCCCTCTCTTCACCCGAGTGTCCAAGACACACGGCCGCAGGTCAGAAGACACGACAACAAAGTCGATCATCGACCTTCGGCCTAGAGTGTCCTGGTGCCACGTGCACTGATGGACACTCTTGTGCTTGAACATGGTGTTAGTTATGGACATACCGTGACTAGCACAGAAGTCCAAAAACAGAACACCACTCGGGTTCCGATCAGGGGGGCCGTTCATCCCAATCACCCTTCTCCAGGTGTCACTGTCATTTCCCACGTGGGCGTTGAAGTCCCCAAGTAGAACAACGGAGTCCCCAGTCGGCGCACTGTTCAGTACGCCTCCCAAAGACTCCAAGAATCCTGAAGAGTCCAGCCTCTCTCAAGGATAATGGTTCCAGAGCCCAAGCTGTGCGTGGAGGCGAGGCCGACTATATCTAGCCGGTAACGCTCGACCTCCCGCACAAGCTCGGGCTCCTTCCCCGCCAGCGTGGTGACATTCCATGTCCCCAGCGCTAGAGACTGTGTGCGCGGCCCTGGTCGTCCGGGCGCCTGCCCCTGACCACCGCCCAAATCACACAGCACCGGCCCCTTACGGTCCTTCCTGCGGGTGGTGGGCCTACGGGAAGGTGGTCCCACGTCGCCTTTTCGGGCTGGGCCCGGCCGGGTCCCATGGGAAAAGACCCGGCCACCAGGCGCTCGCCTGCGAGCTCCCACTCTGGGCCTGGCTCCAGAGTGGGGCCCCGGTTTCGCCGATCCGGGCGACGTAACTGACTTCGTTTTATTTGTCATCATATGGGTTTTTTGAACCGCTCTTAGTCTGGCTAGTCACCTAGGACCTGTTTGCCTTGGGAGACCCTACCAGGGGCATAAAGCCCCCGACAACATAGCTCCTAGGATCATCCAAGCACTCAAACCCCTCCACCACGTTAAGGTGGCGATTCACGTGGCTGCTAAGTGTGCGTTCCAACAACTTGATTGGCTGTTGGCACCCAAACTGCGCTCTGATTGGCCGTGTGGTGACACCGCATGCTGGTGCTTTAACTTCGACTCAGTGGCTGTAGTTTTGGCGCTAACCTCTGTCCATCTCTCTTGTTACTCTGTCTCTGTTCCCTCTTCCCCTCTCCCTCTCTCTTCCCCCCCTCTCTCTTCCCCCCTCCCCCCTCCCTCTCCAGTTGACGAAGGCTCATAGACAGGGTCACATGGTGAAAGTTGACTGGCTAGACCGTCTGACCTTCAGGGAGATCGAGATGATCAACGAGGTGCATTCCATTTACGCTACAGTTCTAAACCATGTAACTGCTCAAACATGCACATCTCACAGTGTGAACCCGAATCAAGTGCACCCTTGCTTTTTTGATTTTCCACAGAGTGAAAAGCGCAGCTCCAACTTCATGTACCTGATGGTGGAGTTTCCTCGAGTCAAAACAGGAGACAAAGAGTACAGCATTGTGTACTACGAGAAGGTTAGCTAGTGCACAGTGCAAAACATGTATCCATGTGCTCGATGGATCGTTGGTGGGAGGGTCTGATTGGTTCATGTACTCACCCTGGCCCCTCCCACTTCCAGGATGGGGACGAAACCTCGCCTGTTCCCACCAGCTCTGATATCGTCAAAGTTCCAGACCCACAGATGTGCATGGTGGGTACCTACACACACACACACACACACACACACAGAGAGAGACACACACGTTCATCAGCTTAATCCTGATGATCAGTTGTCATCACGCTGGAGCGTGTGGAGGTGTAAAGGTGTGGAGCGTGAGGAGGTGTGGAGGTGTGGAGCGTGTGGAGCGTGTGGAGCGTGTGGAGGTGTAAAGGTGTGGAGCGTGTGGAGCGTGTGGAGCGTGTGGAGGTGTAAAGGTGTGGAGCGTGTGGAGGTGTGGAGCGTGTGGAGCGTGTGGAGGTGTAAAGGTGTGGAGCGTGTGGAGGTGTGGTTGACCTTGTGTCTCTCCTCCCCCGCTGTAGGAGAACCTGGTGGAGAGTAAACACCACAAGCTGGCTCGCAGCCTGCGCAGCGGGCCCTCAGACCACGACCTCAAACCCAACGCTGCCACCAGGGACCAGCTCAACGTCAGTGTCTCTGTTAGAGTGTGTGTGTGGAGAGTAGATCAGACCATCAGGAACCTCAGCTAGTGTGTGTGTGTGTGTGTGTGTGTGTGTTTCTGTATATTAGTGTGTGTTTCTGTATATTAGTGTGTGTTTCTGTATATTAGTGTGTGTTTCTCAGTCCACCCACAGCAGTCTCTGTCATATCTCAGATCATAGTGAGCTACCCTCCCACCAAACAGCTGAGCTCTGAGGAGCAGGACCTGGTCTGGAAGTTCCGATATTACCTCACCACCCAGGAGAAGGTTTGTGCTCTCTCTCACTTCCTCCTCCCCCATATCTCCTGTGTGTGTGTGTGTGGTGTGTGTGTGTGTGTGAAAGAAAGACAGAGAGAGAGCGCATCTGCTAAACTGCAAGATAGGCTCAACGCCTTTACATAAAGAAATTAGCTGATTTACCTGTGAACATGTTACCACCTGTGTGTGTGTGTCCATCCACCTCCTCCAGGCGCTGACTAAGTTCCTGAAGTGTGTGAACTGGGCGCTGGCCCAGGAGGCCAAGCAGGCCCTGGAGCTGCTGGGCAAGTGGAGGCCCATGGATGTGGAGGACTCCCTGGAGCTGCTCTCCTCCCAGTTCACCAACCCCACCGTCCGCCGCTACGCCGTGGCCCGCCTGCAGCAAGCCGACGATGAGGTGGGTGTGTGTGGGGTGTGGGGGTGTGTGTGGTGGGGGTTAAATGCTGAGGTTAACCAGGACCTGCCATCCTCCCCTCCTCTCTCGGTGTTCAGGACCTCCTCATGTATCTGCTCCAGCTGGTCCAGGCTCTGAAGTACGAGAACTTCACTGACATCCAGGGAGGGCTGGAGCCAGGCAGCAAGAGGGACTCGCAGGGCCTGGGAGAGAGCTCCACGCTGGGGGACCTAGACAGGTCAGCAGGGGGGTCTGGAGGACCACGGTCCAGCCTTGTACAGAAGAGGAACTCAGTGAAAAACGATTGGATTGGAAACTACCTTATAGCAAATTTACTGAAACGTTATGAAAAATGCTGACCTGTGTGTGTGTGTGTGCAGTTCTCAGGTCCAGACAGTACCTTCAGTACCCTCTCCTGCTATACAGAAGGGCAAGGAGGGAGCAGACAGCGAGAGCCTGGAGGTGAGAGAGGGAGATGAAGGGGGGAGACAGAGGGGGGAGACAGGGGGGGGAGACTGAGGGGGGAACCTTACTCAGGGAGAATAGAGAAGAATCCATCCCAGTTTGTGTTTCGTCCTGCAGCAGGATCTCTGCACCTTCCTCATCTCCAGAGCCTGCAAGAACTCAACTCTGGCCAACTACCTGTACTGGTGAGTGTGTGTGTGTGTGTGGTAATCCAATGTGTGTGCTTATATCTGTGTGTGTGTGTGTGTGGTAACCCGGTGTGTGCAGTAACCCAGTGTGTGCACACCTGTGTGTGTGTGCACACCTGTGTGTGTGTGTTAACCCAGTGTGTGTGCTCCTCAGGTACGTGATCGTGGAGTGTGAGGACCAGGACACTCAGCAGAGGGACCCCAAGACCCACGAGATGTACCTGAACGTCATGAGGAGGTTCAGCCAGGCTCTGCTGAAGGTCAGGCTGGAGCAGCGACACGCACACGCACACACACACACCCTGGTCCTCTGGTCCTCTGTTTAAACACACCTTCCCTCTGGGCTGTCCTCTCTCAGGGTGATAAGAGTGTGAGGGTGATGCGCTCCCTGCTGGCCTCCCAGCAGACCTTCGTAGACAGGCTGGTGATGCTGATGAAGGCTGTGCAGAGGGAGAGCGGCAACCGCAAGAAGAAGGTAGGACACACGCACGCACACACACTCTCTCTCTCAGTGGCTCAGAGTCCCTCCGTGTCGCTCCGTGATGACCCCATGTGACGTGGCGGCGCCCCCTGTGTGACAGACGGAGCGTCTGCAGGCCCTGCTGGCCGATAACGAGAAGGTGAACCTGTCTGAGATCGAGCCCATCCCCCTCCCCCTGGAGCCGCAGGTCCGGATCAGGGGCATCGTCCCCGACACCGCCACGCTCTTCAAGGTGAGACACCGGAAACACATCCTCCTCCTCCTCTTCCTCCTCGCTCTTCAATGCAACATCGTCCTCCATCTCCTCTGACATTCTCCTTCTAGAAGCTTCTGTCCTCTCTTTGACGTGTGGTTAAGAGCAGTAACCACAGAGCAGTAACCAGCTGTGTCCTCCTCCTCCGTCAGAGCGCTCTGATGCCGGCCAAGCTGATCTTCAAGACGGAGGAGGGGGCCATGTACCCGGTCATCTTCAAACACGGGGACGACCTGAGGCAGGACCAGCTCATCCTGCAGATCATCTCCCTCATGGACAAGGTTTCAACACGCGCACACACACGTTCTAGGGCTTGTATGAAGTCCACACATTCTAAATATATTTGCTTTTCCTCATAGCTCTTGAGGAAAGAGAACCTGGACCTGAAGTTGACACCATACAAAGTTCTGGCAACCAGCACCAAACATGGTGAGCACCGCTTTGGGTTCTCTTCATCTCTGGGATAGGACGTGTTCAACATGACCTTGTGACCTTTGTGTTGACCCCTTTCCAGGGTTCATGCAGTTCGTCCAGTCAGTTCCTGTGGCAGAGGTACTGGCCACTGAAGGTAACATCCAGGTAGGAAATGGTTCAACTGTTGCTTTATCTGAGATACTTCCTGAGTCTGAGGTTGTCAACGTCTTGTTTTTTACTTCAATATATATTTTGCTCTTCTTTATAGAGCTTCTTCAGAAAACACGCCCCTAGCGAGAAAGGGCCCTATGGCATCAGCCCTGAGGTGATGGACACCTACGTTAAGAGCTGTGGTGAGTGCTGTCCCTCTAAGGCCCTCCCACTTTACTACCGCTGGCCAATCCTATTGGTCAAAGTGTCACTCATGCAACCACGCAGTCCAATAGAACTGAGTCCAGCGATTTCTGTCTGTTTTTTCGTCTAACCCAGCTGGTTACTGCGTCATAACGTACATCCTTGGAGTGGGAGACAGACATCTGGACAACCTGCTCCTAACTAAAACTGGTAACACACACACACACACACACTAAGGATATACTTCACTTCCAGTTCCCTAGGTAAACACTCTCTCTGGATCTTTCTCCCTCTGTCTCCCTTCAGGGAAGTTGTTCCATATTGACTTTGGATACATCCTGGGTCGCGACCCCAAGCCCCTCCCTCCACCCATGAAGCTGAGTAAGGAGATGGTGGAGGGCATGGGGGGCATGCAGAGCGAGCAGTACCAGGAGTTCAGGAAGCAGTGTTACACTGCCTTCCTGCACCTACGCAGGTGGGACACACACACACACACACACCAGTAGTGATGTGAGATAGGAGATGAACACACACACACACAGTTCCTTCCACACTATTGTAGCAGCAGCAGCTTTTAGGCTCCGCCCCCTCTCTTCAGCAGCTCACTAACTCCTCCCCCTCTCCTCAGGTACTCTAACCTCATCCTGAATCTGTTCTCTCTCATGGTGGACGCCAACATTCCTGATATTGCTCTGGAGCCTGACAAGACTGTTAAGAAGGTGAGGAGACACACACACACACACCCTCCTTGTAAAGCAGATGTAATCAACCTTGTTGTAATTGGTTCATTACCATCAAAGGCATTCCATCCCCTCCCCTTTCCAGGTGCAGGACAAGTTCCGATTGGACCTGTCAGACGAGGAGGCGGTGCACTACATGCAGAGTCTGATCGATGAGAGTGTGGGGGCTCTGTTTGCTGCTGTGGTGGAGCAGATCCACAAGTTCGCCCAGGTCTGTTCACCTATGAGCCGAGGTTCATTAGAGCTGATGAGAGAGAGAGAGACACCCAGAGAGAGAGAGAGAGAGAGAGAGAGAGAGAGAGAGAGAGAGAGCGAGAGCGAGAGCGAGAGCGAGAGCGAGAGCGAGAGCGAGAGCGAGAGCGAGAGCGAGAGCGAGAGCGAGAGAGAGACATCCAGAGAGAGAGACACCCAGAGAGAGAGAGAGACATCCAGAGAGAAAGAGAGACACCCAGAGAGAGAGAGAGAGACATCCAGAGAGAGAGAGAGAGACACCCAGAGAGAGAGACACCCAGAGAGAGAGAGAGAGAGAGAGAGAGAGAGACACCCAGAGAGAGAGAGAGAGACACCCAGAGAGAGAGAGAGACACCCAGAGAGAGAGAGAGAGAGAGATACCAGAGTAATACCAGAGTGTTTGACGCAGCCCAGAGACAGAGTGAGCTGTGTTAATGTGACATGTGTCTCCTCTGCAGTACTGGCGCAGATGAACAGAACCCACCAGATTCCAGCGAACCGACTACAACCATGGACGGAGCGAGAGCACTGTTGCCGTAGAAACAGAAAGACCTCCCCCCCCCCCCCCCCCCTCCCCAACAACCTTGCCCTGTCCCTGCCAGGTGTGTGTGTGTGTGTGTGTGTGTGAGAGAGAGAGAGAGACATGGCTGAACAGCTGAACAGAGGCCAAGATGGCAGTGCCAACCTCTCTACTGAAAGATGGTAAAACACAGGACAGATCATGCCTTTGTAATGGTAGCGTTTGTATATATTATACATATGGCCAAATAAACCAGACACTTCTGATACAATACTGAGACCGAGTGTGTGGCTTCATTTCTCAGTGTGCGACTCTGGAGACGGACACACAATCCAGCCCAGAACACCAGAGTCACTGCAGTCTCACAGACGCACGCACACACACACACAAACACACACACATACCTACGTGACACTGAACAAAATCCGTCAATCAAAGCTTAGAATTTCTAAGAGGCTGCGCAAAGAGTCTATAGTGTCACAGGAATACATTCGAGGTAGATCGTTCTCTCTCTCACACACACACACACACACCTGTGAGGAAGACAGTGGGATGCACAGACTCCTGATAACACTCAACCGGAGAGTTCTGGCCACGCCTGCGGTCCCCATGGCAACTGGCTGAACCGGAATCCATTAGAACTCCGCAGACGTACTCCATCCTCCCGGTAAACATTCTGAGCACACGAACACACTCCGAGGAACAAGATTCCAGAGCCAATCACGCGATGAGAAGACAGTGATGAAATAGGACAGGGAGTGATCAGACAGGCTTAAACAGAGCTCTGCGGGTGAGGAGGGGAGACAGTGAGGGGGGAGATGAAGGGAGGGAGGATGAGAGATGACAGAAACCTGCTGGAATATCCAATAATATCTACTTACCGGTCGCCATGACGAGAGACGAGATCCCAATGAAGCTTCAGGTGTTCTTCGAGTAAACAAATCTAAATAGAAACTTTAACGTGGCCCCGTGATCAAAGTAGAGCACGAAGACCAAACCAACAAGAAAGAAACCAGAAGCACACAAGGACTCCATTCTATGTCTTTATTCAACTGCATTTTTTAAATAATAGGAGTCTGTACATCTGTTTGAAGCTTGTTCTTAGCAAACCGACGTTCGCAAAAATAATAACAATATCTGTCATAATAAACACAGTTTAAGTGCTTCATCAGGAAAAAGCAGCCAATACACACACACACACACACTACCAGTCAAAAGTTTGGACACACCCTCCCATTCAAACAAATGAGACAATGTCAGAACTTTTGACTGGTAGTGTACATGCACACACATTCTCACACACACACACACACACACACACACACACACACACAGAGATGCACTGTGCAGCTCTTGATCTTAACGAGGCAAAATGCCCATCCAGAAGACCACAACATCCAAATAATAACATTAGAATAATACTTGTCATAGCAACATTCCTCAATTGAGCATCATCATCAGCCAGATAAGAGTGCGTTACAGCCATAAGGTATGGGGGGGGCGGAGTCACCATCCAAGTATAATGGCAGGAACATTCATACAGTCACAGTACGTCACACCCAACCAGCTGGACCAATGGGAGCGTTTCATGCCGAGGGGGAAGCAGCATCCCTGCTTCTTATTGGTTAGACGGAACCAAATTGGTTAACGAGACGATTCTGTTCAGCTTCATTCAACTCTGTTCCAAAGCTGACTTTACAACCTCAATCCAGCAGAGGGCAGCAGCACCAATACAACTGGTAGGGAGTGGAACGTGTCCCAGACTTGAGTACTGAACTAGGATCAGCTTCGAGTCCAGTAAAGGACAGAGGGTGGCCAAGATCTGGTCCTAGATCTGTTCTAAATGGATGCGGCCTCTTCACAGACAGGCCTTCATAATCAAAGAGTGGAATGATTTAATCCCCACTGCTGTTGGAGGTGAGGATGTGGGGAGAAGCAGGCTGTTTTAAAACATCCACAGCCAGCCTCCCACAGCCAGCCTGCCACAGCCATGCGGGGGGCCAGCCTCCTATGTCTGTGCCCCCGGGAGAGCCCGGCTCCCCTCTGGGGCGGGGGGTGATAGCCCCCCCTTGGGGCCCCCCTTGGGGCCCCCCTTGGGGCCCCCCTTGTAGAGCAGGCCCCTGGCAGACGCCGCGTCCCCGTTCAAGTTCTTGTAGGGGTTCCGTCGCGGGGGGGCACGCAGACACACCGAGGGGAAACGAAATCCCGCCAGGCAGCAGCCTGGACATGAAATGACCTCATCCTGCTGGTCCAGGGAGTGGCCAGAGCTGGAGCCAAACGGTGAGGGGTCCCCGCCCCCCCCCTCAGACGGGGAGCGGTACCCGTTGTTGCTGGGTGCCCCCCAGGCCAGAGGGCGGCTCATCACCACTGTGGTGTTGTTATTGTCCAGGATGGGGAGGGGGGGCAGCGATGGGGGGGCGTTGGAGACAGGACTGCTGTCCCCAGCCGTTGGTGTAGAGGGAGGGGGAGGGCGAGGGGGAAGGTTGGGAGTATAGAGGGGAGAGGGCTGTCCAGTTTGTCCGGGGAGCTGGTGCAGTCCATAGGCTCCACTGCACCCTCCTCCTCCTCCTCCTCCTCCTCCTCCCCTGTTTGTTCCAGGGACAGCAGCTCAGAGTCAAGAGGAAGACCTGAATCATCTCCTGGAAGGTTCACACTCTCTCTCTTCCCCTCCTCCTCTTCCAAGCCTCCCGACTAAACTCCTCATTCTCTCCATCCTCTACTCTCCCCCCATCCAGCTCCTCCCCCTCGGTGACATCACCAGGGGGCAGGGTGAAGTCTTGGGGTGCGGTGATGTCAGGAGGCGGGGTGGCAAGGCAGCGAATGGCAGCGGCGGTGTCGTCCACGGAGGACCGCCCCCCCGTCTCCGTGAGCTTGTGTGGGGTGGCAGGTGTCTGGGCTGGGGAGCTGGGGGAGGGTGAAGGTGAGAGAGATCACAGACTTGCTGGGCGTGTCAAACAGGCTTGATCTTGCCCCCCTTCAGGTCCTCCCTCTGGGAGAAGGGGTTGACCCGGGTGGGCGGGGTCATCGCAGGGGGCGTGACCGGGGGCAGCATGTCTGATTTGCTGCGGGAGAGGCGTGGCGTCAGAGGAGGGGCTACGGAGGGACCGCCTCCTCGCCAAGTCCAGCTCAGGAGACACGGACACTGAAGGAAGAGAGGAAGAGAGACAAGGAGGTAGAAGTGAGGTGAGTCTTTCTAATCCCAAACCTGCAGTCTGCAGACCAGCCCCTGTAGACCTGACTGCACAGACAGTCTGCCAGACTAACTCCCTCAGTCTCACCCTTCATTGCTGCTTGGTCCTGCTGTGTCTCTGTCTCTCTCTGCTCCAGCTCTGTCACGATCTCTGAGATGAAGGACGAGAGCCTGCACTCATCTGAGGGATAGAGAGAGGGGAGGGGGATAGAGAGGGGAGGGGGATAGAGAGAGAGAGAGAGAGAGAGAGAGAGAGAGAGAGAGAGAGAGAGAGAGAGAGAGAGAGAGAGAGAGAGAGAGAGAGAGATGAGAGAGAGAGAGAGAGAGAGAGAGAGAGAGAGAGAGAGAGAGAGAGAGAGAGAGAGAGAGGGGAGGGGGATAGAGAGAAAAAAAAGTGTGAACAGGGGTTGATGGCAGAGAGAGAGAGAGAGAGAGAGAGACAGACAAAGCGGTCCTACATTGCAGCAGGTGACAGCCAGGTCCAGGAAGCTGATGGACAGTCTCCCACCATGTGCTGGAAGGCCTCCACATCCAGACCAAAGTCCTAGACAGGAGCACAGAGCACCATGATCACACTACATCAGACCACACCAATCAACCACAGAGCTGGAGGACCTCAGGGGGGACCGTGAGAGACCAGTGTGTTCTGCTCCAGTTAGCTGTGATGGATACGAGAGGAGGAGAAAAGGGGAGGTGGAGTTCTTTAATGGAGGGAGACTGACCCACAGCCCCGGGGAAGAGGAGCAGATCAGGCCTGCTGTTACACCACCTCACCACAGGGGGGGAGCACGTTTGGAAATAATAGTCTGCTGATGATAAGGGGGGGGGTTACCCGTCGTACCTCAGTGCGAGGGAGGACATCAGGGTCAGCCTGTATCCTGGCGATGACCTCACACAGGATGATGCCGTATGAGAACACATCCACCTGTGAAGTGGAGGGAAGAGGGGAGAGAGAAGAGAGAGAAGAGAAAAACAGGTTTTCATCCTCTGCAAGTTG